>SJYO01052794.1:12003577-12432133 GCA_006410555.1 Capra ibex
GAAAAGGTTACTCAGTTGAGAAGAGTACTCCACCGGTTTCATGACCTCAAAGTCGAAATCGTAGTAAGGAAGGTTTCTTTAGGGTCCCAACTAGAGGAAGTCTTACCTGACCAACCTAGAGGAACGTCAGGTTCCCTGAGAGTTCTCAGAAGAGGTTGTGGTGTCAAGTTTTCGTAGTTAAGAAGCCACGAGTCGGAAGAAGTGTCAGGTTGAGAGTGTAGGTATGTACTGGTGACCCTTTTGGTATCGGAACTGATCTGTCTGGAATCAGCCGTTTCATTATAGAGACGAAAAGTTATACGACAGATACAACCAGTATTGAAAAGAAGGTTCCTCATTCGCAGAAAATTAAAGTACCGACATTAGTGGTAGACGTCACTAAAAACTCGGGGGGTTTTATTTCAGACTGTGACCAAGGTGACAAAGAGGTAGATAAAGGGTACTTCACTACCATGGCCCACGGTACTAGAAGCAAAAGAACTACAACTCCAAATTCAGTTGAAAAAGTGAGAGGAGAAAGTGAAAGTAGTTCTCCGAAAAATCGAGGAGAAGTGAAAGACGGTATTCCCACCACAGTAGACGTAATAGACTCCAATAACTATAAAGAGGGCCGTTAGAACTAAGGTCGAACACAAAAAAGGTCAGGTCGCAAAGAGTACTACATGAGACGTGTCTTCAATTTATTCGTCCCACTGTTATATGTCGGAACTACATGAGGAAAAGGTTGAACCTTGGTCAGACAACAAGGTACAGGTCAAACTTGACAACGAAGGACTGGACGTATGTCTAAAGAGTTCTCCGTCCAGTCACCAGACCATAAGGGTAGAGAAAGTCTTAAAAGGTACCAACTAACACTAAGTGTATCAGTTTCCGAATCCGTATCAGTTGTTTCTTCTTTATCTACAAAAAGACCTTGAGAGAACGAAAAAGGTACTAGGTCGCCTACAACCGTTAAACTAGAGACCAAGGAGACGGAAAAGATTTTGGTCGAACTTGTAAACCTTCAAGTGCCAAGTGCATAACGACTTCGGATCCAACCTCTTAAAACTCGTAATGAGATGATCGTACACTCTACTCACGTTAACATGTCATCAAACTCGTAAGAAACCGTAACGGAAAGAAACTCTAACCTTACTTTTGACTGGAAAAGGTCAGGACACCGGTGACGACTCAAAAGGTTTAAACGACCGNACCGTATAACTCACGTCGTGAAAGTGTCGTAGTAGAAAGTCCTAAACTTTATTGAGTGGACCTTAAGGTAGTGGAGATGATCGAAACAAGTATCACTACGAAAGATTCCGGGTGAACTGAAGTGTAAGGTCCTACAGACGAAGATCTACTCACTAGTGTGGTAGTACTAATAGGTCCAGCACTCCTAGGAAAAACATGTCAAGAAGACACATAAGAACGGTAGAGAAGAATTATAGAAGACGAAGACAATCCAGGTATGGTAAAGACAGGAAATAACTCGGGTAGAAACGTACTTTACAAGGGAACTATAGAGATTAAAAGAACTTCTCTAGAGATCAGAAAGGGTAAGACAAGAAAAGGAGATAAAGAAACGTAACTAGAGACTTCTTCCGAAAGAATAGAGAAGAACGATAAGAAACCTTGAGACGTAAGTCTACGAATATAGAAAGGAAAAGAGGAAACGAAAAGTGAAGAGAAGAAAAGTGTCGATAAACATTCCGGAGGGGTCTGTCGGTAAAACGAAGAAACGGAAAGAAAAGGTACCCCTACCAGAACTAGGGACAGAGGACATGTCACAGTGTTTGGAGTAAGGTATCAAGTAGTCCGTGAGATAGATAGTCTAGATCCGGGAATTTAGATAAAGAGTGAAGGTGACATATTAGTATTCCCCAAACTAAATCCAGTATGGACTTACCAGATCACCAAAAGGGATGAAAGAAGTTAAACTCAGACTTAAACCATTATTCCTCAAGTACTAGACTCGGTGTCAGTCGAGGACCAGAACAAAAACAACTGACATATCTCGAAGGGGTAGAAAACGACGTCTCTTATATTAGTTAGACTAAAGTCACAACTGGTAGACCACTACAGGTACACATCTCAGAAGAGAACACAACAACCTTCTCCCACAAACGATACTGGTCACGTAATAGAACCGTTTTGAGATAATCAGAAACGGGACGAAGTAAGGCATAAGGTTCCGATTTAAACAATGAGATCAACTATTCGTGCTCGAGAACAATAACACAGATGGTGCTCGGAGAGGGAAGATCTGTCTCAACCACAGACAAAAAGAAGAAGTCTACGGGTCACGGAGAGAGGGGTGGGGAAAAGGGGGAGGGGGAGAATAAGGAGAAAAAGAGAGAGAATGGGAGAAGGAGAAGGAGTGAACCGAAAAGAGAGTCCCTGTAAATCGTCTCTCGGGTCGGGTCACTCGGAATTTACGTTTCACTGTAGACGAGCCTCAGCTCCCGGGACCCTCACGAGGGGTCGTCGCTCACGGAAACCGACGTCCTCGGAACTCGTATCGCCTCAAAACCCTTACCGATTTAACGTCGGACTGTGACATCTAGTCCTTCCCAGTGACACGTCTCTCCGACGGACTAACCCTACCCCTCTCTCACGGTAGTACCACGACGCTTCTAAGAGTTGTCAACAGAGTGTCACCTTGTAGTGGTAAACACTCGGGTCTCAGAGAGACTCCGACACTACTTCCTAGTGTTGGGAACCCCCACTTTCCCCAGACAAGACCTTCCTGGACAGGGCTGGTGATGTGGAACTGACTCGAAAACGGGTGAATCCCCATGACTTGACCCGTAAAAGACTCTTCGGAATCTACTTTAACTTAGATCTTGACCCAATCTTTTCTTCCCACATTACAGACTCCACCTACTACCTCGTAGATATCACCAATTTTCGGTTTACGTTCAACCTGGACCCAACCTTAGAGTCCAGAAGGAAAATGGACGACCCAGTCACGAAGACACATATCAACAGGTCCTCCATGTGACGTGTTCCCTCGCTCAGTCTCGATTTTAAGTCTAACAAGAAATCAGTCGTTCCGTACGAGCATTTGAGTCGCGAGGTTAACGGGGTTCATTCTCTGTTCAGGTCAAGCATTAAAAGTTTTTCGACGTCAAACTCGTACGTCACTGCACCCGACCCATCGTGACCTTCTCAAGTTGGAGAGACTTAGAGTCAAGGGATTAGATATTTTGTCTCCACTGTTATCATGGTCTTAATAATCAAACAAAAAATGTGTTTACAAACATTTTATGAATCTTATCATCTTTCCGGGTTAGTTATTACCAATGGGGATCACCGAATTTCCTGTCTACTGGGCTCAAGTTTAAGACAAGACAGTGAACGATTGATATGTTGGAACTCGTTCAATAAATTTGTCAGAGTCAAATAAGTAGAAAATTTTACTCCACTATTCTTATCATTATGGAAGGGTACCCAGTACGACTCCTAATTTACTCAATTATATAAAGTTCACGACCAAGCCATGTGTGTATGTATAGTCGGACTATTCGGCAAAATTACCACAATACTGGCTCCCAGGTGCACCTACTGTCTAGTCAGGCTCGACCACTTAAACGGTACTTATTCGTCGGCACCTATAGCTCCCACTCACCAAACATACAACCGTTCGGCTACGCGTAAAGGTGACAAGGCGGTTCTGATCCTTCTCTAAGAAACTTTATCATCAAGACAGAAAGGCGAACGGCAGGAGAAAGGATCACTAGATCCGTCATGGTGGGTGATGATGGGTGAATATTGGGCGAGAGACAGGTGGCAAAGTCCATTCCCACCTCGACTTCCCCGAGTTAAATGTCCGAAGCCGCTCGGACCGAGTAAAGGGGTCAGGATGGTTTATGATCGACACACTAGAAACCGTTCAAAGAATCGGTAGAATTCGGAGTCAAAGAAACAGATATTTTGCCCTTATTATTCTTCAACGTCCAAATGACAATCAGTTCACAGATCGCACGTACTTCTCCGGGCGATGTCGAAGTTTGTAATCGACGACGACCACAATAAGAACCGTATTGGCCATATGTACACACGTCCATGTGTGTGTGTGTGTGTGTGTGTGTGTGTGTGTGGTCTAAACGTCGATCTGAGAACCCTCAGTGTTTGTACTCACTCAAGATGAGGAGTCTTCCTACATAAACCTATCTCCGATATGGGCACGACCCGAAGGGTCCACCGAATCACCATTTCTTAGGTGAACGGTTATGACCTCTACATTCTCTACGTCCAAGCTAGGGGCCCAGTCCTTCTAGAGGACCTCCTCCCGTACTGTTGGGTGAGGTCATGAGAACGGACCTCGGATGATGCCTGGCTCCTCGGACCGTTCGACGTTGGGTACCCCAGTGTTTCTCGACCTGCACGGACTTCGTTGACTCGTGCGTGCGTGTAGGAACGATTCGTCATTGGGGTCACGTCACACCTCCATTCTTGTCTCAAGACATCCGTGTCTCCCTTTCCTCGTGCAGACCCGCGCGTGCCGACATCTTGTTTTCTCTCTGCCCTTCGTCCTCAGGAACCTTACCATCGAACACCCACTTGGCGTAAGAGTCGGGTCCGTCGACGCCTCTCGTCGGGAAGGTCCGTCACCCCTTTGCGCGTCGGCCTGAACTTACGACTGAGAATGAGACCCGTACTTGTGCGTCACGCGTGACGTAAGGTTGTCCACCCACGGAGGATGAGACTCTGACGACACCCCGTCCCCGACGGGCTCCAATGGTCCCTAGTCTCGGGGTCTTGACCCCCCTTTGTGGATTCAATAATTAAGACGGCGACTCAGCGGTCTTCCTACAGAGGTTCCTGGAGGACTCTCGTCCAGTCAGTCTACGTGAGCCAGGTCCTGTCCATCAGTCCCGAAGATCTCCCGAAGCTCAATTAGTCGAGATGGGACCATGGACTCCGAGTGATTTTAACTATAAATCTGGGTAAATGACCGTCCTCTAGTGTGACCCCACGACCCACTAATACCAGTGGGTTCGAACGTCGACTTGTGATAATTTATTTAAGGGTAGTGAAGACCTAAATGAACATGGATAGGGGTCGGTAGGGACTGTTGTATTACCTCAGCCCCTCTCCGGGCTCGTCGCGGGTCCTTTACACAAGAGTAGTAGGACCTGAACCACTTCCCATGGAGACAGGGGTGAGGGGGTAAGAGACGGACGTAGACACCCACCACTCTCTTTCAGGGGGAGGTGTGTGTGGTCGGTCCTTTGTCCTCCAGACTAGTGTCGTGTGAGAGGACGAAGTTTTGGAGGAGATCACACAAAGGTTCCGGAGTCTTACTCTAGACCCACCTGTCATTCCGGGTCGGGGTAGCCTGGCGACGGAAGGAGACGGTAGTGTGGAACCTGGGGCACAGGTGTAGTACCGGGGTGGACGAGGAAAGACGACGGGTACATTCGGTTCGAGGAAAGACGGGGTCTTTGAAACGAGAAGACAAGGACGACGGACCACGAGAGCGGGTCTTAGAAGGAAGAGCGGTGTTCCGGGTTTACGGTGGAGAAGTCTTTGCAGAAGAGACTGCGAGTAGACTTTGCAGTGGGGGGCGGAGAGAGGACGAGACAGAAGGAAATCTCCTGAGCCGGGGTATAATACAGTGTAAAGTGTTGGTAGACAACGAGACAACGGAGACTCACATCTTGTATTGAAGGTACCTAGATAAAGTAAGTGATGGGTCGTGGGTCCTGTTATCCAAAACGGACCTTCCACGAGGACATAACCTCCCTACCTACTTACTTATTTTTCATCGTCATTGTTACCTATCTTATTTTTGTGATTATTATCCTTATTATTTATCCTTTATCTACCCCTTTGTCACCTTTGTCACAGTCTGAAATAAAACCCCCCGAGGTTTTAGTGACGTCTACCACTGACGTCGGTACTTTAATTTTCTGCGAATGAGGAACCTTCTTTTCAGTACTGGTTGGATCTGTCATATAAGTTTTCGTCTCTGTAATGAAACTACTGATTCCAGGCAGATCAATTCCGATACCAAAAAGGACACCAGTACATACCTACACTCTCAACCTGACACTTCTTTCGACTCACGACTTCTTAACTACGAAAACTTGACACCACAACCTCTTCTGAGAACTCTCAGGGAACCTGATGTTCCTCTAGGTTGGTCAGGTAAGACTTCCTCTAGTTGGGACCCTAAAGAAACCTTCCTTACTACGATTTCGACTTTGAGGTCATGAAACTGGTGGAGTGCGCTTCTCAACTGAGTAACCTTTTCTGAGACTACGACCCTCCCTAACCCCCGTCCTCCTCTTCCCCTACTCGCTCCTACTCTACCGACCTACCGTAGTGACTGAGCTACCTGCACTCAGACTCACTTGAGACCCTCAACCACTACCTGTCCCTTCGGACCGTACGACGTTAAGTACCCCAGCGTTTCTCAGCCTGTGCTGACTCGTCGACGTGACTGGACGGAGCAACTCACGTACGGCACAAGGACAGCGGTCCAATTCGCGAAGTGGACGTAAAAGGGCAGACTAGAAGTGTTGTTCGGACAACTCCAGTCACGACAAAGGAGGGTAAAATGTCTGCTCCTTTGACTCTGAACCTCTACAATCTTCATTGAGCGGATTCTAGCGGTAGCGCATTGCCCACTACGACTCTAAGTCTAGTCCAGAATTGGGGGCGAGACACAACTAGACCTTAACGCTTCTGTCCTCCGGTAAGGGAGATATGAGGAAGAAACCGACTTCTCACGTCGCTCAGAAGAACGACAACTGTCTTAGTGTCGACCGAGGAAGTTTCTGTCACTTCAACCACTCTGAGACAGACTTTCAATTTCACTAAAAGTTTACCTTTGTAGTCACCTTTTTATGACCGGTGTCCGTGGTGGTAGCTTGGCGTGAGTGGAACCCTACCACCACGACCCCGACACACAGACTGGGACTCTTTCGGGTCTTCGGTCTGAAAGGAACGAAAGGAAATAGGTCTTCTACTCGACACCAACGAAACTTTCAGGGTACACCTATACACCGAACTCGGTAAATGTAGAAAAGTTTGACCTTGGAAAAAAAAAAAAAAGGGTTTCCCTTTTAGACTTTGACTTGAACTTAGAGTGACGACTCATACTTCCTGTAACTGTACCTGAAACTTTCTGAGATCTTACAGGTGACTCTTGGACCGACAGTCCCTTTCGGTCGTCGCACGTACACACACACACACACACACGCACACCCTTATGTGTCGGACCTGGTGTGTCGTACACCGGAGAAGGGACTACGAGACGCAGGAAGAACAGACTACACTCCCCTGCCGGGGGGTGGAAGGGAACACAGGAAGACTCACTGACACAGACGGTGACCGGAAGTCTCAAATTCGAGAACTGTCTATAATTTCTTGTTAAGTGAATAATGTCGATTTGTCTTTTCGTATACCTTTTTCGTTTGACGTAATTGTGGACGGCGGGCCCAAGGTAGACGAGGGCAACCGAACCGAAGCGGAGGTCTGCACGGTCCGACAGTCGAGAGGCGCCGGCGAGGAGAAAGGAAGGTCCAGTCCTGCCCTCTAGTACGGGCAAGTGAAGCTAAGTGAGTGTGTCCTGGTCCGTGTAGGACCCACAAAACCTTTGCACCTCTTTACGTACTTTCCGTTCTTCAACCCTCTGTTACCCGGGACCTCAAGTATGACATCTAGTCGACGACTAATCGACACACCGGGACCCGCCCACTGTACGGTACAGATATGGACGATCTACCCGAATCGTTATCACCACCGATGTACACTCCTAGTAACACTCCCACTTTACTGTAGTACTGGATTTAGGGAACGTTACCTCGTCTCCCATCCCCGTATCTCATTCACCCACGCACGGGTCCGCGGGTCAGCACAGGTCGAGAAACGCTGGGGTGCCTGACGTCGGACGGTCAGAAGAGACAGGTACCTTGAAAGGTCCGTCCTTATGCCCTCACCCAACGGTAAAGGAAGAGGTCCCCTAGAAGGACTGGGTCCCTAACTTGGGTTCAGAGGACGTAACTGTCCACCTAAGAAGTGGTGACTCGGTGGACCCTTCCGGGTGTCATTTCACACGTCATTTAGGATTAAGAACGAAAGTCATTCTTACAAATACGGGTGGGGGTGGACACAATGAGTAGGGAAAAAGATGTCAAAATGTTGAACTGAATTTTTCCCAACGGATGTCGTACCAGAAAGTCAGGGGACCCTCAAAGGTGACACGGTGCCTGTGGGAATTCCTACGTCACGGAATAGTGAGCGGTGGGAGGAACCGCTCGAGGTTCGACCTCCGAGGGTCTCGTAGCAAGGTACCCCCCTTACTCTCCACGGGCACGGGGAGCGTCTCGACCCGGGTGAGTCCCGGTCCGTCGGAGAGGACGCGAAGCGGACGTCGACGGAGGAGGGTGGACTCGACTAAGAACGGAGGTCGATCGTTCTGTTTGGTTTACAACAATAAAATCATAGACCAGCGGACAGCCTTTACTAAAGATTTTTGCAAAAAGGAGAAAAAGAGGGGACCGAGGGCACTTCGTCGGTGTCGACATCTCCCTAATTCTGTCCTGTCGGCCATCGGGGACCGGGAATCCCATCCCCGACGTCACACCACTAGTCAACGAGGAATGTCCGACCCCACTCAGAAGTCGTTCGGTGAAGCGGAGGGACACGGAGTCAAAGTACCGGATCTTTTACCCTTACGGTTGAGACGACCGGAGGTTCCCGACGACACTCCAAGTTCGTTCAATCAGGTACGTTCCACGAATCTTCCTGAGGACCGTACAATTCACGACGAGTAACGGCGACAACAAGGACCCTTCGTCTTTCACTGGAGTTTGTCGACATCCGTCCCCCTGTCGGACTAATCCCTCCTCCTCAATAACTTCGGTCAGGACTAGGTAGGGATGTGAACCCTTGAACCGTCCCCCGCCACACCCCTTGAAGTGAGGGAAAGGATTCTAAGGACCATCCCGGGTATCTGGGATCTTAGGATCTCGCAGCACACTATTCCTTGACTGACACCCTATTTAACAAAGTCAGTACAGGTTGAGAAACGTTGGGATACCCGACATCCGAGGAGACAGGTGCCCCCAAGAGGTCCGTTCTTATGACGTCACCCAACGGTAAGGAAGGAGGTCTCCCCAGAAGAGCTGGGTCCTTAGGTTAGGTGTAGAGAATGGAACGGACGTAACCGTCCACCTAAGAAATGGTAATCGCGGCGGATCCTTTGGGATTCCTTGGCTGACCAGGGTACACAAAGGTTCTATCCACACAGGAAGGTCCTACTAAACCCTGTGAGGTACCCGAATTTGTTTGAACTAAGTAGGTCCTTCTTTCACTTACGGAAAAGGTGTCAGGAATTCAGACACACTACTGTGGTTCCTCTTGCAGAGTCGAACCACTATCGCACTAAAATCGTGGATTGGGAACGTGTGGAGGGAAATGCTGTCTCACTCGGGACCCGAGAATCGGAATTCGTCAGTTGAACTAGATGGGGTCGTACCGTATGGTAACAAAAGAAAGGGAACACAAGTCTAAAAATCCTTGAGGGAGTATCGAGTCAACCATTTCTTAGGCGGACATTACGTCCTTTGGGACCAAGTTAAGGACCCAGCCCTTCTAGCCGACCTCTTCCCTATCCGATGGGGGAGGTCATAAGAACCCGAAGGGACACCGAGTCGACCATTCCTTAGACGGACGTCACACCCTCTGGACCCAAACTAGGGACCCAACCCTTCTTGGGGACCTCTTCCCTTTCCGATGGGTGAGGTCATAAGATCGGACCTCTTAACGCACCTGACAAATCAGGTACCCCAGGGTTTCTCTACCTGACTCGTAAGTGAAAGTGAAAAAGACCACTAGTTGAAAGTGTCATATGCACATCTGTAAATTTATCATCGGTTAATTTTAGTTATTCATTTACCCCTTCCACAATCTTGTATGACAGGATCGGGTCGTGGGGGTCAAACGTCTTACTACCACTTGTCCCAGGGCTCTCACGGTCCCGTGGACTAAGTGTTGTACTGGACTTCGACCTCTCCTGACTCAACCCGCAGTCGTGGAGACCGATGTGTAGCCCTAGTGAACCCTATAAACTTTTCAAGACCAGGAGACGGAAGTCGAGTATGGTTGAGTCAGTCATAGAGGGACCACCTACTTTGACCTGTGACGGTCCTTCACTGGGGAACTCGGTAAAAGACGTGCCTCTCACTCGGACCCCACCTAGACTTTAACGTCCGCACCGTCAGACCCCTCTTTGACGGTCGAGAAAAGGACATACACGACACGAGACGAATCAGCGAGTCAACACAGGCTGAGAGACACTGGGACACCTGACATCGGGCGGTCCGAGGAGACAGGTGCCCTAAGAGGTCCGTTCTTATGACCTCACTCAACGGTGCGGGAGGAGGTCCCCCAGAAGGACTGGGTCCCTAGCTTGGGCGTAACCATCGACCCAAGTAGATCCTTCGGTGCGACACCGGTACTTGTTCACGGAAATGGAGAGCCTCGGACAAATGAGTAAACAGTTTTTCCTATAGGAGGCTGATTGTCCTCACAATAAGGGTCACTACTAGACACAAAAGTCGAGGTAGGATACATGAAAGGGTCGTCACCGAACAAAGTAGGAGCATGACTAAGACACTCACCAGTGTCGACCCTTCGGACGGGGCTTCGTGTCGTAAAACTTTACTACGTCTCTGGGTCCATAAGACGAAGTCATGGACTCCGGGACCGGAGCTCATGTCGACCCGTCGTGACGGACGACATTACGACAACGACAACAACAACAAATCGGCGAGTCAGCACAGGTTGTGAAACACTGGGGTATCTGATATCGGAGTCCGAGGAGACAGGTACCCTAAGAGGTCTGTTCTTATGACCTCACCCAACGGTAAGGGAAGAGGTACATTCCGACAACCCTTGTAAGTTATCCTCTGCCGTACTTTTTACGACGGGTTCGTCGTCACTACTTTCCACGTAACGTCCCCTTCCCTGACGTAGCACTTTGGGACTTGTGGGGCACAGTCGAACCTAAGAGGGCGACAGTTGACACCCTCACTCCCAAGTTGTCTGTTATAAGACAAGAGAAGAGCTCTAGGTGGGTGCCAACCTCAAGTGCCAACCGGACCAGGTTCAAGCCCGTGAATCCTACGAACTCTCTATTCCAACCCTCCAATTCTCGTGTTCGTAACCTTAGTCTGGTTGGACCCAAACTAGGGAAGGACGGGCACACTGTGACTCAGTACACTGGAGGAGAGACCCGGAGTCAAACGAGAATCCAGTGCACACCTACGATTACAGAGTCTCTGGTCACACCCCTGACGGGACCCCCAGACCACCAATCGAAGGTGACGTCCCCCGTACCTAAATTTGGGACCAGCCCCTAGAATTAGGGGGTACGGTGCTCCACGTTCGTTTTTTCTTTTTTTTTCAGTCACACTTTCAATCGACTCCCCATTCCACATCCACTAGAGGGTCCATCGCTCACTGTCGACCCTCCCCTGCTCCGTCCGCCATCCTGTCTCGTCCTGTGACCCTCCGATCGTCCCGGACGAAATAACCCCCTAAACGTTACTGAACCCGTAGATCGGCCCTAAATCATCAGTCGTACCTTCAGGGAGGGACAGAACGACGGAGTTTGAGTAGAACACACTTTTTTAGAATTACCCATATCACGGACTCCCTTTCCTTTCACTGGACGGGACCCCGTTATTCCTCGGTCCTCCGACCTCGTCTGGGACCTCCCGGGGATTCTCCGACTCCTGACTCTTTTTGAATCTCTGGGTAGGTCTCTCTTCCGTCGGACAGAAGTCTTGGAACCACGTCGATCGTCAAACGTGAGACATTTCAAGTGTCTTTCTCGGTAGATCACCGGACTTGATGACACCAGGCAGCCCAGAGGGTCTTGGTGGAAGACGACCCAGACAAAGTACCCAGCAAACTCCTATTTCCCCTCGAGGAAACAGATCTTCAGTCCTGAGTAGACGGTCCCTTCCAGGTGACTCGTCGGGGAACTTATTCCTTAAACAGGCTATCGTCTGGGAAAGGATGGACCTACCGTCCACAAGACCCCTCCTCCCAGTAGAGATTTTGTCCTCCCCGTCCTCCTCCGTCTTTGTCGGGAGAGGGGACAGTGGGCCCGTGGGTCGGGACGAGGTCAAGGGGAAGAGTGAAAGGGTTGAGAGACCCCGACCGGACCGGACCGGGAAGTCGGATGAATTTCTTGGAGAAGGTCGAAGTCAAGGGAGTAGACACTTTACCCACTGATACATATTGACTTAGGGAAACGACATGTGGACTTTGATTGTGTTGCAACATTTAGTTGATTTGAGGTAATATTTTAATTTCTGAATTTTGATTATTTTAAAGTTTAGTTTTTAATTTATTTTACCTACCTATTTTGTAATCTATGAACCGTAATATAGACGCTGTGTAGAATAGACAAAACGAACTCAGCAACCATTCAACGAACAGATAAAGTAAGATAATCTTACACGCAAAGTATTCTCGTCCACAGAGGTCTAGAATCACTATCTGTCCATGAAGACGGTCCCTGTCACCGACCATGTATGAGCCGTGAGTCATTTATGTGCACTTACCTACGGGGTGTCTTCTAGTAATATCTTCAACCCTACTTTACTACGACCACTATAAATGGAAGGTAAGAGACACGAAACTGGATACGGAAACGTGATTCAACTATATAGAAGAGTAACTAAAATAATCCAAATCTATAATAATATGAACAAAATGTATCCTTCCTGGCTCCGAGTCTCTCCAAACGATTGAAAGGGTTCCAGTGTGTCGATCGTTCACCGTCCCGGTTCAAAGTTTGAGTCTTCTCACTGGAGTCTCGTGCGAGGATATTCGGCAGTCGTACAGGGCCCCCGGTACTAACGGGTAACGGGGGAAAACCGAGTCGTGTTACACTCTCTACTTGTCGTCGGTGTAAGGGAGACTTCCCTCCCCGGTCTTGAGAGGAAAGTCCCCTCTCGTCCTGTGAGTTTTCAACCAACACTCCTCTAAAAGATAGGACTTCGGGCTGTCTCTTACAGTCCCCGAACATTCTTCGTACCAATGTTTGTCGTGTACGGTGGGTCCTTCGTGTCGGGGGAGTCCGGTCCTCCGTCTCCAGTAAAAGGTTTCCACAATTTCACCCGAGTGGAAGTAGGTGTCGGGGGTCGCCTCCACCGGTAAGAAACAGACGGGTGCACGAGTCAGTGAGTCAGCACAGACTGAGAAACACTGGAGTTCTTGATATCGGGTGGTCCGAGGAGACAAGTACACTAAGAGGTCCATTCTTATGACTTCACCTAACGGTACGGAGGCAGGTCCCCTGGAAGGACTGGGTCCCTAGCTTGGGTACAGAGGACGTAACGTCCACCTAAGAAATGTCGACTCGGTGGACCCGGTAAGACGTGTCGTACGGCTTGGGAGTGTACTTGTCCTTCACAGTCACGCCGAAGAGGTTAAACGGCTCCCAATCCGGGCATTTGGCCTCTTCCGTTCCCGTGGGGTGAGGTCATGAGAACGGACCTCTTAGGGTACTTACTTCCTCGGACCACCCGACGTCAGGTACCCCAACGTTTCTCAACCTGTGCTGACTCGCTGAAGTGAAAGTGAAAAGTGAAAGTACGTAATCTCTTCCTTTACCGTTGGGTGAGGTCACAAGGACGGACCTCTTAGGGCCCCTGCCACCTCAGACCAACCGACAACAGACACCCTAGCGTGTCTCAGCCTGTGCTGACTGCGCTGAATCGTCGTCGTCGTCGTCCGGGCATTTGTCCGTTGGAAGAAGTCCTTGAATCGGACATTTTGAAACGTACCTCCGGGGGAGGGACCCTCCCACCCGGTTCCGTTCGTGTCCGAGTATTGCCTCTAAATCCCTCTGCTGTCGTCGTATAAGTAAACACGGAGACGGATCATTTCTATTAAATAACCGTCGACGACCCTGCGAGTCGGGACTTTAGTGTACCTACCGTTATAATCCACAGAAAGGGAACGAGGGAGAGGGGTGGGGTTTACCGAGACTGAAAGTCTACCACATTTAATTAACCCAAACACACACACATATTCACGTATATATAAATAAATAAATGTCCGTAGAAAGGAATAAATAGAGTGACCGAGGCACTCGTAAATGTAAAGAAGTCTCTGAGACATCATTACTCGAATGTTCACCCAGTAAGTAATGGGTGAACACCGTCCTCCGCCCCCCTCCCGTACCCCTAAGTAGTCGTCCTCCGGGTAAACAGAGGAGTTCCCGGGGAAGGGGTCTCCTGGTGCTACCCTCTTCTCGTGTTTGTCCTCTACGGCTTTGTTCCTCACGAAGGGTCCTCGACCCTGTTCTCTGAGTCCCTTCCACACATCCCTTTGTTTTGGTACTGTTTATCGGACAACCCCAACCCCCTCATGTCTTGACTCAATCGGAGTTCAATACCTTCGTTTCTTAACTACGAAAACTTGACACCACAACCTCTTCTGAGAATTCTCAGGGAACCTGACGTTCCTCTAGGTTGGTCAGTTAGGATTTCCTCTAGTCAGGACTTATAAGTAACCTTCCTGACTACGACTTCGACTTTGAGGTCATGAAACCGGTGGACTACGTTTCTCAACTGAGTGACCTTTTTTGGCACTACAACCGTTTCTAACTTCCGTCCTCCTCTTCCCCTACTGTCCTACTCTACTAATCTACCGTGGTGGTTGAGTTACCTGTACGTAAACTCGTTCGAGGTCCTCTACCACTTCCTGACCCGTCGGACCACACGACGTCAGGTACCCCAGCGTTTTCGACTCACTGACTTGTTCTTCTCTCTGTTTCGTCTTTCCGTTCTCCTGAAGTGTGGTCCCTGAGTTCAATAAGTTCATTGGCAGACGGACGACTGGGGGAGAGAAGAAATTTCCAGAGTCGGGTGAATCACTAACGAAAGACAATCCCAGAAACGACCTCCACCTCAGTGGGGGATTCCCAACAAAACCCATGGGTGCCCTGTGAGGTGGTTCCGACCAACAATTGTCGGGATCCCTCATCTCACATCCAAAATATGGGTACAAACACTCTAAACCTCGTACAATGAATTGGAGAGACACGGAGGTATGTAAGTGGACAGTTTACAATCAACAACAACAAGTCGGCGATTCAACAGAGACTGAGAAACACTGGGGTGCCTGACGTCGTGCGGTCCGAGGAGACAGGAGGTGACAGAGGTTGTCAAACGAGTTTAAGTACAGGCAAAGAAGGCGCTACGATGGATTGGTGGAAAAGACTCTGTAGAAGTAATACTGGACAAGTAGAACCCACCGAGACGTTCCACCGAGTATCGAAGTAACGTTCGAAGTATCGTTCGGGGAAGTGGTACTGTTCCTGCGATTATCATGGATGGGTTTTCTCAACAAGACCCTAAAAAACAGTCGACACAACAAGTCAACGGTTCAGCACAGACTGAGAAACGTTGGGGTACTTGACGTCGTACGGTCCTCAAGGATAGGAAGTGGCAGACGGCCTCAAACGAGTTTGAGGACAGGCAACTCAGCTACTACGGTAGGTTGGTAGAGTAGGAGCCAGCAGGGGAAGAGGAGGACGGAAGTTTTAAAGGGGCGTAGTCCTAGAAAAGATTACTCAGTCAAGAAACGTAGTCCACCGGTTTCATAACCTCGAAGTCGAAGTCGTAGTCAGGAAGGTTACTTATAAGTCCTGACTAAAGGAAATCCTACCTGATCAACCTAGCGAATTGTCAGGTTCCCTGAGAGTTCTCAGAAGAGGTTGTGGTGTCAAGTCTTCGTAGTTAAGAAGTCACGAGTCGAAAGAAATATCAGGTTGAGAGTGTAGGTAAGTACTGATGACCTTTTTGACATCGAAACTGATCTATCTGGAAACAGCCGTTTCATTGTAGAGACGAAAAATTATACGACAGATCCAAACGGTAACGAAAAGAAGTACCTCGTACACAGAAAATTAATCCATATTAATTTTTCGTAGAAAATTAATCCATACATATAAGTCCAGATTAACTGTTTTAACATTCTATAAATTTCACAAGTTACACGTCTAAACTATATCTCTATGTAAAGGGGGGTGACTCAAGTAATTGTGTAACAAGACCTTAAAAATTCCTATTAGTTCACAGTTCACAATCACGTCACGAATCTGAATTACAAGACATTCACAATCGATGATAGCAACAATAATGATTCAAACTCAAGGCGACCCGAACGAACGGGCACTAAGGGACAGACGGTCAATTTGTGCGAGAAAGGAGACTTCAAGCCCGTCCTTTTGACGAAAGAAACACTTTTGGAGGAGACGAGAGGAACCTGGACCTAAGAACTACTTTGGGAACCGTGTGTAAATAGTGGTGAGACGGAGGGAAACGAGAGCAGGACTTTGTGGCCCACAGGTGAGGGCGAAGGGAGAGCGCACAGTCTTGAGGTGGTTGTTGTCCTTCGCACAGAATTCAGGGAAAGGAGAGGAGACGGTGGAGGTACGGACCGTCCCTCATCCGTGGGTCACTTTCATACATCCCACTTACTTGGTCACTAAGAGTTGGGACAGCGTGGGTCGGGGAGAAGTACGTTATTTAGAAAATTTTATTAAGGAAAATAGATAACACTTTACTTTAGGTATGAACAATGTTGGACGAATGTGAGTGTCGAGACTTTGTCTAGTTATGTGACGGAACTATTATTATATTGTTTACACAAGTTTCATTAAACTTTATTTTTATTACACATAAAACAAGACATTCACTAGTCCGTATTGTGGAGGTCTGTTCGTGAAGGGTTTGACATTACACGCCTGTTTGGGGGTCCCGTAGAACAAGTTTACGTCTAAATCACCAGGTCCGCCCTCGGACTCTTGGAGGTAAAGATTGTCTGAGGGTCCCTACGACTATAACGGTCGACAGCCCGGAGGGAAACACAGTTCCCCGATCTTCTGTGTACTCTTCCAGTCCACGGCCTACAACTGAGTGGTTCTTAATGTTAGTGTTTACGTCCACCCCTTGTCCACACAAACAACCATTGGATGTCTGTATCGAACACACCGACAACTACTGTCCTAAAAAATTTTTAGTACGATTTTAAGACTTACTACATTCTAGAGGGGAACTCAATTTCTATCAATGAAAGGACCTTTTAAGTCAAGATGATTTTAGTGAGTTTTCATGAGACAGTATACATTTAACATACTCCAAGGACTTGACGTATTAATTTTTGGTCGACAAGCGGGCGTACTGTCCATCTCTGTAAGTCTTCAGGACGGCCTACACCCTACCAAGAAGTCACGAAACCTTTATACGAACGATCCCTAGACCACCGGGGGTAGCGAGAGACGGTCCTTGTAGGTAGGGTGTCAGTAACACCGTTGGTTTTACCCGTTGCACAAAAGTCTTGTGGGGAGCTCCCCGTCAGAGTGCAGATACCTTTTGGGACCTTATTTTCCTAAGGAATTCCTGAGAACTCTAGAAACTCCGTTCCGACACTTCAACTCAATGAACTCTTAGGACCCAGGAACCAAAATTCATCCGAGTGTTGTACGTCACCCACTCCCCTGGACACGGTGCAACCTGTTCTCGCACTACTAGACATCTCGTCGGTGGGGAAGAGTTATGATGGTCGGTGACGAGTCAGGGTCTGCCCGTAGTGTACGTCTTAGGGTCGGGTGACGACGGTCCGGAGGACCACGACGTTCTCTCACACCTTTCGGTTAAAAATTCTACCTTAGAGATCTGGAACTTTACAACCGACCTTGATATTTGACTCTGTACTCATGGGACATGCTTCGTTTGGTTGGGGAACTATGTTGGTACTTCAGGGTCAATAGTGGAGACCAAATTTAACCCCTCGAAGGGACCACAGAGTCACCATTTCTTAGGTGGACGGTAATATCCTCTGTGTCCAAGTTAGGGACCCAGTCCTTCTAGGGGACCTCTTCCTTTACCGGTGGGTGAGGTCATAAGAACGGACCTCTTAGGGTACTTGTCTCCTCGGACCGTCCGACATATCAGGTACCCCAACGTTTCTCTACTTGTGCTGAATCGCTGATTTGTTGTTGTCGAATTTAATCCCTACACGGTCGTCGAACCCCAGATCGGTGAACGAACTTACTTACAGAGGGGAGGAGTCCCACTGGGGTAAAGGTCGACCCCTCAGATTGGGAGGAGGGTGAAGGGGGGAACGTCCGTGTCAAAGAGGGGTGGAGGAGGTCTAGGAGGGACGAGGGAGGTCATACGGAAAGGAATCAATTGAACCCGGGAAAGACACCGGTAGAGAAAGAGGGACCGGATCGAGAAGACAAGACAGGTGAACCTGACCAGTGAACCCCGACGACAACGGTGTACCCTCGTCCCGAACCCGGTGACTCCGACGTTGTCCCCAGAGACCTCGTGTAGGGACACCTCGGCACGAAGAGGTGGTCCCCACTAAAAACCGGGGCTCCCATACAGACCGTCACAGATCTCTGTAAAAACCAAAAGTGTACTCACAATGACAGTAGATTATCCCTCTCTAGTGTCCACGACGATTTGTGAGATCTTACGTGCCCTGTCGGAGGTGTTTCTCTGTACTGAACGGGGGTCTACAGGGATTGCAGTGTCAACTCTTTCAGACAGAACCTCTTTAGGTCTTCCGAAACAACGACTTCGATCTGACCGAACAAGTAACACTGACAGTGTGGGAGGACCACCCCGATCTTCCTGTAACACCCAGGTCAGACCTGAGGGCACACCTGTGTCGTTATGCCTCAACTCCAGGTCCGGTGCACCGGAACCCGTCACAGTCCCTATTTGTTCCGACATTCCTGTCTAAAGTTGCCCACTCTAGAACAACGGGACCCCCTTACCCAGGTCACACTTGACTTGCGGTGACTCTGAACATGCCTCTCTGACCAGAGAATTTCCCTCACCCTCCCGTATCACTCCCGTACTCGTCCCGAACTCGTCGCAGTCCCGTCACTCTTTCCTGTCTTTCGTCCTTCCCCGACCCCCCGGGACAGGGGTACTTTGAGTAGATCCAAACGGACGACCGCGAAGAGGTTCGATCAGGAGAGGGAACGTATCCCCGACCCTCCCTACGACCCCGGGACAGAATCCCCCAATCGACCTCGTTTGAGCTAAGACACCCGTCGGAAGACACAAGAGTCCGTCCGCGATCTTCCCCTGATCTTAGTGGGTTCCCGACACAGGAACTCGACAGTCTTTGCTACAATCACAAACGAGATCAGAAATGTCCGGTCCCAACTCCGGTACAACTCTTCCCCGAGTCTCCCCGAACCGATCTCAAACCAGTTTCCCTCGTAGAAACGGTCGTTCGGCCAGAAGGAGGGTCTCCCACAGGGTCCGGAAATCCCAAGACGGAGAGAGATATTTTGATAAATGGTAGTGACGTAAAGGTCAACTGGATCTAAAGGTGGACACACACATAAATAGCACATACGTTCATTGTATGTTTGGGTGTCCGGACGACATGTCCCTTTTTGGGTTGTATTTTTTCAGGAGTTGAAAAATAAAGGAGTCACTCATCCATAAAGCCTACTATTCAGACATAATACAACCGTTAAGAATTTGAACAACCAGAGGTACCTGGGGGAAGATAAAAGTTTATAACAAAACCTGGGGGTTCCTCGAAAAGAAATACATCCAATATAGGTAGTTAATAAACAATATGCAACTTCAAATCTGATCCCGTAAGAGTTGTTACCAATAAATAACTAAATGAATTTTATTAGTACTGAGTAATACACAGACATATTCATTTTTGAAAATACTTTTTATGCTCACAAAATGTGTTGGTTTTGTTTAAAGCACTCTTCTCCGCAACAAAACGTAAAAACGTTTAGAAACATTATAGACCGAATTATCTTCTGTCGACCTAAGAGTGTAAGCGAAGACGAAAGTTAGACAACGCTAAAGTGTGTAGTACCCAGGAGACGTTTTGAGGTGACACACGAACACACTCTCCTACTCACTTATTTCCTTTTATTGTAGAAGTTTAATACTACTTTCATCACTGGAAATTCCCAGGGGGATCCCCAAGAGTCTCGTGTAAAACTCTTGGTGAAGTAATCTAGTAGTGACATTCGTAATTAAGGTCAAATTAGGTAACATCGATTGTAAATAAGTCCAGATCCGAAATAGGACTCACGAAATGTACACAATTGAGACTTGAGAGTATTTTCACGGAAATCCGTCCATGATCAATAATACGGGTAAAATGTCTCTCCTTCTGACTCCGAGAGTTACAATCTATGACACAGACCCAGTGTGTCACTCGTTCACCGTCTCCGGACTATCTGAACTAACGTGAAGTGGAGGGGTGGGACGGGAAGGTTTACCGAATTCAGATGAGTGACCCACTACCTCGTGGTCGATTTTTACAGTTGACTCACGACTCATGCATGGTTCGGAGCACGATTTACAAGACAACAATTGATCTTAATTTATACCCACGCGGGATAATCTTAGAGAGGGAGTGGAAACGTTTCATCCAGAAGGCTGGGGAAGAAAAAACCATCTACTCTTTTAACTCCGGGACTCTCCGATTCGAGGAAAGGGGCATAGAGTCTCAATTCCCCGTCTCCGACCTAAGGTTCAGTTCGGTCACCATGGGTACGTCAAGGGAGGAAGGAGTGGGTTTCGACGCGTAGGGCAATTGTACTGATTTAGACGATTTAATGTGGTCCGAATAATAACTCCCAAAATACTTTCGGACCGGACGGGCACGGGCCGCTCCGGGGCTCAAAGACTCACGACCGGTCGGGACGGTAAGAAACACGTATGCTTACTCGGTCGCTCCCCGGAGACACTCCAGACAAACGTAACCGTCGACCCCATTAACGTACAGGATTAACCCACGTCGATCCGTGTGACGTTGACGGGACCGTGTCGGCAGGAAAACCTTCGTCCACGTCCGAAGAGGGGGTTCACAGGGAGAGTTACTGGGACCAGTGGAACCACTACCCTGACTTCGGAGTCTGTGACTCAAGTGGTCGCCTGTCGATGAGTCGACCGGCACGCAGGTGTACCGTACTTTCCTTCGACATTCACCCACCACTACTCACTCGCCCACCCTACCCGCGGGAGTACGGACATGCCACGTGGACCGGCCCCGAGGGAAGACCGTGGGAGGGACCAGGAGTCTCGTCAGCTCTCCGCCCGTCGCAGCCACCCACACCGGAGATCTGGAGTTGACGGACCCAAGGTTAGGACCGAGGAGGTGAAGGATCTCGACCTAAACCAGGGAATTGAAGAGTCTCGGAGGCATGAGGGTAGGTTTTGTACCCCTCTTATTGTCGTAAAGAAAGTATCCTAGGAGCACTCTTCGTCTACTCGCTCAGCCATCTCTTCCGAACCTTTGTCTCGGACCCCGCCTCAGTCGTGACACGTACACAAAAGATTGTCCACGTACAACGCAATCGTGGACATACACAGTCAGTGACACGAAGTCGCCAAGAGTCAATACCCCTCTCTCCACGGTCGGCGTCGGGGACCCTACCTACTCCCTAAACTTCTACTTTAGCAGATACGGTCCAGTTTCGCGATGACCTCTTCTGCTAGTGTCCTACTTCGTCCCTCCTCTGGTACGCGAATCCTCGTGGGTAGATGGGGAGGTAGGGACCAGAGAATTTTAGGTAGTCGATAAGGAGTTGCTAAACTTTACCGTCTTGAAACAATCAGTTAGCATAACTAATTACCAACTAAGTCTCTTACAAGTCGTCGTAGTGTGTCCTGGACAATGGAATATCTACTCTTTTAGACTGTTAGCGATTTCGTTCTGTCTGGGGACCCAGAGGAGGAAAGGACGAACCACAGGAAAGATGTGTTTTTATTCTCGTTTACAAATGGTTACTCACCTCGTACATCTTGGGTGGAGGTGAGGTTTTGTCCTGACCCCACACCGTCCTCCCCCCTAAGTCAACTAGTTCGTCTAAGTCAACTAGTGCGTTCCTTTTTAGGTAGGACTTCAGACTTGTTAATTCTTGGTCCTTCCTGTCTTCGTCTGGGTCCACAGAGGTCGTATCGTCGAACCCAGTACATTGGGTGGAGAGTTTCGGTAGAACACGAACCGTATAGAGATGGACTAACTTTACCCGAGATTTGTACGGGTTCCAACTTACCCTCACCTCCTGTACTAACGTAAATTAATAAAGAGGCCTTATTTTTACCTAAGATCGTCGTCGACTCTCCATTCCGTTATCGTCTCGTTAATTCTCAAAACCTCGAGCGTACACTTGTAAACTTTCACGTTAGTAACATTATTCACGTAATTTTATTTTATTCAGTTTCCCAACGTAAATGTATTTATTGAGTTCCACTCTCACAACCTAACGAATTCTTATTTTCCCTACGTCGATCAGCTAGTAGCACTTCTTTATTATTAGCTAGACAGAAGGTCCACCTCTGGTATTACCCACTCTGTCACCTCCAGGTCATAATTAACCACCCCTTCGAAGAAACGGAAAAGAAGAAGGACGAAACCCACACCGTCTGTGTGAGGTCTTCAAAATATATGTAAGTAGTAGTGGTTTGTGGGTACTACGGAATAAAAGCTTAGGGACAAAAGGTCTACTCCTGTGACTCCGTCCGTCTCAAGCCTAGTGTGAAGGTCGTAGTAAAAGAAAAGAACCAGTCCAATGAGGTGAAGGGACACGGAGTCAAAGGAGGGGAAGCAATCCTGAGTACGACACCGAAGTGACCCACGAGCTCCCCTAATCCCTGTGTCCCACGCACTTCCCGGTCTCAAATTCCCCTGTACCCACGGTTTTCACACTACTAACAGAGTGTACACAAACGGACCTTTGGAGGGTGTCAACCAAACATGTCCCTTCCCTTGGACCCGAACCTACAGACCTAGAACTAAGAGGACCCCCTCCTCTCTTCTTGACTCCGGGTAATCGGAGAACCGCTCGTCCACTTCTCAATTCCCCTTTCACTCACTATGAAGAGGTTCCATATCTTCCCAACTCCCTATTCACCTATCTCGTTTACATCACATAAGCATGTTACCTTATAATAAGCCAGATCTTTTTCTTCCTTTAGGCCGGTATACACTGTCGTACCTACTTCGAGTTCCTACGACCATACTTTCTCCCTACTTTTACTTTCGACGAGTCAACACAGGGGTACCTGACATCGGGTGGTCCGAGGAGACAGGTACCTTAAGAGGGTCGTTCTTATGACCTCACCCATCGGTAAGTGAAGAGGTTCCCTTGAAAGACTGGATCCCCAGTTTGAGTCCAGAAGACGTAACGTCCACCTAATACATAGTAGACTCGGTGGTCCCTTCGGGTCTCCTACAATTATGACTTACTTTATTCGACCTGCGTCTTTCTGCTTACGACGAACTAGGTGAATGTACTCTTAGATTTTACCAGTTTAAGTCCCGAAGGGACCACCAGGTCACCAATTCTGAGACACGAAGGTTTAGTCTCCCACTTTTAAGTTAGGGACCACCCCCTTGACTCATGCTAAAGTATACGATACACCGTACGGGGGGGTGGTTTTTTCTCAGACGGAAGTTGAAATTTATTTATTTTGTTAGGTTGAGTCTCTTAGTCTCTCATCCTACCATCACCGGTCACCGACCGTATTTCAGAACCACCACAGCCCACTTATGTAAGATCTCTAGACGACATACCGGAACACAGACATCAATCGTCTGACATACCCCGTGAATTTTACAAACGGCTCTCCCATCTAGAGGACAATGCACAAGAGTGGTGTCATTTTATTTCACGTGTTTTTTCTTTCTTTTGGCGACCCCCTTCCACAACCTCTTGAGTTGACGACATCTTTTGTCGGGACTGAGTCGCACTGGCTCTAGAATCCGAGGACTCACTACGGGCTAAGAGTCACTGAAAAGACCTTCGATAGCTTATGGACACTCGAGAAGCACGGTCTTCTGTTTTATCAAGGGAAAGGAGAGTGTGAGTTTAGAAAACCAAAGGGAACTGTCGACTCATCGGGCACCCCGGTCCCCCTTCCGGTACCCCAGTGCGTCTCGACTGTCGGGGACAACACACCCACAGAGACTCACCTGTTGGGAATAATTAGAGCTCAGGATAATCTTGACTACCACCGGGGACCAGGACTACAGTGTTTAATTGGTCTCCTTGGTCGGCAAAAGACTGCCAGTCTAATCGAAGTAACTAATGTCACAAAGGACACAGACCACAACGAATTTCTTCAAGACGGTCTTTCATCACCTCTTACACTCGAAAACTTTAAAAATACCTTCAAAAGACGAGTCCCCTATTTGACCACTAGTAGTCAATTGTTCCTTTCTCTTGTTGGGTCCGTGACGTGAATCCTGCAAAAACTATTCTCACCTATGTGCACCGACACCCCCAAAGACGAATGAGAGACGGAAGAACAATTGAAGATCTTTTACCCGAATCCCTGTCTTAAATTTGTGTAGGAACCTGTCGTTCACAGTAGTTTGACTAAAAAACCGACAATCTCCGTTTTTCATTATACTTTAACCCAGAACATAGACTCCAGTCGATTCTCCTTCTTTCGTCTATCAACAGAGGACATAATTAGTCCTACTCAATCTCACACGACGTCAGTGCTTCTAGGGGTTCGGAGTCCCTGTCTTTAGGTGTCTCCAAATAAGACGGGTACCTCCCGACCACCTCAACGTCCCGGAAGTGGTAGCCCTCACACCGACCTACGATGGCCCCTCCTTCCCTGTTCCGTTGTACACGGACCGGGACCAGTGAACAGAACCGGTGTCGTTCAACGAACCGACACGGAGTAAACGTCCCCTACCCTTTACGTTAACATAGTACACGGTCCTTCCTTCTCTTGACCTTATAAACAGTTCTCGAAATGACTTATCGTAGGGGGGTAGGTCAGGTAAGGTTGGATCCGATTACATACGTTTCTGGAGTAGGTGAGACAGTGTCTCTTCCCTGTGATTTACGAGGCGGGAACTGAAAAGTTGATTTGTCTTCTCCGTGTTTTGATGGTGTTCAAAATCTTAATCTGTCCACGTTCAAGTGTCGGAAGCCATTTATTGTAGTGTGTTTAGTGACTCATAGGGGTTCGAAAAAAGGGGAGAAAACATTCTACTCCCTTACCATCATAGAAGGAGACAATAAGTCTTAAATGAAGACTTCCAATTTACTAAATGGTGTACCTGCCCGAATCGTGTGACGGACCGTGGACTATTGTACGGGTTCCCCCACTTTCGTTGTTCGTTCGGAACCAAGGAGAAAGACATTTTATCACTCCCCCATGGGGAATCCCTCACTGAAAGTCGTACGTCATTCATTATGGACACTTAGTCGCCGTATACCGCTGACCGAGTGTCCCTGTCGAGTCTCTTAAGTAGGCTCTCCGACGAACCCTCAAAAGTTCCCAGAGACCTGTCTTTCTTTCTTTTCTCCTTATCGTTACTTCAAACACATCCAAAGTTGTTCTCCGTACCGGGGATGAACTCCCCCTAAAGGATGTTCTACGTGCGCCCTCCACTCTTTTCGGCCTTTATCCACGATCTTGGCCTTCAAGGGGAAATGCCTGGTCGTACATTCCAACCGAGGGCACCTACTGGTCGTCGAAGAGACACCGTCTTGTGTCTGACTTGACAGAGAGCCGCAGAGGAACAAAGTCCGAAGAGAGGTACCGGAGGTCGGCGACGGTGGGACCGCGACACACCGGGGAGGAATGACAGGAGAGGGAGAGGACACTGAAGGACTGTGGACTACCGGTGACCGGTCGGATCTCTTCCGAGAAACCTCTACTGTACGGACAGGGTCTAGGCAAATCGACCCACTCTCACTTACCCTCCCTTACGGCCCGAATTCCCCTGTGTCACTCCCCCTAGTGTTCCCGAGACGTCGAGGGACCTTCACCGACCACCTAGACTACCGGGTCCCGTCTTCAGTCGGTGGATAGACCAAACTTAGGGTCGAAGTGCTGGTTGGCGGACCCAATGGAACTACCCAGTGACTACGGTTACGTCATGGACGCTTTACTCTTATTTTCATTGTAGTTGAATCTCTTACCCGTACTCCATAGAATCACTTTCTATAGAATCCATAGAAAGTAAGGATACCTGAGACTTTAACCATCAACTACGATCCCCTCTACTTTGTTTCCATTCTTAACCCATCTGTGTAACGACCTGGTTTACCCCTGTCACCTCTGTTCCCGTTCGTTTGGTTCGGGTCTCTTCCTCTTGGAAGATTTGAGTGTTAGGACCTCTCGACCCCAGACGTCACAAAAAATTTCCCGGTCTATCTTCATAAAATTCGAAACATCCGGTCTATCTATCAGAGATACCGTTGGTGAGTGGAGACGACAACATCGTCCTTTCACTGGTATCTGTTGGGCATTTACTTATCCGTACCGATACAAAGTTATTTTGAAATAAATGTTTTTGTTTACCGTACCTCCTAAACCGAGTCCCGTCCGTCATCGAACGTCCTGACGATTTCCTCCTCTTCGTGAATCACAGACGACGTGCCGTCGGGGAGGACCCGTGGTCGTGACGGAGGTGTCGAGACAAGGAGGTCGCGGGAGGAACTCTTGGAAGTCACCAGTGTAAATCCTTTTACTTACTCCTACAGACGGGAGTCCTAACGATGAATAACGGTCACACAATGATATCGTTACCTAAATTTCTCAGTTAATCGGAGTCACGAGGCACCGGAGACACAGGGGAGACTGACTGATCGAAACCGGGTCACCTAAGAGAAAGTCCAATTCCAGAAGCATTGCCCGAGATTTGTCTTCACGACATAAAACCTTTACTACGTCCTGCAATCGACTGGTCACGTAAACTAGGTTCGAGTTTTACCGGTCCCGGGTGGATGGTACCTCTTCGACTCAAGGTCTACGGGGAGAAGGACCTTTCTGAGTAACAGAGTTTTTACTGAGAACCGAAAAGAGAACTGGGTGGGGCACGACCGGCCTACTGAATTAGTCAAGACGAGGTCTATGCTCGTAGGTCTCAGTTTCGAGTTTGTGTTTTGACAGTGGTTCAGAACCCAAGTAACATTCCTAACAGGATATTTCCTGTGTAAGAACGGCTCTATCGACCACTACAGAGGGGAGGTCTTAATTGATACTGTACCAGAGTAAAGAGAATACCCGTATCTAGATCCTCGTACAGAATTTCCGTTACCTTTCATTTATGATAGGATGGTCACAAAAGAGGGGAATATCGAAATAATACCGAAACGATCGGTAATTGGTAGTGTCGCGAGAGACGACCTTAAATTCGTCCTTTAAGTCTTGTTTGACAGATCTAAGGTCACCGTCTTTGTGAGTTCCTCTGAATGTACTTTTCTCTCACACCAATTATTGTTCGTAACTCCTAGTATCAGGTTCGTACAATCTCCAACGTTTCAAAATAAAAGATCAACTTTGCAGAACATAAAGGTCCAACTCTTTGCCTCAAGTTTCTCTTTCTAGATTGTACTTCAGATTCCACTTCGAGTATCGTTTGCGTCCCGGACACTATGGTCCCGAGTTTGGAGGTTTGGATGTCGGGGTGGGAGGTCTCGGGTGGACGAATCGGACTGCCGAGTCAGTTCTAAGAGAAGACACAAAACAGAGATAGAAGAAATCCTGCCGATGAAGAGAGTGGCCGGCTTTCTCTTTCACGCTTGTCTGTCGTTGTTACTCTTGAGGCACGGGTTCCTAAAACTCTTGCATCTGTTGTCGTTGAAACGTGGGTCTTGAGTTTTCGTCTTCGTGGTCGGGCTCGACTGCTTCTTCGGGGGCTCTCCTGTCTTCCTCGAAGACTTCTCCTTCGCCCTCGTCCTCCTCTTTCCCGCCCCCGCAGGCAGGGGCCCCTTTCCAGGGTTGCTCCACGACGGAGGGCCGCTCTCCCAGCGCCACTTGCCGTCGGCGCCGTTCCTGCGGGGAGCTGGCGGGGTGCGGGCGTTCTCGCCCCCGTCGAGGGGGCTCCGGTTTGGGCTGGTCGGGGAGTCCACACTGTAGAGCCCGTTCCTCCGGTAGAGGCGCGACAGGGCGAGGTTCAGGTTCGTGACGGCGGTCCTCTAGCCTCTCTGGATGACGGCGGTGTCCGAGCCCGACGACTACGGGCTCTTCCACTGAGCCGAGACGGGCGAGCTTCCATTCGGGGTCGGGGCGAGACGAGTGCAGGCGTCTGGAAGAGGCTCGCTGACGGGATAAAAAGTTTGGGGTTCAGTTCTGTGCTCTAGTAAACAAAACCTGGAAGGACACTTAAGGTTTTAGAACGCACCTTTCAAAGGGGTTTAGTTTAATGGAAAACAACGTCGCAATTGGTCAACGGAAATACTGTTTCCTATTTTAAGTCACGTCAGTCCCGATTACGCCTTCCACATCCACCGTTATCATAACTATGTCTAACAAAGGAGAGAGTCGTCTTATACCCCTAATTTTAACTGTACTTATAATGACATTAACTTATCCTAGACTTTCCTAGATAACCAACGTAACTGTAACCCTCTAGACTTTTTTGTAGGAGGTAGATGTTAAAGAAGGAAGGGACAACGAAAGGGGAAGGCGGGGGGGGTGGGGGGTGGTCGGAGGGAGGACGGGGTGTAACCCGGGAGAAGAGGAACGACTACTGGAGACTACTATTTAGTCTAGAGAGTGACGGTACGCCATACTCCAGTTTCGACATTCTCACTACAAGTATTCACGTCCCCTCCCAGGAGTCTTTGGCCCCCGGACCCGCTACCGAGACGTGTCCACTTTATAGTGCCACACACGTAGAGACGTAGAGCGGAGAGTGGTGACTGTGCGCAAGGAACGACCAAGTAAAGTGGAAAAGGTCACGGACGTCTTCCCCTCATTATTGTCCATGACTCGTGAGCGACACAGGACCCATGTCGTGTCCGTTAAACGTAGTGTAGTCGAGAAGAGTAGACACCGGGTCACTCCAACCGCGACAGCAGTCCTCGTACAGTAAAAAGTAAACTCACTGTATTTTATTGAAGGGGGTCCAGAATGCCGAACATCCTCCGGAGTGTTCGGATGTCCATCTCTGTAGGACTCTATCTCTAGGGTGGTAGGACCCACTCCAGTATAAAAGAGTTCTAGTTTTATTTATTTATTTATTTATTTATGTACAATACCGTCTTTCAAAGTTTGGGTGGAACCTCTTCCCTCTGGGAAGTACGAGGGTGGCAGGTCGATGTCTCTTGAGCACCCTCAGTCACGACAAAGTGGGTGTAGGTGTGCGGACGGGACGGAGGGCTCTGGTGTGTGTGTTCGAGTGACGTCCAGTCGTATATAAGAAAAAGAATATCTTCTGGAATGTAGGGTTTATCAAACACTTAATCAGACGAGGTACCCAAAGAGGTACGTCTACCGTAGGGTTTCTGAAGAGATTTTTCTTCTTTCACGGCTATAGTGACCCTCGTTTGTCTCTCGCTACGTAACCTTTACCTCGCTACACACAAGATAAAGTTCAAAGGGGTCCTTGAGTGTCCCTTTCACGGAAGCCGAGAGACCAAGGTCGAAGGAATAGACAAGTCCTTCGTTGGACGTAATTCATGAGCTTCCCAGAAGAGTGAATCGGGAGGGACCCCCAGGTGAGTGTTAAACGAGAACCAGTAGGGAGTAAGAGTAACCGGTATCAGTTACGGTCCCCATGGGGCGACAGGGAGTGATTCGCTGGTTCCCGAGGTTTATAATTATGGAGGAACAACGAAGATTTAAGTTTACGGTTGCTTACGAGTAACACACCTCCTGTGTACCCCTCTGGACCCACCCCGTCCCCAGGTACTCACCTTCTCTTCTCCCGGGTGCTCCACGACCCAGTCAGAACCACAGGTCTGTCTTCCAGTCTCGGAGTCCTTTCGACTGACGTCTCGACCCGACCCACCGCCCCACCCTCGTCTCCCGAGAACCAAGGGGGTCCCAGTCTCCTAAACCTCCGGTCCGTTCATCTACGGGTTACAGAGTAGTTAGGACGTAGGGATAACTTCGTCCTCCACGCTCCACTCTTGCCGAGGGTTCCTTTTCTCCTGACCCAATGGAGATCTCTTTAGGACTAAGGTAGACACGTGACCTGTCTATTTTTTGTTCCGGGTCTCTCCTCCTCCGAATACCAGTTCCAGTGGGTTAGTCTCCGACTTGAACTCGACTTTAAGTCGAGGAGTAGGGAGTGTGTACGAAGAGACAACTGGAGGTCAGTGTCCTACCTCCCATACCTAGTCCAGCCCCCACCGGTACACCCACTCACCCGTCTCTCTGGACCTTCCCAGGTACCGTTTGGGAAGTACCCCGGGGGAGACCCGCCCCACGTCACCCCTGTCGAAGTTGGGAATGGAGTTTAAGTAGACACAAAATTTCACAAGTCTACCTTTACACATAGAGGTGATATGAGAGGTTATCCGTCCAAATTTTTCTTTTCCAAGCACAGAGGGAACGTGTCCCTGAGAACAGATTCGCCAGGGTCCCAAGGGTAATACAACAACTGAACCGTCTACAAATTTAATTATTCGTCTCTACAAAGGTTTTAGAAAGGGACTGGATCGCGCACCGGACCGTCTCCGGACTCGACGGACAGAAAGGAACTCTGATCGTCCCCCGTGAGCGACCCATGGTTCCCAACAGTGTGAAAAAGATATTTCCCCGTGTCTCATTTATAAACTCCGAAGTTCCCGGAACGTCAGAGGTAGTGTTGCGGAGTTGAGACGACAACATAGTGTTTTCGTCGGTCCTGCCATGTATGTGTTCACGTGAACCAATAAGACTTTTTTTGAGTTGAATACTTTCGTCCGCCACCCATCGTGTACCGGGTACCCCGGTATCAAACGACTAGGGACGATCCATGGTTCAGGCACATCATCATGGAGGTTGTGAACGGAAGGTGGGGTAACTTGGGAGTATGGTCGGGACACTCCAGCCAGAGAAATAGTTGGGTAAATTACCTACTCCTTTACCTCCGAGTTTCTCCAAATCAGGCACCCGTCTCCACGTGTTGATCGTCCGCCACCCCGACCACAATCGAGAGTCCGCGGTCTCGGACGTTCCTGGGGTCTAGGAAGGGGAAGAGTTCTCCGTCCGTCAAAGTGGAATCAGGTTTAAGAGTCTGGAGCCCCTACAAGACTTGGACGACCGACAGAGAGAGGTGGTAGACATCAACCTCCTCTTCCTGGAGGAGGGACGTGCAAACATCCCTCGTTCTCCCGACAACACCGGTCACCTCCTTCCCCAGGGGTGTGAATGACCCCAGGGAGACTCTGTGGGGGTCACTCCGACACGTTGTGTCCCGTAGGGGGCACTAGAGTCGACGCAGTCGGTTCCACAGTATGGGAAACCCCCGGACCCTCGACCAACTATTCTAACCGCACATTCCCGGAACCGTGTGGGTCGGGGTTGTCCCTGAAGTAAGTGACGTGGCGTCGGAGGGGGAAAACGTTATTTAAATGACACTTATCTGATTAACGTTTTATTGGGATTAACCCATCAATAGTTACTTGTTGAAGGGCACCTTGTTTTGCCGAATGTTAATTATCGTACATTCGGTATTTGATAAGAAGACGTCTTTCGATTCTACATTAATGTGGGGTATGCCTCTACCACAAGGGAAAGACCTTTGGTACCGTGGGCCTAAAGGGAGACGAGTCCTCCCTAAACTCGAGGTCGAGGCACCAGGAAAAGACAGGACAAGTCACTCCTTCGGTCACGCCTCCTCTCCCCTTCAGTCGTACACACATTTGTAGACGTCTGTATGTGCAGGTGTGCGTCTGCACCCGTGGCAAACAGTGGAACGGTTTGAGTCGTAGTAGGCTGTCCTACGACCTTCAACTTATATTAATTCCTTTGTTAAGGAGTACCGACCTTCAGACTTTTTAAGGCTCTGTCCCTTATCCACAATTCACAGTCGACCACAATTCCCGACGGCAACGAGGGTGGGGGTACGGAGGTCAGGGACATGGGGTCCTCGTAAGTCCCCTTTTCCTCGTAGATCTTGGAGTCTCACCACACGAGACACGCCTGTGGAAGGAACGGAAACACTGGAACGAGGACCTCCTTCGTCGATCCTACGACTGTGTAAAAGTGTTTCTTTCCTGGTTAGATATCTGGTAGGTGAGTCTCGGTGCTCCTCACTCTACGGTACACAGGGTAGCCTGGGGTTCGGACCGGAGTCTCTCTGAATAAAGATTAGGGCGTCGTCGGGGAGTAACGAGGGTCTCGAGGACACGAGGTACAGTGGTCAGGGATGGGGGAGGGTATAAGGACCGGGGTCACCGGGACTGGGGTGACGGGAGTGGAGTGGGGACGTCAACGGATCCGGAGTCTAAGGAAGGAACCCGAGGTCTTAGTGGTGTCCCGGAGGTTCGTGAGGGTTGTCCTAAAGGAGTTCAAAGTACCTTTAACTTGGTACAACATACCTCCCGGGTCCCGACGTACCTAACCTTTTTGCCAAAAGGTAGGTTTCTAGACGTCTGTAACCCAAAACGTAGGACCAAGACAAGAACGATCGGCGCACTGAGACTGAAGGACACGGAGTCGAAAGAGTAGACATTTTACCCGTGTCTAGTAACACGGGACAGGAGTATCCCGACGACCGACTTTACCCTAGTACACACACTTTACGGACCACGTGTCCGTCCATTCCATGTCTCTTACACAAACCGACAGTCGACGTCGCAGCGTCACACCACCTTATTCACTTCTCCCATAACTTCTCACCTCCCGGGCGACGTACCACTGACGGGGAACGGGTCGACGTCAAGAAAACAAGACTAGAAGTCTGTTCCGGGACACACGAAGTCAATAAGGGAATACGAGCAGGTGCGGTGGAGGTAACAACTGGGATGACGGGTGATGGGGGGTAGAAGACACCGAGAGCGGAGAAGGGAGAGGTCTAGAATCGGATTTACGGTGGAGGAGCCCCTTCGGAAGGACCTAGTGTGGAAGGGACCCCTTGGGACCGGTGTTCCCTGTGTGGTTGGGACCACTCCCCGTCTGTACAGAAAGGGTCACTTCTGGTAAACTGGACTTTCTCCGTAAGATCAGTCCTTTACGGAGTAATATAAACCTTGTTAATTTACAGCGGAATGGACCATCGAGTCAAGTCAAGTCAAGTCAACGAGTCAGTACGGGTTGAGACGCTGGGGTACTTAGCGTCGTGCGGTCCGGAGGGACAGGTAGTGGTTAAGGGTCTCAGGTGGGTTTGGGTACAGGTAGCTCAGTCACTACGGTTGGTTGGAGACAGTAGGGGACAGTAGGAGACAGCAGGGGAAGAGGAGGAAGGGAGTTAGAAAGGGTCGTAGTCCCAGAAAAGATTACTCAGTCGAGAAGCGTAGTCCACCGGTTTCATAACCTCAAAGTCGAAGTTGTAGTCAGGAAGGTTACTTGTGAGTCCTGACTAGAGGAAATCCTACCTGACCAACCTAGAGGAACGTCAGGTTCCCTGAGAGTTTTCAGAAGAGGTTGTGGTGTCAAGTTTTCGTAGTCAAGAAGTCGCGAGTCGAAAGAAATATCAGGTCGAGAGTGTAGGTATGTACTGGTGACCTTTTTGGTATCGGAACTGATCTACCTGGAAACAACCGTTTCATTACAGAGACGACAAATTATACGACAGATCCAACCAGTATTGAAAGGAAGGTTCCTCATTCGTAGAAAATTAAAGTATCGAGTCGACCATTTTTTTTTTTTTTTTTTTAGACGGACGTTTCGTCCTCTGGAGTCAAGTTAAGGACCCAACCCTTCAAGGAGTCTCTTCCCTATCCGATGGATGAGATCATAAGAACCCGAAGGGACCACGGAGTCGACTACTTCTTAGGCGGACGTTAGGCTCTCTGGACCCAAACTAGGGACCCAACCCTTCTAGGGGACCTCTTCCCTTTCCGACGGGTGAGGTCATAAAGACCGGACCTCTGAAGGTACCTGCCATATCAGATGTCCCAGTGTTTCTCAGTCTGTGCTGACTCGCTAGAAGTGAAAAGTGAAAGTTTACAACTCTACGACAGAGGTTATCGGGAGTACCCGCTGGTCGGAGGAAGATGGAACTCAATTTTACGGAGTTTCTCTTTTTTTTTAAAGTTCTCTCTGGGGTGGGTAATGGGGTCAAGGAGACCGTGGAGGAGGTGGGAAACGAGAGGGTCCATTTCGGTCATAGGTCCACTTCTTACTCTTTATTTTTGTATTCAAGGTCCCTTTCGTCAGTGACCCTCGCTCCACCGGAAATACCCCTGAGACCTGGGTTCACCGACTACCAAGAGACTACTCACTACTCGCTCCTGAGAGAGAAAACTCAGTCGGCTGGTCGACGTTTCAATGTTCGTACACATGTACCGACCCCGTCGTCGAGGTCATAACCCCACTCCTACCTGTCCTTCCTTCAAAGACTCCTGTTCCGTCGACAGGGACCTATGTCGTTGGGTAGATGGGTAGTCCGAAACGTCCTGTGGTCTCAGAGGGCTGTTTTCACGAAGACCGGTCTCCACCGGTCCACACTCCTCCGACAACAGACACTGTCTTTCTCTGACCGTGTACCGTGGTGGTCGACGTCATCCCGACCGAGGGTTTGTAGAGGTGTGGGACCCCCGTCACCCCACCGATGTGTGTACTTGTCACACCTTACTGCCGACCGTCGGAACTTCCCTCCTCTTTCCTCTGCACCTACAGTCGAGGCGACGTGGTCCCGGGACCCACCCCGAGGACGGAGTCACAGGGGTAGACAGCCCGTCCCTATAACGAAAGAGGATTCCTAGAACCGACGTCCCGAGTCTACTCTGTTCCTCCCTTGTCGGTGCCTGTCGAGTACCTGTCGTCAGTCTACTGGGAGGACGTCGGACCGGTTGACCTACCCCGGTTGAACGGTTTTCCGTTCCGAGTATTTCCTGGGTAAAAGTAGAGTACGACTCGTCCCACGTTTGGGTCATTGTTCCTCCAAAGGTCAGTGTCAAGTAACACCAACTTTATTTTAGGGTTTCCAGAAGGAACCCGAAAATTCCTTTCCCACCCTGAGACTGGTACCACTCGGATCTTTTTTTAGTAGTTTGGGGTAAGTTACCCGTGGGTCATTCACGGTCCACTGCAGGGTCCGGTCGCGAGGGGTTTACACAAGACACTTTCCGGTCTATCATTCAGACCCGGAACGTCCGACACACCAGAGACAGCATTGATGAGGTGGACTGTTCGTCGGTGTTCTTCATGCATTTATTTGTTGGTCGCACCGACGCAAACACAAGGTTATTTCGAAATAAATGTCAGTCGTCTTACACTTGAAGTGTATTAAAAGTACACAATACTTTCCAATGGGTAAACTCTGAAAAAAGGTTAATAAATTTTTACACTTTTGACGAGAATCGAGCGTCCGGTGTGGTTTTGTCCGTCGTCATCCGACGGGAAACGACTGGGAACGAGATCCTAGACCCCTGTCTTGTCACCTGTTTTCGTGTCCTACGGAACAGAGACGTCCCGTAGACGAGTCCCGTGTCCCAGACGGCTGTATTCGACCTTCCCCTGAGACCCTCCGCACGTTGGGCTACCGGGGTGGAAGCACCTCGAAGACGGGACTATCCTCTCCGGTCTCCTCCGTCCGCTTGGTTATCTGGATGTTAGATGACGGACCACACTACTCTTGAGCATCTGTTCGCATCGTCCACTCTTCTGCCCCCACGTCACCTGTGACATCCAACCCACCGGTGTCTTCCGGAGAGGCTCCTAGGAACTACAGTACAGTGACCCTTCTCCTCTGTCAGGATCGTTTGTCGAACCGTACAAGACCTTCGTAGGTGTTCCACTCACACCGACTTCAATTCCCTCGTCACTCCCCTCATCCTTCTCCTTCCAAGTGTAAGATCCCCCTGTCGGTCCGACACCAGTCCACAAGACTATAACTATAGTTACTACACACTCGGCCTCCTTGACTTGTCAAATTTGTACTAGACTAAGACTATAAAAATTTTGAAGTACGACGAAAATTTAAAAATCAGAATAAAATGAAACTATTCTTGTGAATTGTAGTCTAGACGGGAGACTTGGCTAAAATTCCCGGGTCATCGCGGAAAAGTGAATATCTGTGTTATAACATTAACGAACTTGAATGCTTAGAATGAGTCGACTTTGGAACATGGGCGACTTGGGGTAAGGGGAAGGGGGTGAAGACCGTCAGTGGTAAGACGAGAAACGAAGACTCAGACAATATGTAAGGAATATATTCTTCTGAGTAAGTCGTCAATAGGAAGACACAGACTGAATAAAGTGAGTCGTATTACAGGAGGTCTGAGTAGGTACGACAATGTTCAACGTCCTCAGGAAAAGATTTCCACTCATTATAAGGTAACACTCACATATGGTTTTAAAAATTAGGAAAATAAACAGTCACCAGTAAATGCAACAAAGGTGTAGAACCGAAAGTAATTTTTTTTTTTTTTTCGACATCACTTGTACCCGTACGAGCATAGAGAAACTCTACGACTAAAATTAAGAAAACCTATTTATGGATTACTCTATAGTGGAGTATGTACAATCTCACTGACAATAGTTTTTTCGTGTTGACAATCACTCCTATTCTTTAAATGTAAAACCACGTGACAACCACCATTACGTCTTACCACGTCCGCGACACCTTTTGTCGAACCGCCAAGGACTTTTTTAATTTCTATCTTGATTGTATACTAGGTGGTTAGGGTGACGTCTGGACTAAATCAAAATTTCTCTGACCTTTGTCCCTTCAGCACCCTTCCAGGAACGTTGTCGGGGGTACTCTCCTATACCATCTCTCCTTTTACGACAACCCTAACAGACTACCTGACCTACAAACTGGTGTCAACCACCAGACCCGAGTCCCCAAAGAAACCCCGTGTTTCTGGTGAATTCGGATTGGAACCCGTTTGTAAATAACTCGAGACGACACACGGTCCAGTACACCGTTTGTCAGGAGGTTCCGGGGGGTAACCTTCCCCCAAGGGACATTTGGTTGAGTCCAACGGAAGTGGAAGATTTACCCCGAAGGGACCACCGAGTCTACCATTTCTGAGACGGGTGTTACGTCCTATGGGTCCAAGCTGGGGACCCAGTCCTTCTAGGGGACCTCTTCCCTTACCGTTGGGTGAGGTCATACGAACGGACCTTTTAGGGTACCTGTCTCCTTGTAACACCACAAAAGGGGTGAGGGGCAGAACCTTATCACTTCTTGAAGTCGACGGTCGGTACACCGAAAACTCTTTCGATTTATACGTCAATACCCTTTATGGTATTTACGCGGGGACGTGGAGGGGGGCGGAGGTGGAGGGGGGGGGGGCGGAGGTGGAGGGGAAGGAGGAGGTCCTTACCGAACGGTCGACGCTCCGAGACAGGAAGTGAGACTTTGAACAGAAATCCCACACAAACAAGGGATTGACGGTACGGACTTTCCGTCTCGACTTTCCAAATCCGTCCCTTTCTTCTAGTTTTGTCGTCGAGGACTTTCTCACCCTAACTACGGGAAGGACCGGAGTAGACCCGTGTGAGTAAGTCTTTGAAGTCCGTATGTAAAGGGTTCGGAAAGTATCACGTAGACTCTGTTCCCCTAGTACCAATCTACCTAAAGAAAAGGGGGAAAGAGTACACGAGTGTTACTATGGATCTCAGATCCCCTGACCCTCGAGTAACCAATGGGACGTAAACACCTGACGACGAATCTCGTCGAACCGTCTCTGGGGTCGATTAGACCCCGAAACGTCCGGTCATCCTTAAAACAGGAATAGACTCACTGAACCCCCTTGACGATCTTCCTAGACTCGTCCTGACCCCTCACCCCCACGACCGATACAAATTGTGTTAGGGGACCGACACACAACTGTCATCTGACATCCCCGATCAACCTTCGACCCTCTCGACAACCCTCAACCGACCATATAAAGTCCGACCGAAGGGACCACCGAGTCTCCAATTTCGCGGACGGAGGTTACGCCCTCTGGACCCAAGTTAGGGACCCAACCCTACTAGGGGACCTCTTCCTTTACCATTGGGTGAGGTCATAAGAACGGACCTTTTAGGGTACCTACCTCTTCGGACCATCCGATGTCAGGTACCCCAGCGTTTCTCGGCCTGTGTTGACTCGCTGAATTTATCTTATCTATTGTTTCCGTCTTCACTTGTCCGTCTAGACTACAGGCGTCTCGGTTGTCGTAAACGAGAATCTTTCGCGGGGGATGACAGATGGACAGAGACGGAGTCTGGGTGGGAGGTGTACAGTCCCTGAGAACAGAATGAACAGACACTTGTCGGTGACGCACCGTGTAGTGTCCGACGTCAGAATAGGAGGGACCCATTCTTGTGTTATGTCAACAAAACTCAAAGGTACCGAGTTGGACGGGGAGGGTCCTCGAGACGTCTCTGGACACACGTGTCCTGTTTCACTTCACTTACCTTGCCAATCTTCAGGCACTTACCGTGTCGGTGGTTGACCCCTGACTCTTACGAACAGAAGTCGAGGGAAATCGTAGACGAGTACGCCGTCAATAGGTCACTCGTAGGCGGGAGATACGACCCGGGGTCTACACCCCCGAAACAAACTCTCCTTTTGTCTGTCTTAGGGGTAGGGACACCTGAACCGCCGGACAATTTGCACCCTCCCCTCTGCGTCCTCAGGTCACTCGTGTTTGCATTCACGTTCTAACGGTGTCGTGGTGGTTAAGACGCCTCTGTACGCCACCTGAAAATCACCCTGACACTCTACTTCTCACCCTCCTTAATTGATCCTTTTCCCGTCCACCGCCCCCACTATAAGAGTCTGTTCCGATGTAGTACACGTTTCCGGGACCCCACCATCCTGACACACCCCTCCATCTTCTCAATCGTTCTGGTGATCCCCTGGAGACGCACACTCGTCCTCCCAGCTAGGTTGTAGAAGGGTCGGCCTAAAATTAAGGTCACCTAAATTTACTAGATGCAGAAACAGAACTCACTCTTCTTACCTCGTCTCCTTAGACCATCCGTAGACCATCGTAGTCAAACCGTCCCTGGTTTGACTTCAGAGGTCTCTCAGTTCCCTTCTAGTTGGGGTTTCTACCCGTTCCAAGACCGTCTGACCTGGACTCCTGTCGAGGGGAGGTCACTTGGTACGAGGAATATGGAAACCCGGGACTACGGAAACCTGGGGGTGGGGTCGGACCCGAGCTCGACGGGTGAGGACCGCCGGAACGGAGGACACCGTGGAAACAACGGGTCCTGGAAGTTCGTCGTCCTGGGAGTTACGGAGGTCACTACTTCGTCTGAGTACGTCCGCGATCCGGGACCCGTCAGACCGATAACGACTCGAGTCCGTCCGAATCCCCTTCCAGACTCAGTCCGAGAGGATCCTTCGGATCTCCAGGGGAGACGGTGACTCGCTCGAGGGTCTGGGAGTCTGTTCCGGGAACAAAAGAGACTCGGAGTGAAGAATGGATACTTTACAGGTTACGGGGAGGGCGGAGGAGTCGAATGACGGACTTAATGATACAAACTCTTATAGATTGAAAAAGGGAGATGAGTCGGTCGCTTATAAATGTTCGTGGACAATTTTTAGTCGTCATCTAATAATACCAAACCTTCGGTCGGAGGTGTACCCGTACACCCGGACGAAGGGGGCGGCCCGTCCAATACTACGAAAAGAGTCGAAGGCACACAGAGTGGGTCTTGGACGAGATCCTGGTCCGTTGTCACCGCTCGGCGGTCCTGTCAAGGAAAACGAGACTCGGTAAGGAAGGAAACCCTCGTCGACCACTATACAATCGGTGAATCCCGACCCTTCAGTCTCTGGAGCACGTCTTTCTCGGGTCCGGACCGGGAGTGACACCGGACACCTACTGTCAGTCAGGTTCGAACAGGAAGGAGAAACGTGTTTGGTCCTCAACGATTTAGCACAGACTGAGAACCACTGGGGTACCTCACATCGGGCAGTCCGGTACCCTAAAAGGTCCGTTCTTATGACCTCACCCAACGGTAAAGGAAAAGGTTCTCTGGAAGGACTGGGTCCCTACCTTAGACGTAGAGGACGTAGCCCTGCATCTAAAAAAAAAAAAAAAAAAAAAAAACGGAGACTCGGTGGACTGTTTCGTTGTTTTGGTCGAACGCAAAAGAGGAGAGAGTAAACAGTGTTAAGTAAAACTGTAGTGAAGGAAGACCTTCACAAGACCCTGAGAGAGGGGTGTAGAGGTACTCCTTGGGCTCTGACACATGGGGGGTTTAGTCGTAAGGACGAGGGGCGACCTTGTGTGTAGTGTAATAGGACCTCACCGGTCTCAGTAGACGTCGGGGGTGCATCGGTACTCCGGTTCAGAGTGGACAGACACAAGGTCCAGCATAGCGGTCTGGGACGATTCGTTTCACACAAGTGATTGGGTACAATGTGTACCCCTTTGACTCGGAGCCACTCCAGCTCATCGAACGGGTTTCAGTGGGAACGCACACCCCTCTTGAAATGTTGAAGTCTAAGGCAAGACAGACGGACTGAAGTTTTGGGTCCAAAAGTCGGAGAGACGAGTCGCCACGGAAATTGTTTGGGCGGAAGCTTTACACAGCTTACTGATTAGGTCAAAGAGGTTTCTGTTTTCCCTTTGCGTCTCCGTTACAATTGTGGATCGACAAGTAATGAGAGGAAGGGACGTCAGTTTTTCTCGTCCCGCGACTCCAGATACACGCTCTTGGATACGAATTTATTATTACGAATTGAAACTGGACCCTTAACGACTTACGGTCTCTGACAGAACTGGACCCTTAACGATTTACCGTCCCTGATACAGAACTGGACCCTTAACGACTTACGGCCCCTGGTACAGGATTCACAAAATCGACGTACTAAATTATCTAGTAAATAAGAAGATTGCTGAGACATAAGGTCCTTTGACTGTGTGTCTCTCCCTCCTTTGAATGGATTTTAGTGTGTAAACGAGTCACCGTCTCGCTCCGAGACTCGAGTCTCCGAAACCACGGTCTCCTCTTTACAACTTGGAGACACGAAGAGACGGACGTCGTCACCGACGGAACTTCGACGTCAAATTGAAGGAGGACCTCGAGATAGGCAGACAACGTTTCTCTAGGTACGTCAGTCCAGTAAGTGGACCCCGACCTCCCCTCGAGTAGGGTAGACTCTGGGAGTCCTGAGTGGACGTTTCGACACACTCACTTTTTGTCGGTCGTCGTCACCGAAAGGTAAAAAAAGACGGCCAAAGATCAACGGTACCATATAAACACAATCACATTTTTACTGTTTCGTTATTAAAAAGTAACATAGGAAGTCAGTGGGTACTCTCTAACCTAAATCCAGTGTTAAATAATGGGGTACCTTAACTTAGGTTAAAAATTGTGGTACAGTCGGTAAGGCCATAATCTCGGAAAATTACCGACACTTTAAATATGTTACTATTTCATTAAATTTTGTACACATCCTTCTCGTAGTCCGTTTAACTACATATCTCTTGGGGCACCATTTTTAACTTATCCTCTATTTGTACCTTTTACCACTAACTAATTTCCTGTCAACTTTATCCCGAGTGAAACTATTTGAGGATTACCACTTTAATCATTTAATTAAATAAGGAGCCTTAAAACTCCTCCCAAATACAACGGGATTTAGTCTTACCTCCTACTCCGTGTTTCACGTTCAATTATCGAATGGAGCCTCGCACCGTGCCAAGCTTGTCCTTCGGGACCGACTCATTGGCCCTCCGACGGCCCTCGGGCCGGTCACTTTCCTACAAAGGTCACCGGTCTCACTTTCCTACCCCTCTTATGTCCCGTCGTTCTTCCCTTCGTCTTTTTTTTAAAAAAAAATTAAAAATTTCGAACGAGTTTATGATGTCTTTCGTTCGAACAATATTATGTAAATAAGTCCACCCTGGTATACGTAGGAGTAATAAAGTTTTTGGACCTTTTGTGTCGTTTATGGACCTTTTAGAAATTTTTGTACCCTGTCCCTTGGTGACGTTTATGTAAAAGCCAAAACAAATCTAGAAATTTTAGTTGTCAACGTTTTTACAACCAAAACCTTACTTCTCAAGTATTTACTATTCTTAGACCTCGGATGTTTTTATATCTTGGACCAAACCCTGTATCCTTTTAAGTTTTTAGTATACGTCAACTATAGACCAAGACCTTGAACGAAAAACGAAAAAAGTAAACTTGTGCATAGACCCAGACTCTGGACATAAGCAGAATCCTCTACCAACAACAAGGCAACCATTCAGTGTAGACTGAGACACTGGGGTGCTTGACGTCGTGCGGTCTGAGGGGACGGGAGGTGATAGAGGGACTCAAACGAGTTTCAGTCCAGGTAACTCACTCACTATGGTACGTTGGTAGAATAGGAGACGGTGGGGGAAGAGAACGGGGGTAGAAAAGGGTTATATCACAAATAAATGGGTCAGAGAGAATAACAGACACATTAAGAAACAGTACCGACTGACACTGAGACCTCATACCGAAGTGACGTCAAATTGGTAAGGGGATGACTACCCGTAAATCCGACAACGGTCCAAAAACGAAATGACCCACCCAGAAAAGAGTTGAGAGGGTTTCTATCACGTATTGGACATGGTAAGATCCATGTACCCTCTTTTCGATTGAACGACGAATACTGCTCTTCCGTTACCGTGGGGTGAGGTCATGAGAACGGACCTTTTAGGGTACCTGTCTCCTCGGACCACCAGACGTCAGGTACCCCAACGACTCACTGAACTGAAAGTGAAAAGTGAAAGTACGTAACCTCTTCCTTCACCGTTGGATGAGGTCACAAGAACGGACCTCTTAGGGTCCCTACCGCCTCGGACCACCCGTCGGCAGATACCCTAGTGTGTCTCAGCCTGTGCTGACTTCGTTAAATCGTCGTCGTCGTCATCGTCGACGAATACTACCTACGGAATTCTGTGCTCTCGAATTAAGAGAACCCCTAACTGACGAGCCTTGTAGACTCTTTACCTTAACCGCCCAGGTTTCCGAAGAGACAAAAGTTAAAGCTATCTACGGTAGTCTGATAGGAAGTGTGTACGACGTGATCTACGCCGTCGGGTAAGATACGCCACAATCAGTACATGTCTACAACCTTTGAAGATCTTGTAGGAGTAGGAGGATTTCCCTAGACGAAAGAAGTGTTCTCGGGATCAGTCCAAAGTCTAATGATTTCCGGGATGTGGGGTTGGAAGACTCTAGGGCCGTTCAGAGAACATACGGGGTGTCTGTCACCAAACATGCAACTCGAGGAATTTATGTACCCGAGGGCATGGGTGACGGGGGTGGGGTCTCTACGACAAGGTCTAGATCTTACCTGGATTCTTTGATGTAAAGATTGTCGACGATGAGGTCTTGGTGTGAACCTCTTCGTGACTGGACCCTTTTACTAGACAGGGGAGGTCAAGACGGGAAGGAGGGTCAAGGACTACCCCGTCAACCCGGGGGTTCCCCGTAGACCGGTATAGACCTTTGTAAAAACCACAGTGTCGGACTACCCGCCGTTCCACGATGAACGTCGACGATCCACCTCTGGTCCCCACGGTTGTTTGGAGGATGACATGTGTCTTGTCGGGGGTGTTATTAAAAGACAGGGTTTTACAGTTGTCACGGAACCAGCTCCTCCGGCCAACACCAGGATAACCCTACCACACAGACTCTGTCCCGGTAGAAGGAGGGAGGCCCTCGGAAGTAGAGGAGGCTACTGATTAAGTGTAAGTCGTACCTACACAACGTAGGGTCGGAGAAAGGACCGTACTTTATGGAGATAGAGGGGGTGGTAGGAAGAGTCGGGAACGACGAGGAAGGGGGGCTTCTGCAGGGGGGAAGGATCAGACTTCTTGGTGATTGTTAATCTGTGGTACCTAACTACCGACTGAAAACGGTCCGACACACGACACATACACTTTAACACCAATTGTCACTCTCGAAATAAGTAGTCGGACCCAAACTTAAGACTGATACGGCGAGTGACCGACACACTGGCACTTGAAGTGGAGAGAAACGGAGTTAAAAAGTGGACATTTTACCCCTACTACTGACTGAAAGATTAAATAAGGGTGTGTCAGAACTAAACACGGACAACAGGGTCCTGTTAACAATGATCACGGAGAAGGGGGAGAGTTCTTAAAAGGTCACACCCGTTACTTAAGATGCCAGGGAGAGTACTATCATTCTCAGAGTGGAACGTTCCGACAACACTCCAACTCACTCCACTAGACACACCTGACAAGTACGTCTCCCACGAGATCTTTAACGAACTATTCAGACGAGAAGAGAAGACCCAGACATGTGTTTTCTTAACTTTCGTCCCGGAGTTTTTCTCTAGACTTGTGGGCACAAGTATCTATGTAATCAGTGTTCTCGGATTTCTACCTTTGTCGGGTTCACAGGTAGTTGTCTACTTACTATTTGTTTTACACCAGACAGATATGTTACCTCATAATAAGTCGGAATTTTATCTTCCGTTAAGACCGTGTACGATATTGTACCTAGTTGGACCGTCTGTAATACGATTCATTTCAGTCTACCTGTATTTTTTCTGTTTATGGCACACTAAAGTGAATATACTCCAGGGATCTCATCAGTTTAAGTATCTTTATCTTTTATCGTACCACCAACCAACGGTCCCCGACCCCCTCCCCTTTCACCTCTCAACAAACAATTACCTATCGAAGGTAAAACATTCTAGGTCTCTCAGGATCTAACAACATGCTGTCACACTTACGTGTATTACGATGGTTTGACATGAATTTGAGTTTTGCATGTTCACCAATTCTACCACTTAGAATACAAGACACATAAGACACGAGTCAACGAGCCAGCACAGGCTGAGACGCAGGGGTATCTGACGTCGGGCGGTCCGAGGAGACAGTTACCCTAAAAGGTCCGTTCCTATGACCTCGCCCAACGGCAAAGGAGGACAGTTCCTGGAAGGACTAGGTCCCTAACTTGGGTGTAGAGAACGTAGAGGACGTAACCGTCCACCCAAGAAATGGTGACACGGTGGGCCCTTCGGGGACACATAAAACGGTGTTAATTTTTATATCAATCAAGAAGTCTGTAACGGAGTGTAGTCGGAGTAAGCCTGAGTGGTTCCGTTCGAAGTAGAAGAAGTGAAATGTCTGTTCCTAGGACTCTGATTCGCTCCGACCCACGAAACAGACGTGTGTCTCGGTTCAGCACCTCTCTCCTGCCCCGCAATCTAACCCGGAGTTAGTCTTCCGACGACTCAAGACCTGCTCCGGAAAGTGGAGACGGAATCCATCACTCCTCGGTAGCTAGCCAAAAGTGTCCTTGTCACCGTACTAGACTAAATACGAAAAATCGTACTTAACCGTTTGAAAGGTGGTTTCTGGTCTATCAGTACATCCCGTATTTGTTCCAGAAACGTCCTGTATCTTTTCAGAGACAGAATTGAAGAGGTGAGTCATACGTTTGTCATACCTTTAGTTTTGTCCGACATAGACTGGGTTCCTAATGTCTGGGGACGAAGTAAGACTTGACTGGGGAGATGGGAGAGTCGACACAACCCAACCCTTCTCTCAACGTCCTCCGTACTAAGAAGAAACGGAGAAAGGTTGGTATGAGGGTTCTCTCAGGGGGTACAGTAGTGTACCTTGAACAAATCCTCGGAGGGTTCCTTCGTCATTCGGGAGCAACCACCGGGTATCCAGGGTCGGATCTACGTCGGAAGTGAGGGGGATTAACATAACTTTCGGGGACTCTCCCTGGGACTCTTCTACTGTATCTCCGGGACACTTCGGTGTCGTCGGTCCGGTCCGTACTTTCGGGACATCAGACGTGGGGTCTTCGACCGAACTGTCACAACAAAAAAAGTTCTGAAATAATCGTAACGTCGGTCCCTGGGTCTCTTAAATCTCCACGACAACGGTAGTGAAAGAGTCGGATCTGGAATTCCCCGTTAATTGGACCAATAGGTCCGGAGGGAGGAGGGGAACAAATAACGACACTTGTGTCCTTTACGTGACATTTCCACGTACTTTGCGATAGTTCCTTAAATTGATATTAAATTTTCCGAGGTACCCCTCCTGGGGTCACCGACTAATTATTATGTAAACGTCTCGTTATTTTTGAGGTCGTCTAGTCACCTCGAGTCGGAGGTCTGAAGTAAATACGTCGACCTTAGGATACTCGCGGGAGAGGACCCTCAACAGATGTGACCCCAAAGGACCGAGTGTAATGTGACCCGGTCTGGGAACGTCTTTTTAACGTTCTTGCCTTGGGGGCTTTACCACCTGTTCCTGAACCCCAAGTTATGAACCCTAAGACCTTCACTTGGGACCTCTCGGTCCCGATCGATATCTTGGAACCCACCTAACAAATTTGTAGAGACACGGAGTAAAAAGGGTAGACATTTTACCCTGATTTCTCTCATAGATTGAAGAAGTCAAGTCAAGTCAAGTCGGCGAATCAGCACAGGCTGAGAAACACTGGGGTACTTAGCGTCGTGCGGTCCGGAGGGACAGGTAGTGGTTGAGGGTCTCAAGTGAGTTTGAGCACAGGTAGCTCAGTCACTACGGTAGGTCGGTAGAGTAGGAGACAGCAGGGGAAGAGGAGGACGGGGGTTAGGGAGGGTCGTAGTCTCAGAAAAGGTTACTCAGTTGAGAAGTGTACTCCACCGGTTTCATGACCGCAAAGTCGAAATCGTAGTAGGGAAGGTTTCTTGTGGGTCCCGACTAGAGGAAATCTTACCTGACCAACCTAGAGGAACGTCAGGTCCCCTGAGAGTTCTCAGAAAGGGTCGTGGTGTCAAGTTTTCGTAGTTGAGAAACCGCGAGTCGAAAGAAGTGTCAGGTTGAGAGTGTAGGTAGTACTGGTGACCCTTTTGGTATCGGGACTGACCTGCCTGGAATCAACATCGAAGGCAATTTACTCTACTACTCACATTTCGTGTCTCGTGCCAGGGACCGTGTAAGGCTCGTCCACGAAAAAGGCATTCTTGAGAGAATAAAGGCAGTGAGAGTAAACCTAGTCACAAGGGAAGACTCCTCGAGTCCATGACTCCGACCGAGTCCGAACAAAGACTGTTCTAAATGTTTCCGTCACAAATCAAAGTGTATAGTGAGTCGTGGCTCTTACAAGTAAAGACGGAGAACTTACAATGAGTCACCAGGTACAAAGAGACAAAGGAGACGTAGGAGAGACCTGGACAACGGTCACACACTGAACACGGTTAGCGAAGGCTTGAGTAGAAAAATATAGATGAGACGACGCGGGGGTGGGAGGGTCGGGGTACGGTTTACTGAGAGGTCAAACGTAGGTCTCATAAGAATTCCACCTGTAACAACGAACAGACGGTTTTTGGACGGTTTCAGACGGATACCGTGGATCCCGTCCAGAGGAATCCCACCAGAAGTCTTGGGGTACACTAGTGACGTAGAGAGAGAGGTCGAAGTAGAGGGTAGTAAGAGTGGGGAGAAAGGGGGTTGAGGCACCGGGCAATCTTAGGACATAAAGGGTCTCTTTCGTCTGAAGTCGGATTCGGAAAGGATGTACGACCAGAGGGGCACGTCTGGGGACAAGTGCGCAGAGAGGACTATACTAGTCAGGAGCCTAGACTCGAATTTAGTTCAGTACGAAAGAGTTCCCCTGGAAAAGAAAATATCATGAACAAAACCAAACAGTGTATGTACATAAAAACACCACTAAACAAAATTAATCTGAGTTTATAGGTCCCTCCAACCAAGATGTAAAAATAAGTGATGAATGGGATGGACCATGTTTTATTCATGGGTCCTTCCTACCTACTCACCTACCTACCTACCTACACAACTATCTAGTCTTCTACTCACCTACACACTTACCTACCGACTTTTCTACTCACCTAATTTACCTACTTACCTGTCTGTCTACTTACTGATCCACCCACCCACCTAATCTCCTCAGTTTTAGGCGACCGTCTCAGGTTAGCCGTACGAAACCCCTATCAAGTCCACTCTTTACTGGTACTCAGGTTAATTCTTTCTCCTCTGCAACCTAAACTCTTGTTAAGTCTTTCGTTTAAACAATATTGAACAGGCAACCAACCGATTTTTCTGCTTCCTACGTCTCCTTAGTTTCTTTGTGGACCCAACAAGGATCTCACTGACCGACCACAACCCTTTTGGTCGACTCTACCTCTTAAATGTAAATGACATAGACCTTTTCCTTCGACTACTATTGTGTATGCAGTGACAACACTTTCATTTATTCTATTGCATTTGAGGAACCGATAAAACGTTTTCGACTACCTTCACCCTTGTAAAAAGGTCCAAAGACTTGATTTGACCTCAGATCAAGTCCAATTTGAAAACTTTATTCTTGTCCACACGTTTTAGAATTTTGTCGGTTCGCAAACCGTCCTAACTCTTATCCGACCGCCCCCCACCCCACCCACTTCTAGTCATTCCCTGCCCCACAGGTCACCCAGTACTTCTATTTCTTCTTCCGTCCCCAGACCAGTCCGTCCCGGAACATCCGGTACTGTTCCCTAAACCTTAAAAAGAAATCACTCCAGGTTACCGTAGTCTTTTTTGTGTGGACTAAAGAATTTCTGTCTCAGTCAGGACCGTACCCGACCGTTGGACGAAGACGTTTTAGGGCTTGCGTGGGTAAGTGTGTGTGTAACAGACATCAACCAAGGGTCTGAGTTCGTGTCTTACTTCATCAACGTAGTCTCCGATTTACCGAGGGCCTCGGATTTGAGAAGTGTCAAAGACGAAACGTCTTTTTCAAACGGCCAAGGACAACTCTATTTTCGAGGGAGAACGATACAGGACACAGATAAGGTTGTAAAGTGTCTGAACGACAACGGAAGTTTTGACTAAATACCCTTATTTAATGTTTAAATTGTTCGTTACTGATTTTGAAAAGTCGTCTCAAAGTCAACCAAAAGTCCCTACCTACCTACCTTTTCAGTTTCCTTTTTACGAAACTAAGGTCAAGTAATAATTTTTTTTTTTGTTTTTTGTTTTTGGGAGGTAGGACACAGGGTCTATGTGGATGTCAGTAACCTCTCTACGACGTCCTTCCAACCCACGGACTGTGTGTTGTCTACGAGTTGTCTACAAACAACTTACTGATTACCTACTTATTACTGAAAGTCTCTCCAAACCTCGACCGGAGAGTGGACCTCACAAAATTATGACTGAACCTGATCCAGGTTCCGAATGGTCGGGCGACGACGGAAAATGGACCAAATGGTCGATTGAAAGGTCTTGTCCGATTTCTGGGTCACAAGTGGGGTCACCATTGTCTCCTCGGGGACTTACACCTGTCGTCTCTCGTACTTATGGCGTCACCGGAGTGACCCTCGTCTTGACCCGGGTCTACTTATTACCCTAGTAGTAAAAACTTACGACCACTCTTTACGACTACTAATGGCAGAGGCCTAAGATTAATGTGGCGACGTAGAGAGTCCTTCCTTCTCTGGAAAACGGTGTCCGTGTGAACGTCGAGCAGACTTTGGGTAGCACCCGAGACCAATTAATGTGCACACGAAGGACTTTGGCACTCTTTCCAGGACTGTTTACTTAAGTGACGGACGGTCCTGTTTCCGGTAACTAGAATTTAGAATTTGTAGTGGTCGTAGAAGTCAGTTCTGTATCACGACACGGGTCGTCCCTTCCACTCCCGTCCTCGATGAGACTCCGTGTGGTCGAACACCCCCTCTTTTAAGGTTAACCTTTTTTTAGAGAGGTTATAAAGTAACTCGAAGAAAGGTTTGACTCTTACCCCGTTTTTATGACTATTTGTGTCTAGACTGAGACCTCTGGAAAATTTATCGTCATCATCATTGTTACTACCACTACCGTTATTATTATTATAACAAATAACTAATGGTAATAAAGATGAGATCTGTAACTTCAGACTCTTCATGATTTCGAAATGATGGTTCGTCAATATTGTACGAATGTGGAAATTAAAAAATTTAGGGACTTACTCTAAGTGGACTTCCAACGAGAAATAGAATGAACGAATAACTTGTAGGATGAACGAACGAATAACTTGTCACTCGTAAGATAGAACCACTCAGGGTTTAGTCCGGAGAAGAGTCAATGTCTTAGGATGTGAGTTAACGATCCGTCTATAATATCAACGTAACAAAGGGGTTTTTCTACGACTGCAGGATTGGGGACCTTGGACACTACACTGGAATAAAACTTTATCCTAGAAACGTCTACTAACTTAATCCTACTCCGGTAACACCACCTGGGGATTAGATTATAATTATACTGACCCCAGGGATATTCTCCTCCTTAAACCTGTATCTCTACCTGTATTTATCCCTTTCACTACACTTTACATTTTCGCCTCCAAAACCAATACGGAACCACTTCGGTTCCTTATGGTTCCCGAATCAGCGAGTCAGTACCGACTGAGAAACACTGTGGTACCTGACATCGGACGGTCCGAAGAGACAGGGACCCCTAAGAGGTGCGTTCTCATGACCTCACCCAACGGCACGGGAGGAAGGGTTGGGTCCCTAGCTTGGGTCCAGAGGACGTAAGGTCCGTCTAAGAAATGGAAGACGTAGTGGTCCCTTATGTTTCCCAACGGTTATTTGGTAGTCTTCGGCCCTCTCTCCCTACTTTGTTACAAAGGGAGCGTCGGGAGTTTAGAGGTGAAGGTCGGAGGTTTTGACTCTGTCAGACAGACAGCAAATGTCGGGGGTAGGTACCATGAGACCATGGTTGGGGTCCTTTCATTGTCTCATCTACAGTGGTGTGTCTCCAGGACGACTGTAGAGTTTGAGTATAGACAACGAGTTGACACGGGGGAGGTGGTGTAGATCGGAAGAACATAAGAGACAAAGTCAGTCAGTGAGATCGTTTACTGGGTCTATAAAAGAAACGAAGAATTATCGACAAATTCGAGTTTTGTCTCTGTAAATCTGGGGTGTGGGAGACTGACAACGAGTCGGAACCACGATCCCGACCAGTTGACCGTCATGACCCGATCTACAATTTAAAAGACTTAGTTAACGATTATTAACTTTAACTTCTAGGAGTAAATTTAAAGGTCGATACGTAACTTTAATTACCCTTCAAGAGTGTCGGGGTTCGGACGTCACGGGGTACAGGGCTATAAACAGACAAAGACTCTTCATTGTAGAAAACCACCTTGTCTAAGAGAGGAAACGTCAGGCGCGATGAGTCAGACCAGAGGGACGATCCGGGGGGAGTGAGTAGTCCAACGGGCGGACCGGGGACCGATGTCGTCCTACTGTCCCCTGGTTAAGGTCGCGTCACGCATTCTCTCCTATTCGAAAGTCTTAAAGGTCACACTCCTCTTTAATTTAGTAGGGTAGTCGGTTACTCTAGGGTCAAAGACGGCTTAGAGAGGGTGGCGAATCACTAAAACCAGGAAGAAAGAGGGGTAGTCAAATCGGAGCCTACTTTACTACACGTACGTACACACACGAGTCAGTCCAGTCGAAAAACGTTAGGGTACCTGATATCGGGCGGTCCGAGAAGACAGGTACCTTAAAAGGTCCGTTGTTATGACCTCACCCAACGGTAAAGGGTGAAGTTCCCTAGACGGTTGGGTCCCTAGCTTGGACATAGAGGATGTAACCGCCCACCTAGGAAAGGGTGACTCGGTGGACCCTTCGGAGATTACCTCATACTTCATACACCAATTTTTATATCCCTACTACTGTGGATCCTTGATCGAAACCTGTCTTCGACAAAGAGCTTCCTACGAGCTCCACGCAAATGGTTGTGGAGCCCAAAAGACATTTATCGACATCCGTGGTCCGTTTGCACAAAGGTCGGACTTTCGAGGTACTCGTTCTCTCTGTGTCAGGAATTTCCTTGACGAGACTTTCGTGAGATAGAGTTTACGCTTTAAGGATGGGACTGAGTCACGTAGAAACCCCTGACTCTTCATTTGTCAAGGAGAGTACACATAGTCCTGTAACTCTTAAGGTTCGGATGACGACGGTGAAAGATCGACATACTGAAAGTTATTCGGTGACTGGAGAGACTCGGGAAACATTTACTCCTATGACCATGGAAGGAAACGTCTAAGACACCCTCCTGGTCCTTCTTCCGGATGTCTGGCGAGACTGACACGAATCGCGAATCATCAGTTTCACTTTCACAATCAGCGAGTCCGCACAGGGTGAAAAACGTTGGGGTATCTGACATCGGGTGGTCCGAGGAGACAGACACCTTAAGAGGTCCGGTCTTATGACCTCACCCAACGGTACGGGAAGAGGTCCCTTAGAAGGACTAGGTCCCTAACTTGGACCCAGAGGGTGTTACGTCCGTCTAAGGAATAACAGACTCGGTGGTCCCTTTGGGAGTCGTGTATCATTCAGGAGTTTTGTTTTGTTTTGGTGTACTGGGATTCCTATCTCTGAACGGAGAGTTGACGTCCGGTGAAAATTGTGTGTTAGACGTTAAACTTACCGAAACAGAACTATAAAGACCTTAGTCCTTCAAAAAGAAAGACTTTAGGTCTTGAAGTAAATTAATTCGGAGTTCTTGGAAATAAAAGTTTGACTTAACCGTACTCGAGATAAAGGTGTGACTTTCCCTACTTGTTTTACTTCGTTACGCTAAGATGAAAAAGAAAGTCCCTCAAAGGGATAAAGGAGTATTACTCTCTAGTAATTTTATTGATCTTCTGTTTACCGTGGTCTAATTATTTTTACATCTAGTTTACTAGGAGACAATGGATAAAAACGAGTTAACGTCAACTCCTTATGTAACTAATTCGACGTTCGTTTGGTAATACCAGCAAAAGTAATGGTCTCACATTAGATCAAATAATACTATCCTATTATTGATTGTGTCAGAACGTCTGTCTGTAAAGAGACACCCGATTCATCAGTAAATGTCACTTAGACGTGGTTTCTTGAGACCCAAGTAAAACAAGTACCACCTTACCTCGGAAGTTCAACCCTTCCCTCGGAAGTTCAAAGTAGACCCTCTTCTACCAAATAAAAGAAACATAGATAGTGTATCGATTCAAACGCCTAAGTGTCCACCTCCCGTGAACCTCATAACGACACTTTAGACATTACTAGGTTCTCTCTAAAGTCTTTAAAGTCTTTTTCTACCACTTACTTGACTGAAATCATGAAAAAATAACAAAAATAGACGAGACATGGGGTATCACCTACACTGACTAAAGAGTACACGAAGAAATAAGTAATTCGAAAAAATGAGTAATTCGTAACTAAGTAATAAGTAATCCGTTTATGCACTATCCCGTACCGACTCACGGGCGGAACCGGTACAGCTCTAGTCATAGCGTTCTGAAGGTCAACGAGTGTCGGATCACCCTCTCCGTCCCCACGTCGACTCGTCTCTCCCTCCCTATCTCCATCCGTGTCTCTAACAACAACAACAAATCAACGATCCAACACAAGTTGAGAAAACACTGGGGACACTTGACATCGGGTGGTCCGAGGGGACAGGCACCCTAAAGGTATCTGTTCTTATGACCTCACCCAAAGGTAAAGGAAGAGGCCCCTTAGAAGGGTTGGGTTCCTAGTTTGGGTGTAGAGGACGTAACCGTCCGTTTAAGAGATGGGGACTCGGTGGACGTTTCGGGATACGTGTCTCTAATGAGTGTCGTTTTGGTCTCTCTACTGAAATGGCGATGTACGTCCGTCGGAGTCTTCATATCGGGGATCTCGTCGGTGCTACTACTCGAACCTACGTTCTCGGTTCATCGAACAGACGTAAACTTGGGTCTGAGGTAGGGAGTGTACGATCCTCAAGGACCCGGTCAGAGAATGGGGAGGTCAGGACTCAAAGAGGAGACGTTCTATACCCACTATTGTCCTGAGGGGGGTGGTAACAAACTCAGACGCTTCCTTGTGAAACGTAGGGACACATAGTGGAACACTTATGAAGTAACACCTCCTTGGTGCCGGTACCGTAAGAACTAAATGGGTACTTCTTTGAATCGAAAATCTCTCTCATTCGTGGAACGGACTCCAGTGATTCGGTCGGTCTCCGACTTGGTCCTATCCTTCCGTTTAGAGGATAGGAGGGTTTGTGTACGAGGATTGGTCATACTTCACTCGTAAAAGTATGTAGGTACAACAAATAACGTCCCAGTGTCTTATGGGACTCCCCGGTCCGTCCTGCACTTACGAGCCTCGTCCGTCCGTCCCTACACTGCCTGACTTATTATAGTGTCCAAGTAGATTTCGGGGTCTAGTAAGAACGGAACACCCAATGTCCGAGTCTGAACGAGTGAGAAGATTACACAAGACTTTTATTCTTTGGACTTAAAAACAGGTGTTAGAGAACTAAATTGACCGTTAATAAAATTAAAAATTTGTCTCACACTCGGGTTGTGTTGGACACACACCCGACCCGTCCGGACCCCCGACGGTCGGACGTTCGAGACGAAACTTCCTTCTGGAGAGACGTCCGGTGAACCACGGGATTTTCGGAGGACGTGAGAGGAGGGATGCAGTCAGAGACGAACCTCCTGGGACCGACCCGAGACCCGTCACTCTTTAGAGACCGTGTCCGACCGTCGTCCCACGGGTTGACGAAGAAAGGGTCGGGAAGAAAGACGACCCGAGTCGGGGTCGTGGGTACTAAGTGACAAGAGTTCTTCCTGACAGTCCCAGGTAGGACATACCTTCGAACAGAAGACCCCGACGGGGATGAGACTCACTAAACTTACTTCGACCCCTACCCGGACGGAACCCCCGTCCCCATGTTCTAAGGGGACTCAACAAAGACAAGAGTAACAAAGGAACCCAACCCTCTCTGTTTAACCTTTCGAACCCATGGAATCATTAGGTGGGACAAGTCACAATCGGGTACAAATAATTTATCAGTAAAAAACGTTCCCAGTCAGCTCCCCTCCCCACGGGACGTGTCGTCCTTTCTGTACAACACAACCTTAGGGTCAACGTATACCGCCCATACCAGTTTCAGAATTGTTTTTACGATGTCTTGTGTGTACTCCTTCTTAATACGGGTTTCCTGCGTTAGTCACTTTTCACAATATCAGAGACTCGATGTGACATTCACACCTATATTAAGTGATCAAGTCCTCTCTTCTCCTTCCTGTTAAGTCAGTCTCTCTTATGGTGGTGGGAGTGGTCGTGGTGGTAGTAAGTTATGGTAGTAGTTGGTGATTTATAGTGGTGGTGCACTAGTAGTAGTGGCAGTGGTGGTGGTAGAAGTGGTAGTAGTCACGTAGTTATCAGTCGTAATGACTCTCGAATGTTATTTCGACAAATACACAAAATGGATTAAACTCGGAGCGTTGGGACACTGTACCCACGATTTGTATAAGAGTAAATTTCTACTTCTTTAACTCCGAATCTCTTTACTCCCCTGAATGGAGGGGTTGTCGAGTAATCACACTGAGATCTAAGTTCGGTTGTGGAACTGAGGAGGTCTCGGACGTGAGTTGGGGAAGTGGAGTGACGGTCAGTGTACGGTCACGGACTTCTGCTGTTTCCGGAGTCTCACGTACGTTTCCCGAATCCTACGACGACCACGTATCATTCACGAGTCATTCACAACAAGTCAACGATTCAGCACAGGCTGAGAAACACTGGGGTTCTTGACAGAGGACCTGAAACGGATTTAAGTACAGGTAACTCAGTCACTACGTTAGGTTGGTAAAGTAGGAGACAACGGGGGAAGAGGAGAACGGGAGTTATTCACTATCTATGATATATAAGAACGTCTTCTTGTAAGTACCGATAACAGATTAGTTTCCCGAAGATATCAGTATATATAAATCCTTCATCATCTAGTTTCACACCTCTTCCGTTACCGTTGGGTGAGGTCATGAGAACGGACCTCTTAGGGTCCCTGCCGTCTCGGACCACCCGACGGCAGATACCCCAGCGTGTCTCAGCCTGTGCTGACTTCACTGAATCGTCGTCGTCGTCGTCTGAGTAGTCTCGGAAGGTTCACACTTATGTGTAACTGTTAGAGGTTGCGTCCTTTGAAAGGGAGGACTCTCATATAAGTTCTATTCCAAAGGAAGGGAGGATGTGACAACCACCCTTACGTTTAACTGCGTTGGTGATACCTTTTGTCATGTCACCAAGGAATTTTTTAATTTTTGTTTTGACAATAAGAACAACAAGCCAACGAATTAGCACAGGTTGTGAAACACTGGGGTACCTGACATCCTGCGAGACAGAAGGTGATAGAGGGTCTCAAACGAGTTTAAGTACAGGTAACTCAGTCACTATAATAGGTTACTAGAGTAGGAGACGGTCGGGGGAAAGGGAAACGGAAGTCAAAAAGGGTCGGAGTCCCAGAAAAGGTCACTCAGTGACGTTACTGAGTCGTTAGGGTGAGGACCCGTATATGAGTCTCTTTTGAGATCAAACTTTTCTATGTACTTGAGATAACAAGTATCGTCGTGATAAATGTTTTCAGTCCCGTACATTTGTTAGATTTACAGGGACTTTCTACTTACCTATATCTACACTATATAGGACATAGAGACCTTATGACGAGTCAGTATTTCTATCTTACTTCATTACGGTAAACTCGTTGCACCTACCTGGATCTAATGGATCTCTGGGATATCTCTTCTGATTCACGGTTTCTTCACTACGTAAACTTGACACCACAACCTCTTCTGACAACTCTCAGGGAACCTGACGTTCCTCTAGCTTGGTCAGTTAGGATTTCTTCTAGTTGGGGCTTATAAGTAACCTTCCTGACTACGACTTCGACTTCGAGGTTATGAAATCGGTGGACTACACTTTTTGACTGAGTAACTTTTTCTAGGACTACGACCCTTTCTAACTTCCGTCCTCCTCTTCCCCTACTGTCTCCTACTCTACCAACCCACCCTAGTGGCTGTACTTAAACTTTCGTTTGAGGTCCTCTATCACTTCCTGTCCCTTGAGACTACACGACGGCAGGTACGCCAACGTTTCTCAGTCTGTACTTACTCGTTGACTTGTCGTTGTTCTCTAATAGTAGGATTTACTTCATTTGGTCTGTCTCCTTTTCGTTTATGTATCATAGTGAATATACACCTTAGACTTTATACTATTTTACTTGAATAATTTTTTTGTCTTTACCTGAGTGTCCGGATCTTTTACTTGAATATCAATGGTTTTCCCTTCTCCCCCCTCTATTTAGTCCTTAAACTCCAATCGTCTCCAACATACATATATTAGGGTGCCTGTCTCTTCGGACCACCCGATGTCAAGTGCCCCAGTGTTTCTCAGCCTGTGTTGTATCACTGACTTGTTCTTGTTGATTAGGTCGACTGGAGTAAAAAAAAGGAAACATTGTCCGAAAATAAAAACGAAATAAAGATAATGTCACAAACTTTGGGTTTCTTTATGTAAAAGAGAAGTTTAAACCTACACACATATTTATAGTAAACAGATCTGAATCGTGTGAGTTACGGTACCAAAGAACCGGACACAGACGAGACTTTAGTAATTCGAAACAGACAGATGGGTCCCAGGGACTCTCGTGTCTTATGTTATCGGTCTCAAATATCGAGAATTTTCGTTTAAATTTTTCTTATGGTGACGCTTCTTTCCAAACTAAGGGGAAGGATACCAGTCATCGACTCTTGGTTTCGACAAAAACTCCCTGTAGACCAGACGACCAGACAGAACCCATCGACCCTGGAGTACGGGGAAACAAAGAAATCACCAAGTTAGTTTCTGTCAAGGGTGTTTTCGACCGATTGTTTCGGTCATGAGTTGAGGTCCCGAACTTGAAAGAGCGGTACCGTCTCAAAGTAGAAGGGTCTGGGTCTCCGGCTTGTAGACTGAATGCATCCCCTCGTCCCGATCTCAAATCGTCTCCCCAGGGGTCGACTGGAGTGAAATTAGATCGATTACTGTAGATGTTTCTGGGACCAAGGTTTATGTCAGTTTCACCTGTACTTAAACCTCCTCTGTCGACAAGGTCGACCACCTAGTTCTTCTAGGGGACCTCTTCCCTTACCGATGGGTGAGGTCATAAGAACGGACCTCTTAAGGTACCTGTCTCCTCGGACCGCCCGATGTCAGGTACCCCAGTGTTTCTCTACCTACGTGAATCGTGAAAAAAAGTGACTGTATGTCTAAAAAAAAATTGTTTAAACTGAAGTATTGGTAAAAAATTTTTAACCTTATACCTCGGATTCTTAGTCGTGAAGACCTTAGAAGACTTTTCGGTCTTCGAAATCGTTGTGATCTGTCATAGGGCCTACCATTCTTGTCAACCACGACTGCTCATGATCGGGTCCTGTCCCGTTCGTCCGAGTAAGATTAGACGGTGTTGGACGTGGGTCTTCGAAGGGAGTAACTGGACTGGACCCATCTGGACTTACCCGACCTCAAACTCGACGGACCGTTTTCGGGAACGAGGGATCCGGATCGAGTCACGACCCTCGTCTGCGGGGTGAAAGATTCGAGGACTACCAGCCTACCTCTAGTCGACAGTGAAAGGGACTACACGAAAGACCAGGACCCAAATTGGTGTCAGTGCAAGTCGGTAGGTCGCATTTCGTGTGTCGACCCTAATGTGTCCGTCTTGGGGGATAAGTCGAGAGGACCCCACAACCTGGTCGTGACCGATCCAGACGATCACAAAGAGACCAATTTCAAGTCCTTCGGGTAACAGGTACCACCACGAAGACCTGAGGGTGAAAACTTTCCGTACCACGGACGAAATCTTGAGTTAGTCAAGACAGAAACTCAAGATCGAAGTCAAGGTCCATCGATACTTTCACTTTCAGTGAGTCGGCACAAGTTGAGAAACGTCGAGGCACCTGATACGTCAGGTACCTTAAGAGGTCCGGTCTTATGACCTCACCCATCGGTAAGGGAAGAAGTCCCCTAGAAGGGTTGAGTCCCTAGGTCGGGTCCAGAAGGTGTAACGTCCTTCTAAGAAATGGTCGACTCAGTGGTCCCTTCAGGTTCTTATGACCTCACCCATCAGATAGGAAAGAGGTCACCTAGAAGGGTTGAGTCCTTAGCTTGACCCCAGAGGACGTAACGTCCACCTAAGAAATGGTCGACTCGACGGTCCAAGATCGAAGTCCAGGTTCATCGATTTACCGAAATCTTACTCGTATGGCAGACGAGTCGGACTCCTAAAACACTCTTGTCCTTTATTGCATATATTTCCCTGAGTCTACCCGGGTCCAAACTTAACCAGTGAGTTATTTACGTTGGTACTTTTTACTAATGTTCAGAATAACAACCTACTCAAGGTTCAGTGGTCTGTCTACCGTCCGTGCAACGTAAGTGTCCAGTCACTCTCGTTTCACCTACCTCTCCTTCCTTCTGTTTCTGAGGGGGTCAGTGTTCGAAGTCATTCCTCCTACCGTCCTAAGATTCAGTGGGTAACCGACAAACTTTGTGCTTCAGAATATTCGTCGTTGGTCCGTAGAGAAGGGGGTGGAGACGGACACAAGACACGAGCAAAGTATACGTGGTAGGTCACAATTCCACTGTGGAATAATTTGTTCCAGACGGACACTGGGTCGTTCAGTGTTACTTCTGTCCTTAATTCTATATCGAAGGACGTTACGGATTAACCTAATGTTCCTAGTACCCTTACAGCACAACTGATACTTTACACGTCCCCTAATAAGTCATTACTGAAAAAAGACAGCAGGAAGTGATTAGGACAGTTAGCCCTTATCGAAATCTAATCCAGTCTCAGGGGTCACCTTCCTCTCGACAGAAGGAGTAAATGTCAACACGCAGGGACCTACACCTGCCTCGTCTCGCTAACATCCATTAACTAACAGGTCATTACTGCCGACGACACACATTCGGGGACTGGGACCAGGAATAGTACGTAGTCCTAAGGACTAGGTTGGTGGGTCGTCAGTTACCCACAAAGATGAGACCCCAGAGGGGTCTTCGGGTCCTCACAGACACAAATGAAAATAAGGGAATTTAGCCACTCCAGTGAGAGCTACATTTCGGGATTTGTAGAAAACACGGGTAGAGGAGGAGACGTTGGTGCAAGAAGAGTAATCCGGATATACTCGAGAAAGAGTACCATAAGGACACTGAAGGGGTGAGAAAGAGAACGGAGACACGGAGAAGTCAATTTTCTCGTTGTTGTTGTTTTTCTTGTTTTTCGTACCGAAGGTCTAACTCGAAGATTTTTGTAGGAAAACACCCTGAAGAGACCGTCAGACCACCAATTCTAAGATGGAAGATTACGTCCCCCCTGTATCCAAGGTAGGGACAAGTCCCTCGATTCTAGGGTGTACGATACGCCACACCAATTTTTTATAATTATTATTTATTTTTACAGAAGGACAAGTATAAGTGAGGGGACCACTTGTAGGAAGGTAGTGTTTTGGTCATTTATGTAACGTACAAACCCAGAGGAGAAGGGTGGTCCCGGGTCCGTCTACAATGATTAGTTAGTGACAAAGGACGAATCGTCCTTAACTTACCTCGAAACGATACTCGAATAACAATATTAATAATAATACGGTTGTTTCCAGGTAGATCAGTTCCGATACCAAAAAGGTCATCAGTACTTACCTACACTCTCAACCTGTATTTCTTCCGACTCGTGACTTCTTAACTACGAAAACTTGACACCACAACCTCTTTTGAGAACTCTCAGGGAACCTGACGTTCCTCTAGGTCGGTCAGGTAGGATTTCTTTTAGTCAGGACTTATAAGTAACCTTCCTGACTACAACTTCGACTTTGAGGTCATGAAACCGGTAGACTACGTTTCTCGACTGAGTAAACTTTTCTGGGACTACGACCCTTTCTAACTCCCGTCCTCCTCTTCCCCTGCTGTCTCCTACTCTACCAACCTACCGTAGTGGCTGAGTTACCCTACTCAAACTCATTTGAGGTCCTCAACCACTACCTGTCCCTCCGGACCGCACGACGCCAGGTACCCCAGCGTTTCTCAACCTGTACTGACTCGTTGACTTGAGTTGACTTGACTACTCAAATAACCGTGACTTCAAAGTCTCAAGAAGTAGTAGACGGAAGACGGAAGGACGGAACAAACAGAGAACGATAAGGGAGAGAGAGGGGTGGAAACGACACCCTAAACGGAGGGATGTCAGGACTCGAGACCCATCAATGTGATAATGTCCGGAAACGTACACGTCAAAGAAACCGAAGTTTACAGACGGACCTTTAGAGGAAGTGAGTCTACAGTAGAGTTGCTTAGGGGTTCTACACCCGTAAAAAGAAATTCGGGGGTAACGAACACGGAGGAAAAGTCGTTCACAGGGTAACGTGTCTTCACCAACCAAAGTACAGGTCGACGGGTGATCAAAAGGAGGTGACAGTGTCTCCCCTGTCCCTGTTACCGAATACGTAGTGACGTAGGGGTCGTGGATAGTACCGAAGTGACACCGGTCATCGACTGGTGTCCTTCACTAACGAATTCATCGTAGAAAATAACTTACGAAGGACAGTCTGAGATTCGATTCGTGAGGTGTACGTAGGAGGAGGTAAGAAGACACTCCATCAATCACCCAAAACCAAACAAAAAGGTAAAACGTACTCTTTTTTGTCCGAGTCTCTCTACTTCCGTGAATGTCCGAGTTCCGGTGTGACACTTCCTGGGTCAAGACACGTTTGACGACACGCGGGTCCCAAACCGATACAGACCTGTGTATCAACCAACAATGTCGACTCACCTCCCACGAAAGACCGTAGATCACCCACCTCAGGTCTCTACGACGACTTGTAGGGTGTTACGGGTCCTGTCCGGGGGTCATTGTCTCCTGACAGGTCGGGGTCACAGTTATACGGTTCCCACCCTTTGGGACGGGTATTGAGAAACGTGTATTAGTATCGGAGGGAGATCACACACAAACTGAATCGTAAAAATAACCAAAACCAACGATCCCGAGTGTTTAATGTATTTATAAAAATCTTCCTCGACGGGAGAGAAACAAATGTAGTTCTAACCCACCCCCGTGTGTAGGTCCACACGCAAGATCTAGAACCCTGAAGTCTTCTCTGGAATTTGACACTGTTGAGGGTTCCTACTCTTCAGAGTCGTATTTGGCAGAGGAGGCGTCAGTCAGGTAGAGGTAACCCAGTGGAGGTTTGGGTGGCGGAATACGTCTAAAGGTCGTCGACTTTATTTAGGAACGTCTAAACCACCCCTCCCTCGTCTACGAGAATTCTCGTTCCATTTATTCATTAAATCTATTTAGGTCTTTTGGGTACTAGGTTTAGACGAATACGGGACACTTCAGTCGTCTCCCAATTGCCTTGGGTTAGGTAAAAGTAGTTCTTTAAACTTGAAACCAGGGTCATACGTTGAATCGACGTTTACGATGCAATAAATAATAAGTACCCCGTAACATTGAATGGTGTCAGAGACTCATTAGAAAAATTCGGACGGTTTTCTTGACCACAATTAACGAATGTGACCTTGTATAAACGACAACCTTTACAGTGTGGCATTAATATAGGGTAAAGCGACAGACTGTTCATTATATGATTTTCTTTTAACCCAAAGAAAAAAAAAAGGGGGAGAAGAAGGACACTACACATTTTGGTAATGGTTCTGGGAAGTCCGTCGTTCGTCCATCTTCGAAAGAAATGAACAGTTCTTTCTTTTGAAAGTCCCGACCCACTAGCACTATGTCTACTCATCTCGACCAAAGCACCTTTCTGCACGGTCGACCCGTCAACTCGTGTAAACTGAATTTCGAGACGAAAGTGAGAGAACTTTGAGAAGTAGTAAAAACTTGTTCCTGGGTGTACAAAGTAAACACGACCCGACACTTTTCCTACCTCGGGTTAGACGTTTTCCACTTCCTTGTCCCGTCACTATGCTGGGTACCTCTATACCAGTTTCCACTCCACTCTCAACGACACTTTCCTTTACATTCTTAAAGACCCCGTGTCTGGTCAATATTTGATCTTTTATGTACACATAGACATACACACACAAATACACAATATTCTTAACCACCGAACACTCCAGTCCGTCCCGTCTGACTAGTCTACCGAGAAAGACCTTCCGTCCACTGATATAAACCCACCAACTCGAAGAGGATTTGGGTCCGAACCAGTCTATATCGTGTGTCGGGTGAGGACAATTCAGTCCAAAACGACCCTACACCGATGTACATAAGACAATCCGCAACAGACCCCGACGAGAGAGTATGTTCCTGTCTCAACTCGTTAACGCCATCTCTGGTATATTGGGTGTTTCGGGTCGTGCAAATGAGAGACTTTAACGTTCACAATCAGTGAGTCAACACAGGCTGAGAAACGCTGGGGTACCCGACATCGGGAGGTCCGAGGAGACAGGCACCCTAAGAGGTCCGTCCTTATGATCTCACCCAACGGTACGGGAAGAGGTTCCCTAGAAGGATTGGGTCCCTAGTTTGGGTCCAGAGGGTGTAATGTCCGTCTAAGAAATCGTAGACTCCGTGGTCCCTTCGGGAGAGACCGAGGGATGTTTTCTTCAAATGACTCGGGATAGATTTGGTACCCCCCTCGAAGTAGGAGGACCGACGTGCTCCCTGGGTCTCCAGTACCAGTCCGTCGGTGCAAGGGCAGACATCTTCTCTCCCCTCCTATCTAAAACGACTCACAAATCGACAGAGACGGTGTGTTGGATGAAATGTCTAAGTCTTCGTCTCCACTGAAGTTCTCTAGCTCGACAAACGAATGTCTCTCTCCGGACGGGCTGAACTTTCATAATTTCACGTACAAGAAAAAAAAAAAAATTCGACTATATTTCTGCACATGGACAGCGAAGGGGTAAAGAGGTTGTAGGAACAGAAAAGGAGAGAAGTCATTTGTTTATACGTATCAAAGAGAAAACAGTCAGAATAAGGTCCTCGACTGTGGTACCAAAAACTCCCTACATCTTATTCTTTACTTCAGACGAACACAGCTTTTCCCTAATGTTTAAATAAGATATTTATGACTTGGTCTCATGATACACGGTCCGGTACCCGATTCAGGAACCCTGTGTTATAACTTATTCAACAGATCCGTAGTCATTATTTCCAGGCACAAAAGATTTAACATCATTGAATGGACACAGTCCAGTGTTCGTCTGTACTTATCCCGCGAGGCGAGTCTACCCCTTTCCTTTCATCGACTCCCTGAAGGGATCACCAGATTACCAATTCTGAAACGGAAGATTGCGTCCCTTACATCTGAAGGTTCTGAAGGTGAGGGACTAACCTCTCGATTCTAGGGAGTACTGATACCCGGTTTCTTGGTTTTATGTTTTGTCCTCGTTATAACTTTGTTTAGTTTATTTATCAAAAATTTTTCTCTCCCTCTCTCTTTCTTTTGATCGACTCAGTGTCATCTCGAACGGGACCTTCGTTCTACTTCGTACTTGTGTGAACTAGTAGTGTATCTTCCACTACAACCATTTCCATAAACAAGTAAGTTCGTTATATGTCTTTCGAATCCGATTGATTTGCGGATGTGGACACGGATCGAGGACGGGAGGAGAGTACGGGGCTACCCAACGGGTGTCTGACTGTGACACCCACATGCATTCTCGAAGGTCCATGATCTGCCGATGAGACACAGTGTGGGCAATTAATTTTGTGTATCCAATTAGAGGGTTCATATAATAAAGGTAATGTAGACTCCTTTAATCCGAGTCTCTCCACGAACCTTGAAGAGGTTTAGTGTGACGATCATCCAAGACCGAGATCTGAAAAGATGAAAGTCTCGGGTTTACACGTCAACCATGTAAAGAATCCCGTTGTAGACGACGACATCCTCTGTGTGGGTCATTGCACCACCACCACGACATCAGTGATTCAACACAGCCTGAGAACGCCGGGGTCCCTGACGTCCGAGGAGACAGGTACCCTGAAGAGTCCGTTCCTATGACCTCACCTAACGGCAAAGGAAGAGGTCCCCTAGAAGGACTGGGTCCCCAGTTTGGACGTAGAGGACGTAACGTCCGCCAGAGGGAGTAACGACCGCTTAAGAGATGACTGACTCGGTGGTCCATCCCTTCGGTGGGACATTGTACGCTACGGAGTTTGTACTTCCTCCGAGACGAGAGGTGGGACACGGCAGGTTTTATCTACAAGGACTTAGCCGAGGGGAGGTTCACCACTTGGCCTCTGGGTCCGGGGAAGTCAGGACACCGAGGTGGTCGGAAGTACAGGTCTAGTGGCGTGAGAAGAGACAGGTCTTCACGTCTCCCCTTTCACACCTCCTCCCACGTCCCTGCAAGAACACCCAGTTCGGTCTTTGTGCACGAGCAGTGAACGTGACCGTAAAATAGTCGATCTCAGGTCGGTAAACCCGTCTGAATTGACGTCTCCTACCGTCCTTCAGTCCTGATTACTCCCCATTCCTTTTCCGTCTGTCTCCAAACGACTTCTCGGAGGTGGGGAGACGAATGACGCGACGAGACCAGAATGAAGGGAGGCGAAACCCAATAAAGATCGGTTTCGGTCCAGGGGACCGGAGGAGACTCTAGACACTGGTGCACCGGGAAACGGTCGTGTCCCCAGTGGAAGGGACTACGATCTCTGCGTAGAGGTCCTTCGTAAAGCACAATTACGCCGACGTTCAGACTGTCCCTATGCCCCGTGTCCCCCTTCCGTTCCAATCATTAAATCAACAGTAGACGACTGTCCAATCAGAATCTTATACAAGGGACGTTAAGTTCCGAACGCTCTCTCTCTCTCTCTGTCACGCTCCGGAATTGTTTACAGTCGAAAAAAGGGGACCGTGGTGCCGACAGAGTGTGACTGGGACTGTACAAGTCCCTCCCTCACAGAGCCGTAACAAGTTAGTCGCGGAGGAGCGGAGTGAGAACCACAAGAGTAGAGCAACAAAGTCGTTCCAAGGGAACGGACCCCAGGTTTACATCTCCAGTAACGTTAGTGGTCTCCCGGGACACTTTTGACGGACCTTTCACTCGAGGCCCCTCCTTGGTTCCTTAGACGTAAAAATTATTCACCGGGTCACCTAGAAAACGTCTAGCCACCAAAGTGCGTCAAAGAGTCCGAGTCGTGAACTATGAACCTTAGGCTACTTGGGAACAAGTACCATCCTATAAATCGTCGTAGGGACCGGAGATGGGAGAACTAGGTTCGTCGTGGGAGACGGGGTTCCCGCTATTGATTTTTACAGAAGACTTTTTAACGATTAACAAGGGTCCCTACCCCCACGTCTTAACGGGGACCAACCGAATCTCGTACTGAGTGGTGCACAGACACGGTATTTGACACTTACAAGGGGGTCCCCTGGGTACAAGAGGAGAGACGACGGGTGAGGGTATGAAGACCGACCCCAGGGTCCCGACCCAGAGGGATTATCCCTGCACTCACCTTCACTGCCGAGTGAAGGACCGGTGCCGTCAATTCTCACCCACACTTGGGGTGGGACTGGGAACTGGGGACTGGGGAGACATACGTCGTTCTCCTGAGACCTCAGTCTATCACCTCAACTTCACCTTTGTCTCACCCAGGAGTTCAGTGGAGAACCTCCTGCCTGTGACCCCCTTGACGGTCTCGATGTGCACTCACTCTTTATTTGGAACCAACACAGGTCGCCGACTCTATACTCCCGTCTGTGTAATGACGTCGTCTCGGAACACATCGGGACTGATTGTGTCCAAGGGTACGAGTCTCCGAGGGCTCACTCCTGGACAGGGGAAGAAAGGGAGGGAACGGTGGACTTTGCCCAAGTGTTGTGTAAATTTCGTCTTCGTCCGTCATCGAGACTTTAGTCTAATCGGAACCAAGTCCAGGGTCGAGACGGTGCTCGGGACACTGGAACCGGAGAGAGTCAGAACCAAAAAGGGAGGAGACATCTCAATCCTATTACTAACATAGACGGAGTGTCAAAAGACTCCTAAGTTAACCTCTTTTCAAATTCTCTTGTTTGTCTTTTGGTCCTTGTGTGAACTGTGACACGGACCGTATAACACTCACGAGTTATTTTACACTCGACAAAGAACCCAGCCGTAGAAACCGTCTCAGGACACAGAAAGGTTAACTACTCAAGGGGTATCCAAATAATTGGTTTCCTTCATAACAATCAGGAAGTCAGTACAGGTTGAGAAACCCTGAGGTACTTCGAGGAGACAGGTATCTTAAGAGGTCCGTTCTTATGTCCTCACCCAACGGTAAAGGAAGAGGTTGGTTTCCTCCTCAGAGACACTTATAGCTTTTCCTCACTACCGTTCACCTACTCCCGTTACAGGGGGTTTGGTTATATATACAGTCTTCTTATCACCCTAACCTCCACTAATAACGGTTACCTCGTTACTACTGCGGATCACGTTTCGACAGTACCACCCTCAGTCCGTCTCCTTACAAACAAATAACGGACTAACGGACGATACACGGTCCTCTGTCTCTATACTTCCTTTCGGGTGAAAAAGTGTACGGAATTGAGAACACAGTAGACGCTGAAATTTCTTTCCTTTCCGTCAGTTGTTCGTTTCCGTGTAAAGGACGGGACCCCCTCTAAGGTCAATATCGGCTTTCCTCTTCGTCTTCTAACACAGACGGGTCTTCGTTTGTCCTCCCGTAGTTTTCAGTTGTCCCACGTTAATGTTTAATAGTATGATTTACTTCATTCAGTCTTTTTCTGTTTATGGTATGCCACGACCTCTTTTGAGCACTCTTAGGGAACTTGACTTTCGTCTAGTTTGCGATTTCCTTTAGTTGGGTCTAATAAGTAACCTTCTTGACAACGACCTCGACTTCGAGGTTATGAAACCGGTGGACTACACTTCTTGACTGAGTAATCTTTTCTGGAACTACGACCCTTTCTACTTTCCGTTTTTCTCTTCCCCCGTCGTCTCCTACTCTACCAACCTACCGTAATGGTTGAGTTACCTGTACTTAAACTCGTTTGAGGTCCTCTGTCACTACCTGTTCCTTCGGACTGTACGAAGTCAGGTACCCCAGTGTTTCTCAGTCCGTACTGAATTACTGACTCGTTGTTGTTTTAGTTAAAACGTGCACTTTAGATTTGGTCGTCCTTACTTGGACAGAAATTTTGTTTGGTTTACTGCCTGTATCTCTTGTCTGCCCACCAACGTTTGTCTCTCCCCCACTTCTCCCCACCTGACCTTCAAACCCTAATCGTCTACGTTTGATCACACAGATCTTACCTATTTCTTGTTCCAGGATGCTATATCGTGTCCCTTAATATTAATCATAGGACCGTATTTGGTATTGGTTTTTCTTATACTTCCTCTTAACACATATTGACTAAGTGAAACGACATGTCGTCCATAATTATGTTACGATATTTGGGTCATATGAAGTTGTTTTTTTAAAATCATTTTGTTTTATCTATTTCTTGTTCCTGGGTGACATATATTCGTATCCTTTGATACGAGTCATAAAGCATTATTGGATATACCCCTTTTTTAGACTTTTTATCATATATATACGTGTATGTATATAATATATATTAATCAAGTTAAACGACATGTGGAATTATTGTGTTACATTATTTAGTTGATATGAAGTTAAAAATTTTTTACTTTTCTTAATTGTCCCTGTAACCGACGTTATAGGAATTAAATAGGTCACACTCGACGGAGACGAAGAGGACTCGTATAACATGATTCTTTCGAATCCACGGGACCGAACCCACTGTCGAACGAGTTGAAAGTCAAAACGAGTATATAAAAAAAATTACTGTCAAAGTTGTTTAAGATGGGTGACTACGTAATAAATTGGTTGACAGTAAAGAGACGGTAAGAGTAAATTCGTAGTAGACAATCCAAATGTGTAACTCTGTGGGTACTTTAATTGTAATGTGCACAAAGGAAAACCTCGACTGACTTAAATTAAATTAAATTTAACAACAGTGACAGTTATCGGAAGGTTTTAACGTCATCACACCTAGGACGGGGGAGTTTCCGAATAGAATTGGGGTCGGATAGAGTTTTCGATGTTGGCACGAAAGGGGACCTCGAGAGACCAGATTACATTCAGATGTGTATTCTACTGGAATCAGATGGTCAAGTAAATATTCCCAAGAATAAATGTCTTTCTATAGGAGTCTTCGGGGCACCGAATTTGTTTCGAAGGTTTGGCTCCAACTCTTTAGTCCTAGAAAACTCAGAAGATCCGATCGGTCTGTAGGACCTAACGTTTCAGTTCACTCGGAATCTTTCGTAGTGATATCTGTTCCGATCACCTCCACTACCTTAAAATCGACTCGACAAAGTTTAACATTTTCTACTACGACACTTTCACGACGTGAGTTATACGGTCGTTTAAACCTTTTGAGTCGTCATCGGTGTCCTGACCTTTTCCAGTCAAAAGTAAGGTTAGGGTTTATTTACATTACGGTTTGTTACAAGTTTGATGACGTGTTAACGTGAGTAGAGTGTGAGATCGTTTCATTACGAGTTTTAAGAGGTTCGGTTCGAAGTTGTCATGTACTTGGCACTTGAAGGACTACAAGTTCGACCTAAATCTTTTCCCTCTGTTTGGTCTCTAGTTTGACAACCTAGTATCCTTTTCGTTCTCTTAAGGTCTTTTTTGTAGATGAAGCGAAGTAACTGATGTGATTTCGGGAACTGACACACTTAGTGTTGTTTGACACCTTTTGAGGATTTCTCTCTCCTTATGGTCTGCAGGAATGGACGGAGGACACTTAGAACATACGTCCATTTCTTCGTTCACAATCTTGTTCTGTACCTTGTTGTCTGACGAAGGTTTAACCCTTTCCTTATACAGTTCCGATATATAACAGTGGGACGAATAAATTGAATATACGTCTCATGTAGTACACTTTACGGTCCGACCTACTTCGTGATTGACCTTAGTTCTAACGGCCCTCTTTATAGTTATTGGAGTCTATACGTCGACTGTGGTGGAAATACCGTCTTTCACTTCCCTTGATTTCTCGAGAACTACTTCCACTTTCTCCTCTCACTTTTTCGACCGAATTTTGAGTTGTAAGTTTTTTGATTCTAATACCGTAGTGAAGTACTGTTTATCTACCCCTTTGTTACCTTTGTCACTCTCTGAAATAGAAGAACCCGAGGTTTTAGTCACGTCTACCACTGATGTCGGCACCTTAATTTTCTATGAACAAGGAACATTCTTTTCGATACTGTTTGAATTACACTTTCACTTCAGCACAAGCTGAAAAACGTTGGGGTACCTGACATCGGGTGGTCCGAGGAGGTAGGTACCTTAAAAGATCCGTTCTCATGACCTCACCCAACGGTAAAGGAAGAGGTCCCCTAGAAGGACTGGGTCCCTAGCTTGGGCCCAGAGGGTGTAACGTCCGTCTGGGAAATGGCAGACTCGGTGGTCCCTTAGGGTACTGTTTGAATTTATCGTATAATTTTTCGTCTCTACAATAAAACGGTTGTTTCTACATATATCAGTTTAGATACCAAAAAGGACATCAGTACATACCTACACTCTCAACCTGGTATTTCTTTCGACTCGAGGCTTCNACACTTTCACTTCAGCACAAGCTGAAAAACGTTGGGGTACCTGACATCGGGTGGTCCGAGGAGGTAGGTACCTTAAAAGATCCGTTCTCATGACCTCACCCAACGGTAAAGGAAGAGGTCCCCTAGAAGGACTGGGTCCCTAGCTTGGGCCCAGAGGGTGTAACGTCCGTCTGGGAAATGGCAGACTCGGTGGTCCCTTAGGGTACTGTTTGAATTTATCGTATAATTTTTCGTCTCTACAATAAAACGGTTGTTTCTACATATATCAGTTTAGATACCAAAAAGGACATCAGTACATACCTACACTCTCAACCTGGTATTTCTTTCGACTCGAGGCTTCTTAACTACGAAAACTTGACACCACAACCTCTTCTGAGAACTCTCAGGGAACCTGACGTTCCTCTAGGTTGGTCTGTTAGGATTTGCTTTAGTCTGGACTTATAAGTGACCTTCCTGACTACGATTTCGACTTCGAGGTTAGGAAACCGGTGGACTACACTTCTTGACTGAGTGACCTTTTCTGGGACTAAGACCCCTTCTAACGTCCGTCCTCTTCCCCACTGTTTCCTACTCTACAACCTACCGTAGGGACTGAGCTACCTGCACTCAAACTCATTCGGGGCCCTCAACTACTACCTGTCCCTCCGGACCGTACGATGTCAGGTGCCCCAGCGTTTCTCAGAATGTGCTGACTCACTGACTTGACTTGATTTCGAGTAGTTCCTTCCTACCTTTCAGTTGACTCTATTCTTCAGGGTTTGGTTTTACAATTCCCTGAACTAATTATGCTTATGTCACCACCGTCCGTTACCAATAGGGTGGTACTAGGAGATTACCATTTTCTGTTCTACATCGCAAACAAGTAAGGTGTAAGTAGATCTCTGAGCGATCCTCGCTCTGACACGGGTAGACGAGATCCGGTCTGGGGAGTCACACAGTGGACATCGTTCCTAGACTACGTGCACACACACGAGTCCACGAACTCAGCACAGGCTGAGAGACGCTGGGATACCTGACATCGGGAACGGTTCCGACGACACAGGTACCCTAAGAGGTCCGTTCTTATGACCTAACCCTCCAGTACGGGAGGAGGTCCCCTAGAAGGACTGGGTCCCTAGCTTAGACTCCAAGGGCGCAGAGGACGTAACATTCGCCTAAGAAATGGCCGACTCGATGGTTTCTTCGGGGTTCATAGACTACTAAAAAAGAGTTTATTCACTAGACGTCAGTATGGAACCTCCATAAGACCCACACTAAGGTCTGGTGACGTTATTTCGTTCAGTGTGTTTAAAAAAACCGAAGGGTTCCGTACAATTTAAATACAAATGTGATATGACAACACATAATTCACACGTTATCGTAATATAGGCTTTTTTTGTTACGTGCACGGAATTAAATTTTTAAGAAATGACGATTTTTTAACGATTGGTCGTAGAGTCGGAAATCACTCAACATCGTCACTATAGTTCCTAGTGACTATTGTTTAGAGGTATTTTTCATATTATTATTACTTTGTCAAACTTTATAACTCCCTTAATGATTATATACTGTGTCTCTGTGTTTGACTTGTTTACGACAACCCCTTTACCGTGGTTGTCGGAACGGATTCCGTCCCAATGGTGGTTGGACGTCAAACATTCTTGTGCTCCAGACGTTTCTCGGTATTTTGCTCCACACAGACGTGGCAGGACGACACGCGCCGGGGGGCGGGGTCCGGCATCGAGAGTGTCCGCAAATATTAGTACATAGTCTACTCACTTATTTAACAACAGTAGTCAAATCCTCTGAAACTTTTCTAAAAAAAAATTGTCACTTAGAATCCGACACGAGCACGACTCTACAGTCGGTATCCGACTACCGTAGATAAGTGAGAGTCTTTCCTAGCACTGTTTCCCTTGTTCGTGGATGCTCACGTGTGGACCGCGTTTGCCTTCAGTCGAGCCCACGTGTGAACCGGACCTCCACTTCCCGCCCCCTCCGCCCGCCCCGTTAACGTCTTATTAAAAGGTCACGATCTCTCCGACCAGATGTCGTCCTCGGTGGCACGATAGAAACTTCCACTTTAGTCCTGGTTACCGACTTTGGAAGACCGTACACATAAAACCTTTTTTCTTTTTTTGTCGAATACTAGTCGTGACAGGTGTTCACGCCGACCGACGACACCTTCCGTTACTACAAGGGCAGAAACCTTCGTAAGTCCTTTCTTGACTAACGGGAAATCAATATAAAAGTGTCACAAAAACAATAACAACAAGTCACGGATGTAACACAGGTCGAGTAAAACTTGGGTACTTGGTGTCGTGCGGTCCGAAGGGACAGGAAGTGGTGGAGGACTTCAAAAGAGTCTGAATACAGGCAACTCAGCCACTACGGTAGGTTGGTAGAGTAGGAGACAATGGGGGAAGAGAAGAACGGGAGTCAGAAAGGGTCATAGTCCAAGAAATGGTTACTCAGTCAAGAAACGTAGTCCACCGGTTTCATAACCTGGAAGTCGAAGTCGTAGTCAGGAAGGTTACTCATAAATCCCAACTAAAGGAAACAGTAATGTGATGTTTTTAAAGTTTCTGTGTCTTTTTCTACCATTTCTGTTTTTTCCTTTGTTTCGGGGCAGGAAGAATTTTTAAGAAGTTTGATGTCAAAGACGGAGAAGCTCTGGAACTGTGTTCCGGAAAGAAAACGGACTTTACTGTGGAGGAAAGGGTCGAGGGAGAAGGAGCACAAAGTCTAGACCCGAAGAGACGACTTATACGGTTCCCGTATAACGACTTTTCTCTTACGTATACTGTGTCGTCTTACATGCACTACTATATATTACACATACGTATTTTTATAAACCTTTTACAAGAGACTTTACAATGGTTATGACTATAGGTCTACGAGATGATAAGTTCAAAAAAGGGGGCAAAGAAGTATACAAGACATACGAACTTAAAGGATGTTGCTTATGTATAATAGACGCATCTCTTTGGTTTCTTTGGTAGCTCTTGACTGTTTCCTCACGTCTGTCTGAGGAGCAACCAAATTAGGACCTAGACGTCGAGGGTTCACGGTACGACAGACGGGACTCGTAGACAGGGACACGGACCCAGAGTCTCCACGTCCCTTTACTTAGACAGTAGCAGGGTTCAAGTGGACCCTACGAGACAAGGGGTAGCGGTGCTCGGGAGAACGTACACACAAAACTATAGATAAAGAAGGAAGGGGTCCTTACATAAGTCCACAGGGGCTACGAAGATCTTAACAGTGACCTGTAAACTAACCCAGGGTCCCTCCGTCTTTTTATGTATTAGGGACATCCTCGTTTTGGATTACAACATAACCGGACTGACACTCAAACGACGATGACTCTAGCTGATCTTTCGGGTAATCGTGACCCTCACCGATTCTCCTATGGGGACTACGAATAAAGAGTCCTTCGTCCTACCGCCTCCTAAGATCTTAGTCGAGGTAATAAAGGATCGACAAACTGGGACCCGTTAGGGGAGATCCGAAGGGACTACCGAGTCAACCATTTCTTAGACGGACGTTACGTCCTCTGAGTCCAATTTAGGAACCCAGTTCTTCTAGGGGACCTCTACCTTTACCGTTGGGTGAGATCATGAGAACGGACTTCTTAAGGTACCTGTCTCCTCGGACGTCCGACGTCAGGTGCCCCAGTGTTTCTCAGCCCGTGCTGACACGTTCATAGAAAGTGAAAAAGAGTAGGGGAGACACCGGGTCAAAGGAGTAGACCCTTTACCCCTATTCTCACCGTGAGTGGAGTTTCAAATGGAGTTACTGATTTACTGTATTACGTCCCTGTTCGGAACTGGGTTTCTGGTCGTTCCTCATTTGCCACGTGTTTGCACTTGGTCTATTAATGAGGGTAGACGTAAGGCACTGCACTCTCGTAATTGCACTGGTTACCCATTGTTAACCTCCTTTACAGGGAAAAATTTATCTTCCGTGGACGTCTTGTATAAATACGAAATACTAGTCCTCCGTCGCAATTACCGGGAATTACACTAATGATATACCTAAAAATAATCCTTTTAAGGTTGGTTAATCCGTAATTAATTACATGACAATGAAATCTCACGAGGAGAAGACCAGAAACCTCTCAACCTCTTTTATTTGGACAATAAAAGAGTTTGGGAAAGGACTCTTCATTTATTCTCAACAAGGGAGGAGGTCGTCGAGGTAAACATTATTTTTATCTACTCAGGGACACGAAAAGGCCCCGTCCTAAATACCTCGGACCCTCTTGGAAGTCCTCTCCTCTTTCCTCCTGTCTCTACTTTCACAGTCCGCTGTCCCTCCGAGAATCCTCTTGGAAGTTTTCCGTCGAGTCCGGGACTTCCGTCCCTCGCACCTCCCTCGTCTAGTAGAGTAGTCGGGTTCGGACGTCCTCCCGGGCCCCCGAGGTACGACGTGGGACTTCGGGTGGACGCGAAGGTCGAAGGTGCGTGAGGCATCCGCGCGTATCGTTCGGCCAACACTACGAAAGCGTAACAGGAGGTTACGTTGGGAATTTTACCACGGGACGCACCCCGGGGACGACAGAAAGGTAGGGGTGGAGTGGGACACTAGTCAACGTCGGAGACACGTGGTCGGTGTGACCGGGAGGACGTACAGGGAGCAAATGGCGCGAGAGAGAGTGGGGTCCCGGAAACGTATACGAGAAGGGATACGGACCCCTGTGAAAGGGGAGGGGAGAAAATGGATTATTGAAGAATGAGTTGGACATCTAGAATCAGGTTCCTTACGTAGGGAACTGGAGGAATTTCATTGTATCATCAGACACACCCGACCCGACGGTATTGGTTTATGGTGTCTGACTTACGGATGTCGTTGTCTTAGGATGAAAAGTGTCAAAATCTCGGATCTACAGGTTCCAGTCCCACGGTTGACGAACCCAAGACCACTCTCGACAGAAGGATCGACCGTCCGACGGAAGAGGGACACGGGACCTCATCGTGTCTCCGTCGTTTGAGAGACCATAGAGAAGACGATTCCCATGATTAGGGTAGTCTAGTCCCGACAGGGGACGACTGGAGTAAATTGAAAGTAGTGGAGGATTTTCCGGGTAGAGGTTGTGTTAGTGTTCCTCCGACTCGGAAGCTGTATCCTTAAAACCACGTTCTGTGTTAAGTCAAGTATCGTTCAGTAAAGAAATTTTTTCCGTGTCTTGTCAATCCTTGTCTTCGACCAGACTATTACAAGTTGACGTAGCGTTGAAAGGGCTTTCCCTTGGACCCACTCACGTCGACTTGTACTCGGCCTTTTCCCTCTTCCCCTTATCTTACGCCAGTGAACGTACAGTGATAAGTTTCAGTATCAGTACTGTCGATGGCGAATTAAAAGAAGTACGGAACCTTTAATAGACCCTTTATAACTACATAAATAAGACAGAAGGGAAGTCTTTCCAGACGAGGAGCCTTCCGGTCCGAGAGACTCCGTACACGAAGCGAGACGATGAGAGGATCTTACGACTGACGGACCGCACAGTAACCACGGACAAGGTGAATGAAAAAGACTCACTTTTTGGTGGGGTTTGAATCACCTTATCTTGTGACGGGTATGTAAGACACTTAGACCTTAAACCTTTCTCATGGGTTCTCTACCCACCACCGCACCTGTTTTAACGGGTCCAATTCTTGATAATGCGACATACTCTGTCAAGAGACTCGAATGCTGAGGCACCCAGGAACGATACTCCGTCCTCAGTCATAAATATGGGAAAAACGTGACTCCCACCTGACCTTAGGATCTCCTCTATATTGAACGGGTTGGAGTATCTCGGTCACTCATTTCTCGACACCAAACTTAGGTCTAGAAAGACTAACGTTTCGGTTTGAAGAAAAGTGGACGGTGGGACGGAAAGGTCTCTCTGGCGGGTACAACGGTTTTTACGTCATCCGGTAGAACCGTCCCTGTGAAGATGGAGGGTATTCTACTCGTCAAGAGTTCGTTGTTGGTATAACTGGGGACCCCCAGAAACCCTCTGTATTTCCCCCTTCCCGACAAACCTCTACCCTATAATTCACAGGACATTTTGTTCTCTTCTGAGATGTGTACCTGTAGTGGTCTACCAGTTGTGACTTTAGTCTGACTAATATAAGAAACGTCGGTTTCTACCTCTTCGAGATATGTCAGTCGTTTTTGTTCTGACCCTCGACTGACACCGAGTCTAGTACTTGAGGAATAACGGTTTAAGTCTGAATTTAACTTCTTTCATCCCTTTTGGTGATCTGGTAAGTCCATACTGGATTTAGTTTAGAGAATACTAATATGTTACCTTCACTCTTTATCCAAATTCCCTGATCTAGACCATCTATCTCACGGACTACTTGATACCTGTCTCCAAGTACTGTAACGTGTCTTCTGTCCCTAGTTCTGGTAGGGGTACCTTTTCTTTACGTTTTTTTTTTTTTACCGACAGACCCCTCCGGAATGTTTATCGACACTTTTTTTCTCTTCGCTTTTCGGTTCTTCTTTTCCTTTCGATATTCGTAGACTTACGTCTCAAGGTTTCTTATCGTTCTTCTCTATTCTTTCGGAAGAAGTCACTAGTTACGTTTCTTTATGTCCTTTTATTGTCTTACCCTTTCTGATCTCTGGAGAAGTTCTCTTAATCTCTATGACCCCCTTGTAAAGTACGTTTCTATCTGAACTATTTCCTCTCTTCACCATACCTGGATTGTCTTCGTCTTTTATAATTCTTCTCTACCGTTCTTATGTGTCTTCTTGACATGTTTTTTCTAGAAGTGCTGGGTCTATTAGTGCTACCACACTAGTGAGTGGATCTCGGTCTGTAGGACCTTACACTTCAGTTCACCCGGAATCTTTCGTAGTGATGCTTGTTTCGATCACCTCCACTACCTTAAGGTCAACTCGACAAAGTTTAGGACTTTCTACTACGATACTTTCACGACGTGAGTTATACGGTCGTTTAAACCTTTTGAGTCGTCACCGGTGTCCTGACCTTTTCCAGTCAAAAGTAAGGTTAGGGTTTCTTTCCGTTACGGTTTCTTACGAGTTTGATGGTGTGTCAACGTGAGTAGAGTGTACGATCATTTCATTACGAGTTTTAAGAGGTTCGGTCCGAAGTCGTTATACACTTGACACTTGAAGGTCTTGACAAGTTCGACCAAAATCTTTTCCGTCTCCTTTGTCTCTAGTTTAACGGTTGTAGGCGACCTAGTACCTTTTTCGTTCTCTCAAGGTCTTTTTGTAGATGAAGACGAAATAACTGATACGGTTTCGGAAACTGACACACCTAGACTATTTGACACCTTTTAAGACTTTCTCTACCCTGATGGTCTGGTGGACTGGACGGAAACTCTTTGAATATACGTCCAGTCCTTCGTCGTCAATCTTGACCTGTACCTTGTTGTCTGACCAAGGTTCATCCTTTTCCTCATGTAGTTCCGACATATAACAGTGGGACGAATAAATTGAAGATACGTCTCATGTAGTACTCTTTGAGACCCGACCTTCTTCGTGTTCGACCTTAGTTCTAACGACCCTCTTTATAGTTATTGGAGTCTACTGTGGTGGGAATACCGTCTTTCACTTCTCCTTGATTTTGCGGAGAACTACTTTCACGTTCTCCTCTCACTTTTTCAACCGAATTTCGAGTTGTAAGTCTTTTACTTCTAGTACCGTAGGCCAGGGTAGTGAAGTACCCTTTATCTACCCTTTTGTCATCTTTGTCACAGTCTGAATTAAAACCCCCCGAGGTTTTAGTGACGTCCACCACTAACGTCGGTATTTTAATTTTCTGCGAATGAGAAACCTTCCTTTCAATACTGGTTGGATCTATCGTATAAGTTTTTTCGTCTCTGTAATGAAACGGTTGTTTCCAGGCAGATCAGTTCCGATACCAAAAAGGTCATCAGTACATACCTACACTCTCAACCTGAACTTCTTTCGACTCACGGCTTCTTAACTACGGAAACTTGACACCACAACCTCTTCTGAGAACTCTCAGGGAACCTGACGTTCCTCTAATTTGGTCAGTTAGGATTTCCTCTAGTCAGGACCCACAAGAAACCTTCTTCCTGACCATGACTTCGACTTTGAGGTCATGAAACCGGTGGAGTACGCTTCTCAACTGAGTAACCTTTTCTGAGACTACGACCCTCCCTGACCCCCGTCCTCCTCTTCCCCTGCTGTCTCCTACTCTACCGACCTACCGTAGTGGCTGAACTGTCTGCACCCAAACTCACTTGAGGCCCTCAACCACTACCTGTCCCTCCGGACCGCACGACGTCAAGTAGCCCAGCGTTTCTCAACCTGTGCTGACTCACTGACTTGACTTGACTTGACTTACGTACCCTGTTCGGGTTGGGTTGTTTCTTAACAGACAGGGGTTTGCGGTAATCAGAGTCAACTCTTTGACGAACTCTTCCATGTTCTCCGCTCCCCTGCAAACTCTTTAATTAGACATAGTTTCGGTAGACTTTACAACAAACTGACGTCGTCTCCGACAACAAAGGAACGTACTAAATCAAATCCTCGACCGAATCAGGGAACACGTGTTTCAGGGAATTAGCGATTCAGCACAGGTTGAGAAACACTGGGGAACCTGACATCGGGTGGTCCGAGGAGGTAGACACCGTATAAGGTCCAATCTTATTACCTCATCCAACGGTAAAGGAGGAGGACCCGCAGAAGGACTTGGCCTCTAGCTTGTGCGTAGAGAACGCAGAGGACGTAACTGTCCGCCTAAGAAATGGTGACACGATGGACCTTTATTGGAATCAGGGAATCCCCGAAGACATTGTTTCATGACGTCTGACGCACCGAGTGCTGGTTGTCTTTAAACAAAGAATACGAAGACCTCCGACACTTCAGGTTCACGGTCGTCTAGACCACAGACCACTCCTGATAAAGACCAAGTGTCTGTAGACAGAAGAGGGACACAGAAGTGAACCGTCTGTGTATGTCCTCGAGAGACCCCAGAGACAATATTCCAGCGATTGGAGTAGGTATTCTCGACGCGGGAGTCCTGGACTAGTGGAAAGTTTCCAGGGTGGAAGATCAATGGTAGTGAACCCCTAATCTAAAAGTCGTATACTAAGACCCCCTGTGTGTTTGTAAGTGTGGTAGCGTCTCCAATTTTCGAGAGTAAAATCACCGGTTGTTTACCTCTAAACTTAGGGTCAAGGTGTCACATAATCGACCGGGGTCCAGTCCATTGGTGAGACTCGGAATTGAAAGAATAGACATTTTACCCTCATTGACGGAAGTATTCAGACGACATTCTTCATTTACTCTATAACAGACAAATTTTTGTGACGTGGACCCGGACCGTGTGTCCGACAAATAGTATTATCGCGGGAGCAGGAACACACCCTTTTCATTGTACGCGTCTTACCTGTCCTCGAACGCCTGGAGTCGTCTCGTGAAAGTGTCCACGACCCCTTGTCTGTCTCGCTGACTCCGGGTCACTTAACGTCGACTTACGTAGTAGGTGGTAGTTATAGGTAGGGTGGTCAAAGGTAAATAACTCGTCAGGTAGTAATCTTATAGGGTCCCGAGTGCTGTTATTTTAGTTATTCTGCCAAGTCGGTACCCGACACCAAATTATTGAGGTCTGAACTTACTCCCCTCTTTTTTTTTTTAGTCACTCGTCCTTTTAAAGGACTTACGAACTAGTCCCCACTTCCCCCTGTAAAGAGTCTCGTCCTCTCTTTATTGTTCACTCGGTCGGAACCCAGAGGTCGTCTCGTCCTCCGGTACTCGTACACTCCACCGTGGGTCTCCACATACACCCATTTTTAAGAAAGGTGGAACTCTCTAGGTCCAAAATTATAAATAAAGACATAAACCGACACGGTCCAGAATCGACACCGTACACTTGAGAATCATCGTCGCACATCCTAGATCGAAGGGTTGGTCCCTAATTAGGGTCTGGGTGATATAACCCTTGAGTCTCAGAATCGGGGACCTAGTAGTCCCTTTAGGTTCTCTATATTAAAAATTTTCCACCAACTCCCGAAGGGACCATTGAGTCACCATTTCTTAGGTGGACGGTTACGTCCTCTGTCCTCAAACTAAGGACCAGACCCTTCTCAGAGTGTACGTAGTCTCGTAGATTCGGGCACTCGGTGTTGATAACTCGGACAGGAGATGTCGACCCGTGGTGTCGAGGACTCGGGTACGCAGGATCCTGGGCTCAAGGTGTTGTTCTCTTCGGTGGCGTCACTCGTCGGACGTGGGACGTTGATCTCTCGTCGGGGGTGAACGACGTTGATCTCTTTTCGGGTGTGTGTCGTTTCTGGGTCGTGTCGGTTTATATTTATTTATTCCTCACACTTTCCTTTTCTTCCATGTCTTCCACTGGGGTTGGGACTGTCGTACACCCTAGTAAACCCCTCGAGGTTTTTGGACGGTTATGACCATGGGTGGTTTCATTAATTTACTAATAAAGAATCCCACCCCGGTTCCGTACCCAAAGCAAAAGACAAAACAAAGCATTCCTGCAAGTCCATTGAGATTGCACGTTGGTCTCCACCTGTAGTGATCGGACCCGGCCACCAAAGTTTGTGGTCGAACGTAGTCATAGCGGACCTCTCGAACAATTTTGTCCAACGACCAGGGGTGGGGTTCTCAAGGACTAAGTGTCCCTCATCCCACCCGGACTCTAAGACGTAAAGATCGTTCTAGGGTCTACGACGACTACGACGACCAGTCTCTGGTGCAAGACTCTTGAAGACAAGATCTCGTCATGAAAGTTGGTTCTCACTAAAACGGGGAGGAGGGACCCCTGACATCAGTTACTTACCTCGGTAAAAGCGAAAACGTGTCTACCCTCCTATGACGACCATAGATCACCCATTTACGGTCCCTACACTGAATTTGTAGAATGTCAGGTATCGTACTGTGAGTAGAGGGTGTCGTTTCTTAATAGACCGTGGTTTATCGTTAGTACGGGTTCGACGTCTCGGGGTTAGATTTAATCTGTCATTAAATCTTCGGTGAGTGAGGAAACCCGTCCACCACGATTACCATTTCGGGGGTGGACGGTTACGTCCTCTACATTCTCTGGGCCCAAGTTAGGGACCCAGTACTTCTAGGGGACCTCTTCCTTTACCGTTGGGTGAGGTCAGAAGGACGGACCTCTTAAGGTACCTGTCTTCTCGGACCACCCGATGTTAGATATCCAGTGTTTCTCAACCTGTGTTTTTGCCGAATCATACGTGTGACCCTTATACTACGAGACCCGGGTCTACTTGAACCGTAACCCTCGAACCTACCTCTGCCTACACGGGTCTAGAACGATTCTCGTACGTACCACGTACCACAGACTTCAGTCCAGTCAAACAAAGAGAAAGAATTAGAGAACAGATGGAAGACCGAGACACTGGAACCCGTTCAAGGGATGGGAGAGACTCGGACCCGGTTAATAGATATTTACTCCTATTAAAGGTTTATGTCGTAACGACACTCTCCATTCTTCAGATACGTTTTTTTTTTTTTTTTGTTGTTGATATATTTATAATCTATGAGTTGTTTAACTTCACGTTTAGTTTTCCTGTCGTAAAGAGTTATCTGGGGACACAGAGACAGACAGAGAGAGACACCGTCCTTCCACCAGAAGGTCTCCGCTGTGGTCTTTTGAGGGTTGTTTTAGGAGGACCCGGGGACTTCGGGCTTTCATTTATACGAGACCTGGGCGTTCAGGAAGGTACTTTATACTCCGACGAACCTGTAATCAGACATGGACCGGAAGTGGGAGTAAACAAATTGTTCGAGTCGTGGAGGCTCAGTCCGTCGCTCGAACACCTCAGATTAATTATAAGCGATTCGAAGGAAGTGTGAGGGAAGATATACTAAAACGGTGTAGGTGGAAGGTGGACAGGAAAATGAGGGTATCAAAAAAGTGACGTCATCTGAGCGAAAGTCAAAATGAATTCAGTTAAAATAAAACTTTCAGTAAAGCGTAGCGACGGTCTTCACCTTTAGAACGAGAGGAAAGGCATCTCTGTCGTCGGTGCGTCTCCTTAGCCACTTCAGTGTCGCACGTCGTACGCACGCGCGAGTCAGTGAAGGCAGCACAGGCTGAGACACGCTGGGGTACCTGAATCGGGCGGTCCGAGGAGACCGGTACCCTAAGAGGTCCGTTCTTATGACCTCACCCAACGGTACGGGAGGAGGTCCCCTAGAAGGACTTCGTCCCTAACTTAGACTCAGAGAACACAGAGGACGGAACCGTCCACCCAAGAAATGGTGATCACGGTGGACGCTTCGGGGGTTTTAGTGTTGTCACCAGAAGTCATCGTCTCCAACGAAGAGAAAGGACGGTCTCCACGGTCGGGATGCCCGTCTAGAGAGAAACAACTCTCTCCTGCGAGTGAGGGGAAGTCAAGACAAGTCAGTGAGTCGGCACAGGTTGAGAAACGGTGGGGTACCTGACGTCGTATGGTCCGAAGGGACAGGTAGTGGTTGAGGGCCTCAAATGATTTTGAGTACGGGTAGCTCAACCACTACGGTAGGTTGGTAGAGTAGGAGACAGCAGGGGAAGAGGAGGGCGGAAGTTAGAAAGGGTCGTAGTCCCAGAAAAGATCACTCAGTCAAGAAGTGTAGTCCACCGGTTTATAACCTCAAAGTCGAAGTCGGATTCAGGAAGGTTACTTATAAGTCCTGACCAAAGGAAGTCCTAACTGAACAACTTAGAGGAACGTAAGGTTCCCTGAGAGTTCTCAGAAGAGGTTGTGGTGTCAAGTTTTCGTCGTTAAGAAGCCACGAGTCGAAAGAAATACCAGGTTGAGAGTATAGGTATGTACTGATGACCTTTTTGGTATCGAAACTGATCTGCCTGGAAACAACCGCTTCATTACAGAGACGAAGAATTATACGACGGATCCAACCAGTATCGAAAAGAAGGTTCCTCGTTCGCAGAAAATTAAACGCAGTGAGGGGAATGACAATTCCTTTACAAACGTAACTAGACTCTGAGGGAACCACCCGACCGATATTAGTCTTCCCGACCTACTTTTAACTTTTCCCTTAGGGCATGGTTGAGACTGAATCACAGCAAACCACAGGACACACTCCTGGTACAGTCGGAAGGGAAGCCTCCTTGAGGTCGCGGTTTCAGGAGTTGCAGTCCACTTCCAGTCCAGGACGGGGAGGAGGTGTCTAAGGGAGGTGGGCGTGGGGGCAGCACACTTGTTAATGTCCGAAGTCACGTAGTCCGTCCCGAGGTCTCAGTGGGGTGTGTGCACGTGGACCGAAGAGGTGACAGCTCGACGTACTGGTAGAAAACGGACTCAACATCGAAAATCAGGAAAGTCGTAGGGAGCCTCCACTCGTGAGTAACTGTCTACTCCTTCGTCTCCGTCCCTCGTCGGTCTACTGGACATTCAAGTAGGACAACCAAGTCCTACGTCTTGGTCCGTCTCTCGGGAACGTACCTTACGGACCCAAGTCAGGACGTCCTACTCAATGAGTTTTTTTATTCAAGGATTTTTATTCCAATAGTAATCTCACGTTGACTGAACCTTAAGAGTCACCGGTCACCCTTTTCCTTGAGCGGGTTGATAAACCCTCTCTTTAGTTCGGTCGGGTTCGACTCACACATTGGTCAAGAAATTATTATTCCGTTTCTTTATCCTTACTCCTCCTTCGTTCGTTTCTCTTTTCGGATCCGAGTTTTCCACCCTGAACTCCTCATCGTCCTGAACTCTTTGTTTCGATGGGCGGTTTAATGTAAGCCACTGGTACACAGGTGTTGTGGGCCGTCGAGTAACGACGCGGTCCACACGAAGCAGGGAGTCAAGACGGGACGAGAAGCGTCGGGTACCTGACGTTGTCCGGCGGTCCGAGGAGACGGGTACCCCGAAGGGATCCGTTCTCATGACCTCACCCAACGGAACGGAAGGAGGTCCCCTAGAAGGGTTGGGTCCCTAGCTTGGGTCCAGAGGGCGCAACGTCCGTCTAATAAATGGTAGACTCGGGTTGGTCCTTTGTGAAAATAATTTGGTCCCCCAGTACCCTTAAACCTGTTTTAATTTGACTTTTTTTCTTTTAATTTCGATGGTACCCTGAAGGGACCGTCAGGTCACCAATTCTGATACGAGAGGGTTAAGTTCTACGTGTCCAGGTCAGAGACCAACCCCCTGATTTCTAGGATGAACGACGTACCACACCGGTTTTTTATTCAATTAAAACTTTTTACTTCAATGCTATACTAGGTCGTTAAGGTGAAGACCCAGACATGGGGTTTCTTACCTTTTGTTCCAGAGTCTCTCCATTGATGTGTGGACACAAGTATCGTCGAAATAAGCGTTCTCGGCTTTTAACCTTCGTTGGGTCGACAGATGACTGCTTACTTACTCGTTTTACACTTTGTGTGTGTGTCACCTCATAGTGAGTCGGAATTTCTCCCTCCTTTAAGACGGTGTACGATGTTGTAAAACGAGGTACTTTCTTCGGTTGACATTTTTCTTGCTTGTATTCTAAGGGGACTCTACTCCGTGGACCTCCACAGTCTAAGTATCTCTGTCCTTCGTCTTACCACCCATGACCTCCAACACGACACGTGTCAGTGAGGTCAACACAGACTGGAAAACACTGGGGTACCTGACATTGGACGGTCCGACGAGACAGGTGCCCGCAGAGGTCCGTACTTATACCTTCACCCAACGGTACGGGAGGAGGTCCCCTAGGAGGGTTGGGTCCCTGACTCGGGTGTAAAGAATACGGAGGACGTGACCGTCTGTCCAAAAAATGGGGAACGTCGTGGACCCTTCGGGATGATCTCCGAGTGTCTCCCCTTACCCTTCAATCACAAGTACCCACGTCTCAAAGTCACAATGCCCTACCTTTTACCCCGCCACGACCAACGTGTCATTACATTTCCATGAGTTGTGATCGTGACATACGAGTTGTCACCAATTTTACCACTTAAAATACAATACACATAAAATGGTACAAAAAAAAAAAAATTATTTTTCTTCTTTACGTCCCACGAACCACCCGGACACCTTCCCCCACACTTCTGCCCTACACCCCTCCCCAGTCCCTACCGAAGAGGACTAGAGGTTTCCCGTACCGGACCGGTCGAAATAGGAACCTGACCACGAAAGTCGAAGGGTTGAGATGTCAGGGACGAGTCACAGAGGAGGGAGTGAAGGGTAGTCCAGTCCGTCGGGGTCACAACCTCCCTACCAGTCCGTGAACGGGGCGAGGAGGGTCCCTCCGAACCCCGAGGACTCGTTCCTCTTCATCTCGGGTCGGGGGTCGGTCAAGTGAACTCACCTCTGGGAGTACCCGTTGTCGAGTTCGTACTCAGAAGGTGAAGTCAAGGGGGGTCCGGGACTTGCCTACCTCGACAGGTCAAATTAGGTAGTCAGATTTAGTAAGTAAGTGTCTCCCGAAGAGGGGACTCGAATCGAGACACGGTCCTGTTCCTCCGATCCTCTATATTTTGGAACCGGAACCGAGCACCCCTTGACGGTCGATAGTTCTTTCGGTTGAACTACACCACATATGTCCCCTCTACTAAGTCGGAGTTCTCTCTTCCTGTGGAACGGTGACCCTGTCGTACCAACGTTGAACTCCTGGAACACGACTCACTTTGTTTGGTCTGATCGTGTTTGTAACGTACTATGGTGAATATGTACCTTAGAAAAGTACTTTCAATTTGAAAACCTTTGTCTCTCATCCTTTCACCAGTGGCCCCTGACCCCCCATCTCCCTTCTCTTGTCTAACAGTTTCCTATGTGGGAACATCGTTATTCTACTTATTCTAGACTCTGATGTCGACCGTTGTGACATAACATACTCCCTTTCAGTGTCTCTCATCTTACATTTACAAAGGTGGGAGATTTATTTACTCCACTACTATACGATGAATTGACCTACCCCCTTAGTAAAGTGTTACATATACACATAGTCTAGTGGGGTCACATGTGAAATTTATAGAATTTTAAAAGATACAGTTAATACGAAGCTATTTTGACTTGTTACTTCCTTCTAACCCTCTTTCCTGGTTGTTGGTCGGGACAGAGTTCTCTCAACAACAGCAAGTCAGTGAGTCAGTACAGGTTGAGAAACACTGGAGTGGCACGGACAGGGAGTGATAGAGGGTCTCAAACGAGTTTAAGTACAGGTAACTCAGTACCTGTACCACTACGGTAGGTTGGTAGAATAGGAGACAGAGAGGGAAGAGGAGGACGGGAGTTAGAAAGGGTCGTGGTCCTAGAAAAGGTTACTCAACGTACAAGCGGAGTCCACCGGTTTCATGATCTCGAAGTCGAAGTTGTAGTCAGGAAGGTTACATATAAGTCCCAACTAACGGAAATCCTAACCAAACTAGAGGAACTACAGGTTCCCTGAGAGTACTCAGAAGAGGTCGTGGTGTCAAGCTTTAGTAGTCAAGAAGTCGTAAGTCGGAAGAAATACCAGGTTGAGAGTGTAGGTATGTAATGATTGTCTTTTTGGTATCATAACTGATCTGTCTGGAAACAACCGTTTCACAGCAGAGACGAAAAATTATTGAGAATTCAAATACTATCGAAACGAAGGTTTCTCGTGCGCAGAAAATTAAAGTACCGACACCGGCGACAGACGTCACTAAAACCTCGGGTTCTTTCATTTTAGACAGGGAAACAAAACATAAGTCACTACGATTAAGGTACCAGTCCGATCTCAAGGTCTGATGACCTTACAATGGAGGAGTAGACGATCTTATTTCGTACCCAAACAGAGACTAGGTCGGGAGACGTAGTCAATAAGTGACGGAACGTCGGAGTCTTGGTGGGGGGTACCACTCCACCCCCATTATTAGTACCATAGACGGAGGATCTGGAGTCCCTTTAATTCATTACTCTAGTACACACGTATCACGAATCCCGAGTCATACGTAGTCTGCAGTAATAACAAGACCTTCTCAGAACCCCTGGTTCCTTCCCTTTACTGACCGAGTGCCGCGGTACCGACCAAGTGTCGTCATCGTTCTAAACCTAGGTCTGTGCACCGGGGCGCCGGAAAAGCTTTAGGGAACTCTCGTCTCCCGAAGAGAGTTCAAGATTAGTGGTCTTGAGTCGTAACTTTGAAGGGTCACTCTCCTTTTTTTTTTTTTTTTTTCGGGAACCGGGTTCAGACTCCTTCNTGAGTCGTAACTTTGAAGGGTCACTCTCCTTTTTTTTTTTTTTTTTTCGGGAACCGGGTTCAGACTCCTTCGTGGATCTTGGACGGTCCGAAAGAGGAGACTTCGGGACTGAGGACGAGTCACGTCGTCGGACCACACGGTTGTACGGGGCGGGTACTCGTGGTGGGTCACCCCAGTCCCCGTCTAACCAGTAGGAGAGACAAAAATTCTTTACATAGTACAAAACCAATCTTGTGAATTGCACTCTAGATGGGAGAATTGTGTCAAATTCGCGTGTTAGGTCATAACAACCGATATCCGCGTCGTAGCATGAGTCTAGAGATCGTGGACAAGTAACCCAAGTAGACCTTGAGACACGGGTACCCACCATTAAGGGATGAGGGGCTTGGGAGTCGGGGACCGGTGGCGTAAAGGGGAGAAACTAGGATACTCAATCTGTACACTCCAGTGAGTATGCTCACCTTAGTGCGGCCTAAACAGAAAGACCCTGGCCAAATAAGTCGAGTCACGCACAGGAGTTACAAGTAGGACCACCCTCACGTTTTACCACATCGGTGTTACCTTTCGTCACACCTCCGAGGAGTTTTTTAATTTTTATCTCGATGGATACTGATTGGGTGAAATATCTCTTTCTTGACTGCTAGTCTCTCCACAGAAAAGTATCAGGAACGAGACTTCTCCGGCTCGACCGTCACCAAGACTCGACGCCTCGGGCGGGGTTCGCATCCCGTCCTCGGACCCACGCGGGGACTGGGGTTAGGATAAACATTGTGTCAGAACAGAGGTGAAGAAGGGTTCTAGGTCGGTGGGGATATTAAACCTTGGTTCAGTCTTTCGAGGGGAACGTTGTCGAGTTTCTCCGGGGAAGTCTCGTATTTATCTTAACGCCCGAAACAACCACCTTATTGATAAGGTCAGTTCTCCGAGGAAGCAAAACGTAAACAATAATCTACACTAGTCTCCGTCTACGGAGTCTCCCTCTGAGGCCCACACCCACAAATAAACGTCGCCACTCGAGGGTCCATATGTGTCGGGGCTCTCCGGTGCACCGGAACTCCATCTCAAGACCTCGACTCGGGTCACCAATGTTGTTTGAACTAGGACTTATCGGTTTAGCTTTACCACCGTCATTGCGACCGTCACAACTATCGATAAGATTGCCTGTGTCTGTCGGTGCACTCTGTCTGAGACACTACTATTACATGGGTAAAATGTCTACTCTCTTGACTCCGGACCTCTCCACCAAATTGACGAGGTTTCAGTGTGTCTAGACGGACTGGTCTCCGGTACGAGAATTGGTGACATCGAGTGACAGAGGAGGGTCTAGCATAGGGATTTCCCTTGGTGTTCGTATTAGTAACGGTTGTACAGCTGTAAACGTGTCGTGTAACCAGGAACGTCTCATGGAAGTAGAAGTCGTCGAGAAATCTCGGGTTCCCAACGTATCGGGAATAAACTGGGTACCGTTATTTAACCCATTATCCGACTTCGACCGTGTCGATCAACGACCCGTCTCGGGAGGCACTCGTGAACAGGAACCGGAGGGGTGGACGTACCGTTTTTATATGAAATATACGGAGGGGTGTTGACACCGAAAAATTGTAAACAGACTTCAGTCGAAGAGGACGACGGAGATTAGTGAGACTAAGAAGGTGAATAAAAGACAAAATACGGTGTCCTTAGGCTAATGTAACAATTTAAGTATCGAAAAAAATCCTTGGCCCGTTGCAAACCTAGAGTCAGACATTTCTGTGTGTATCGAGACTGGTGTACAGTAACAATAGACAGGACGTCGACTTTTTTTTGGTTGACTATCCGAAGATCCTTCTCTAAAAGTAGAAAACCTTTACTCCTGTTAAACTATCTCGTATCACCGTTATTATCCCGAACACATTTTGTCTGGTCGAGGTAAAGGTCGAGTTGGTTGAGGATTGGCCCTGCAAAGACTTGAAGTCGAAGGAAGCGGTATAGTCTCCTTCTATTATTGGGAAAAGAGTATCTTCAAACCTACCTTCATTTTTTTTTTTTTAGCACGTGTCTTTACCGAATTATGTATCGACCGTACAAGTCATTTGTCAACTATAATCTTCATAGTCATTCGTAGCGGAAAGTCCTCTTCCGTTACCGTTGGGTGAGGTCATGAGAACGGACCTTTTAGGGTACCCACCTCCTCGGACCATCCGACGTCAGGTACCCCAGTACTTCGCAACCTGTACTGACTCACTGAAGTGAAAGTACGCAACCTCTTCCTTTACCGTTGGGTGAGGTCACAAGAACGGACCTCTTATGGTCCCTGCTCCCTCGGACCACCCGACGGCAGATACCCCAGCGTGTCTCAGTCTATGTTGACTTCGTTGAATCGTCGTTGTCGTCGTCGTTCGTAGCGGAAATAACAATCCAACCGACTATTTTCAATAGGTAGAATGTTTTACATCAATTGTGTCTTTTCATATTCCTTCTTTACTTTTGACAGTACGGTGGTAGCCTAGAAGACAATTACAAACCCCCGTCCAGAAAATCAACAATACCTAACGTAACTTCCTGAAGACAAAACGAATTATACAATATCTATTACAAGACATAGTTGTTCATAATGATACTGGAAACCCAGCTAAGGATAAAACCTGGTAATATTTGTGGTACCTCTACCTCCGGAGTCCTGGAAACGTGAACGATACTGTCGACGGGTCTTAGGAGGAGGTAGACACTATTAATTTACTGAGTGTGGGAGTCAAGTGAGACTCGAACAAGTTCACATAGGTGAAGTGTAGTCGGATGTAAACCGGTGGTATCAGTTTATTAGACGGGGGGGAATTGTACGAATTAAAAAAAAGAAGTATCAGATATAGTGATACAAACGTCAACATAAGAGACAAATGAACGAAAAAATTTTTAATCCCATAGTAACGAAGTGTCCAAAGGACCCACCATGATCACTATTTCTTGGGTGAACGAGTACGTCCTCTATATTCTTTGTGTCCAAGGTAGGGACCCAACCCTTCTTGGGGACCTCCTCCCGTTCCGTTGGGTGAGGTCATAAGAACAGATCTCTTAGGGGACCTGTCTCCTCGGACCACCCGACGTCAGGCATCCCAACGTGTCTCACCCTGTACCGAATTCACGGAATCGCGTGTGAGTGTATCAACGAATGTTACAACACAACCGAAGACGACATGTTATTTCATTTGGTCGATATTCGTATGTATATAGGGGAGGGAGGACCTAGAGGGGGTAGGTGGTAGGCCCCGTCGTGTCTCGACCCGAGGGACACAACACGAGGCGCAAGGGCGACCGACAGATAGAGTGGGCACCACCACATGGTCGGTGCATGGTGGGAGAGTCAAGTAGGGTGGAAGGAAGAGGGACGACACAGGTGTACGGGTAAGAGACAGACACAGAGATAAGGGTCCGACGTCGATCAAGTGGACGTGGTAAAAAGATCTAAGGTGTATATACGCAATTATATACTATAAACAAAAAGAGAAAGACTGAATGAAGTGAGACACATAAACGAATGAAAACATAACCGAAAGATGAGGTGAGTGGATTCGTCGTAAGTCCTCTCCTGAGACAGCACAGGTCACACGTGTCTCCTCTACGACTTACCCACTGATCTACTTGTTTCTCGTGGGATAAGTACCTGCACACACGCACGAGTCGGTACGAACTGAGAAACACTGGGGTACCAGACATCGGGGGTCCGTCCTTATGACCTCACCTAACGATAAAGGAAGAGGTCCTCAAAGGGTTAGGTCCTTACCTTGGACTCAGAGGACGCAGAGGACGTAGTCGTCCGTTTAAGCAATGGTGTTCGCGGTGGACCCTTTGGGAGATATGTACCTTTCTTTCTTTCTTGTACTTCAGTGAGTCAGTACAGACTGAGAAACGTTGGGGTACCTGACATTGGATGGTCCTAGGAGACAGGTACCCTAAAAGGTCCGTTCTCATCATAAACGGAAGAAGGGGGTCCTGTCTAAGAATCCTCACTTTAATGACCCAGCTCCCTGGACGTACACATTGTGATATTATGAACAACGGTGTAGTGGAGACCGGTCCGAGACGATCGGGGATGAGGGAGGTCGCCCACCCTCTCTCGGGGAGGGGGCAAGGACGGGAAGACCCTTCGAGTGGCGTCGGGTGACTGCTAGGGTGAGGACCACCACCTCCGGCCGTCGAAAGGTCCTGGCGTCAGGGCCTTTGCCACTGGTCCGAACTCCTCCGGGTGCGACGGACCAGAGACCCCACCAAAGGACAGAGGAGTCGTTGGGGCACAGGCTCGTCGAACGACCTTTCCAGCTACGTCCTCGGCCCCGACACCTCGTTTTTATTCTTCGACCACTGACCGTTGACCGGGTCTCACGGTACTTGGAGTCGGGGAAACTTACGGGAGGGAACGGGGTTGGCGGGGGGGGTGGGGGGGGGCGGTGGCGACGTTTACCGTCTTTTGAGCGGGTAAGTGCGAGAGAACAAATAAACTGTTTTACGGAGTCCCAAGAGGGCACACGGTTGCACCCCTAGTAACGGTAACACCAGCGCCTCGGTCGGACACTTACAGAGTCCCACTCCGTCCGGAGTGGGAGAAGAAAGTAGAGACCCGAGTGCTCTCATGTCCCGACCGGTCCCCTGTCCGCTCCCCTNGGGGGGGCGGTGGCGACGTTTACCGTCTTTTGAGCGGGTAAGTGCGAGAGAACAAATAAACTGTTTTACGGAGTCCCAAGAGGGGACACGGTTGCACCCCTAGTAACGGTAACACCAGCACCTCGGTCGGACACTTACAGAGTCCCACTCCGGACCCGGAGTGGGAGAAGAAAGTAGAGACCCGAGTGCTCTCATGTCCCGACCGGTCCCCTGTCCGCTCCCCTCTCACATATTTCTTACCTTCATCAGAGCCCCCTTCCCTGGTCCGTCACAGAGGTCGGACCCCCGTAAAAAACTAAGACTTTAAGACCTTGAAAGTAACCGGAAACGAAAATTCCGATCGACGTAGTGAGACCCCAGTTCACCTAGGTCGAAAAGGCCACCTCTTCGAGGGGGGAACGGGGACGGAGGCACACATACAGACCGACCGACACAAACAGAGGCAAAAACAGGCACACAGAGACAGACACGGGCACTAAGAAGTACCCAGAGAGACATATAAAGAAAGGGCATTTACCCCCTCCTCCTCCAGGAGGACAGAGAGAGACGAAAAGGGACCTAAACACACACGGGTGGAGGTGGAGAGTAGGGGTAGCGGTAGAGAGACAGAGAAAAGACACCTATAAAAACAGAAAGAGTGGGTGGGAATTACGGGTCTTATCGACCGAAAGGACCACGGATTCTACTATTTCTTAGACGGACGTTACACCCTCTGGGTCCAAGGACCAAGTCCTTCTAGGGGACCTCCTCCCGTGCCGTTGGGTGAGGTCATAAGAACGACCTCTTGAGGTACCTGTCTCCTCGGACCGTCCGATGTCAGGTACCCCAGAGTTCCTCAGCCTGTATTGACTTCACTGAATCGTACGTGCGTACGTCTCGAGACCCTATAACAAGGGGGAAGAGAAGCCAGGAGGGGTCTGACAGACTGGGTTCTTACTGAAATCTGACAAATACGGGTCCTCCGAGACGTCGGTCACAAACGAAGGGGCCCAGAAGAAGGGGAAGAGGTCTTTCCTTCGTGGAAACTAGTACAGACAGACAGACACTTAGACGAGACGAAAGATTTTGGGGGTTTCTTTCTAATGTTTTCCGAAAAGAGTTGTAGTTGTGACTTCAGGGAAATCTCTGGTCGGCAGAAGTGTGAGAAGGAGGGTATTGGACGAGTAGTCATGTCGTCTCCCACCCACCTTCCTCGTCCCGACCTAAACCCCAGTGTGAGGACGGAGACAGGAGGGAATGGCACACCGGACTCTTTGTGCGACTGGAGAGACTCAGAGCTCATACTGTCACAAAAGGAGGGTCTCGGTTCATTGTTGGGTGTGTATCGGGGACCGTGGTCGTGAGTCCTCTGTAGTCGAGGAGACCGGGTCGCGGCGGACGGAGGTCTTACCTAAGTGAGCGAGTGAGTAAGTTGTTGTCCCGTTCTCTGCAGGGACCGACCTCTCGTACCGACAAGGATTTCCGGGGTCCTCGGAGGGAACGATCCTCGAGGACCAGTAACAATGGGTCTTTGGGACCCCGTCTCTACTCGTCATAATAGTTCCGGTCGTCCTTGGGGATGTCTCACCTTAAGGATACTTTGTCACAGATCTGGTGTAAATTTGGAAACTTCGTAGTGGGTTTCTTTAGGTCCATCTTTTTTCACTGTACTCATCGGTAACAAAAATTGGAGGGAGGGAAACAAACTATTTCTCAGAGACTCCCTCCACTTCTCTCCAATGTCGACCGGGACGGCACTGGACACGTGACGGAAACCCGACGGCAACGTCCTCTCTCTTATATTCGAAAAGAGAATACAAGAATAGAAAAAAGAAACCTAAGAGTGTAAGGAATCGGGTAAGTATTAGGTACACACTTTCGTCCGAGTCCAGGGTATACGAAAACACGGGTTTCAAATTCCCAAGACCCACCAACCTACCTATCTACCTACCCACTTACTTACCTACCCACCTATCCACCTACCTACTTACTTACCTATCCAATAACACACTCACAAATTTCCCTGTACCAAGAAGGTCCATGTGAAGACATGTTGGTGGTCCTTTCGGATTCTCATAAACACTCACCAAATCTTTCTTTTAATCTCCCTCCAATCCTATTGGAACACCAACGACGGATCGAACAGAAGTTGGTCTCGGTTCTACCATTAATAGGGGTCCTAGCTTAAAGGACTAACTTGTCAGTCCTCGGTTTCTCCCATCCTGTAGTCCTCTCGTACCCCTTTACCCGAGTCTTCGAAACCCGATTTAAGAGACTCTAGAGGAGCCAGAGACACCCGCACAACAAGTGATGAAGGGGTGGAGCTTCCCGTGTGCAGAAAGTATTTCGTTGACTCGTAACAGAAGGTACACAGGATCAACCGACTCTCGAGGAGTTCCCTTCTCAAAAAGGAGGTTAAAATAAAAAGATCATGGATCGTATCATACACCGTGCATCATACCCTTACATACACATGAATCGGCGAAGTCAGTCCAGGTTGAGACACACTGGGATACCTGACGTCGGATGGTTTGAGGAGACAGGTACCCTAAGGGGTCCGTTCTTATGACCTCACCCAACGGTAAGACAGAAGGTAAACCCTTACAAATATTGTTAAGACGAATCAATTACTCTATGGAACACTTAATCAACAGCATCCATCTATCCGCACGTGACCTCTTGACAGTCTCCGTAACGTCTCTTCTAAGGACATAGTACACCCTCCGAGTGAAATTCATCGGTTATTCCTATGTGGAAGAGTAGATAGGTAGGTAGGTGAGTGGGTAGTAGGAGGTTCGTTTAGTAGGTACGAACGTGAGAAGGTTGGTAGATTACTAGTTGAGAGACTAGGTGCGTTATAATTACGTCATATCCGATTCAATTATAACGCACCTAGTCTTTCAACTAGTAATCTACCAATCTTCTCACGTAAGTATCTACCAAACGAACCGCCTACTACCCACTCACCTACCCACCTACCTACCTACCTACCTACCTACCACAAAACTCCCCTACTATCCGTAACTTGTAAAACGATCCACCTATCAATTGACCAAACAACCTACTCACCAACTTAAACTTACCTACCCACTTACTTACCTGCCTACCTACCAACTTAATTTTCTACAGTGGAATAACCGACGGATTTCAGGTGGAGGGTGTACTGTGTCCTTAGGAGAGACGTTATGAAGCCTGTCAGAAGTTCACGTACGGGTAGATGGACGTTATTGATTAAATATCCGATAAAGTAATTCGTCTTAACAATAATTATAAATATTTCGACCCGTACCATGACATCACATATAATGACCAATTCCCGTATTCGAAACCTTTGTCTGGACCCAAACTTAGAGTCGAATTAATTTCGTCACCCTGGAACTTGTTTATTTAGGGAACCGGACAGATTCGATACCAAAGGAGTAAACGTTTTGTCTCTATTACCGGGATGGAACGCCCCAACAATGCTCCTAATTTACTTTATTAATTACCATTCCTGACGAGTTACGAGTTCTTCTCCATTAACAATGGTATGATTTTACATAGGGGGACATTGAAAACAAAAGTGGTTTTTGGTCGATACAAGGTCTATAACAATTATTACAACACATAAGTCACTGTTTATAAGACTTTATCAGGGAGTAGAAAACCTCAATTCAAGGTCAACCCCTAGGTCTGTTATTTTTTTATATACACATTAAGGTGTGTCACAATTTACGTTACGTCTTTTAACTTTATCCAGCTCTATTTTCTCTCACTACACCAACCATCCCCCGTCCACCGGACTAACACTGGACACTTGATCACCGTTCTTCTTTATATGTTTCTAGATCCCTCTCCCATAGGGACCCCCGTCCTTACCGGTACCTTTCCAAGACTCCGTTTCTGTCCGAACGAGTTCCTTTTCTGTTTTCCAGTCCCCAGTTCCAGTTACCACCCCCTCAGTCCCGAGTCCCTAGACGTCAACATTGACGCCTTCCGTCCCGGTGCCTGGCACCTCAGACATAGTGCACTACTCCTGTGTCGGGTGCGAGTAGAGTAGGGGTAGGGCAGGAGACCCTGTTGTGTTTTCCTCGGTGAGAGTACACCACCGGCAAGTCGAAGGGTTACTGTCGGTTGTCCGAGGGGCAGAGGACTGGAGGTCCGACTTGTCAGGCTCAAGAGTCGAAAGGGTCGACCATAAGTCTCTGTGGACGTCGACGACACACGACTCAGGGTATTTGGATTTTAGACGTTCTTTAGTCCAATGTGGGTTTCCTTTAAGTCGAGTCCTTTCGGTCCTCTAAAGACCAACCCTAATATTACTTGACTTGGTCAGTCGGCACAAGGAGGGACTTTGGAACGGGGACCCCGTAAATGTTCCCTTTCTTCCTATTTTCCGTAGAAACTCCGACGAAGGTCCTATTTCCCCCGAAGAGGTTACCGAGTCATCATTTCTTAAACGGACGTTACGTTCTCTATGCCCAAGGTAGGGACTCACCCTTTCTAGGGGACCTCTTCCCGTACCGTTGGGTGAGGTCATAAGAACGGACCTCTTGGGGTACCTGTGTCCTCGGACCGCCCGACGTCCGGTAGCCTAGCGTTTCTCAACCTGTGCTGACTTCGCTGATTCGTGCGTGTGTGCTCCTATTTGCTGCAGACCTCGGTGAATAGATCCTCGTAGACCACATCCTAGACCCGAAAATTTCTTTTTATTCGTTACTGCCCACCGACTAGAGGAGGGTCCGACTAGGCCCTCGAGTTCGCCCCAGTGCTGCTAGATAGGGAGGGGGAGGGAGTCGTCGCAAAGGGAGGGACAACGGAAAGGAGAGGTACCCCCCTATTTTACCGAGAATCCTAGAAGTTCAAAGTACCTGAAACTCTGAGAATAGATCAAGGTTGTTGTCAGACCTTAAGACAGAAGAACCGATTTTTCGAACCAATTTGAGACTTGGAATGAATGACACAGGACTGACCGGTTCGGATTCAGGACACTGGTGGGGACTTTGACTATGATCTATCTCTGGGAGAGGAAGGTGTGTCTCTTACCCCCTCCAACTACGGGGACTTTTATAACCCACTATTTAAAGAGTATCCGTGCTACCTAGTTAAGATCTCTAGACGATACGTTGTAACACGAATACTCCCTCAGTTAAGGGATCATCCAACTATTCTTTAGACCCCAGCGGCTCCTCCTCTTTCCCCAGACGCCGAGAGTTCCTCTCTCTCCACAGACTCCGAGAGTTCTCTTTTTCTATTAAAAAAAAAGATGTAACGAAACAGAATCACTATATTGTCACATAGAACGAGTTCCTGTGCAAAGAGGAATTGGAAGACTGATTAGAACAATGGAATTTTAAACATATGATACCCGGTCCCAGACCATTCTGGAAAGATAACAATCGAGATTAGAACAATTAAAGTCTACATACAACACCCTCACCGAGACTACTTTCATATATTCCGGAACGGTTCTGATCGCACCCCCGGTGAGAGACAGGGGGAAGACTACAGATGCAGTCTTCGAAAGAGACAGGAAACGAGTGAAACTATTTTGAGACGACGTGTTTTCGAGAACTCACTAGTTCGGACCAGGGACCAGGGTTTCGATTTAAAAGAAGCCTCTAGTGCTTAGGCTATGGCAAGTGGTATTCGATAGTGAATATTAGGTGTGATGATAGGACTTGTGAATTTTTACACAATTCTCCCATCGAGAGTCCAATAGACAAGAAAGGTGTTAAAGCTTTGTTTTGTTTTGTTTTATCTACGACAACCCTCCTCTTTACTCTCACCTAAGACCTGTTTGTTTTTGCCGTGTATATAGAATTGTAAAGGGTTTAACTTCAATTGACGAGGAAGGAGACACCAAGTCTTTACATGGAGAATGCACCGAGTCGAGGAGGCCGAAATTATACACATGGGCACAGAGGTAGTCACAAGTGTACCTCCTACACATGTGAAACCGAGGGACTCCTACCTTTGGTACAGAAATCGAGGAGTCCCCGGGGGTGAGGACAAATGGTCCTGTCTCATTCCCAGGTTCTGAAAGAACCAATTCAACTTTGGTCAAAGTCCCTGGTTTTACTGATGACACGGGGAGTTTATCAGGGCCCTTCTTCGTAGTCTCTTTGTGGGCGACTCCTGTCGACTTGAGTGGGGTGGAGACACTAGAGGGACCAAAAGGGTCCGTTTCGGTTGTTCTTGCAAGTCACCCTACTCCTAAGTCACCTCATATACGACCGGTTGGGTCAGTCTTAGCGGAAGCAGGACCACCAGGTGCCGGCGCGGAGGGCCGTCGACGTCGCGTACAAGTTCCGGTAGATGGTGTTCCTGGTGAAAATGATGTAGGTGCACCTGTTCCACTCCGGGCGGGAGACTAGCGGCGCACGACCGTGAAGAGACCCCCACACAGACGGGGAGGGAAAGTCCCCTTGGAACGTCCGACTCGTCGACGGAGGGGGTCCGGTAAACCGGAACTTCAAGACACATCCACACACACACACACACGTGCACGTGCGTGTGCGTACCCACAGCCAAAGTTTCGAGGGTTGACACTGAAATCTGAAGGAAGTTACTGTTACTTGTAACAGTCAGTATGGAGAAAACGAGTACCAGGACGGGTTACGTTGCGGACGGTGAGATATTCCTATCGATTGGGTCCCCACCCGGGTGAAAAGGGTAGTTCCCGGTCTTCCGTTCATAAAGTCCGAAACACCCGATATGTGAGTCAGTGTCTATTAGTCGAGACTGTGACATCGGACTTTCGTCGGTATTTTTGTATGAGTTTACTTACACACACTGACAAAGTTATTTTGAAGTAAATGGTTTTTTTAGTACGTCGGTCGAACAACTGGGGACTCGTAGAACAAGGTCTCCAAGGACAACCAGACGACTACACTGTACTAACACAGAAACCAGTTCTTCTGTTTCCCCTACGGATAAGTTTTCAGACTAAGATCGTCCGGACGGTCTCCTATCATCTCTTTCAGATGGAAAGTTTTATGAGTAGTCCAAATTTACGTTCGCAATCAGTGAGACAGCATAGGTTGAGAAACACTGGGGTACCTGAAATCGGACGGTCTGAGGAGAGACAGGTACCTTAAGAGGTCCGTTCCTACGACCTCACCCAACGGTAAGAGAAGAGGTCCCCTAGAAGGACTTGGTCCCTACGTTGGTATAATCTATGTTGGTATAATGAATCGAACAATAGGAGTCTGGTATACATAGTCAGAATCTCTTTTTACGTCTGAGGGTCCGGGGTCGGAGGTGGACCCCTTGGTCATTACGTCTCAGTCCTGGTCCCTTAGACGTAGAGTTTAACGATTTCATTATGAAATTTTTATTACTTCAAACATATTGCTACGTCTTTCTGTGGGGCCCAGACTTAGTCAATGAACCGTTTCAAGTCTTCGGGACAGCGGATCTTCCCTTCCCTGTCTCCCCCTCATTCCCCGTCCCGACCCCCCCAAAGGCGTGACGACTTACAGTGGGAAGGAAAGGACCCTTTCGCGAGGTTAATGGACGTAGCGGTTCACGAAGTCAAGCGGTCCGTCATGTCGTTGCAGGCACAGTGCGGGACCTCCTACCGGTGGTAGACCCCCCCTCGGTCGGAGGACAGGTGTATGGACGTCTCGTACGCCCTGGAGGACCTCTACTGACTGACCGGGACCCTGAAGAAGTAGTTGGAGTCGCGTCGACTGATGGGGTAGTCCATTCCGCCGGGACCGGTCGGACGAAACTCCAGGACGAAGGGGACAGTATAGACCCTTCGGTCTCCGTCTTCGTTGGACGGAGGGTAGACCTCTTCCGAAGGACGGAGACTCTACGAATGAGTGACAGAGATATTCCAGAGAGCTGTACTCCCGGTGCAACACGAACTCTTAGTACACTCGTAAGTGAGTAAGTAAGTAAATTGTCTCTAAAGAACTCATGTACCAAAAGGGTCGAGACAAACTCTTGTACGAAGTTTCCGACTTTGGGACCGGTACTCCCCAAAGGTAAGTTTACCCCCTTTGTCTGTTGTACGTTTGACAAATTTTACCATGTAGTCTTATGATTCCGTCTCTCGTCGTCCTCGTCCCCCCTCCACCTTGACATTACTCTCACCGGTCCTCGTAGGAAGGCCTCTTCTTACCTTCTACCACTACCTCACTCGGCGGGTCTGTCCCTTTTACCAGGTCGCCTCCCGTCGTGTCCCCGACTCGGGACTCCCATGGACTACACAAGGTCCTTGTCGTCCCGAGTCACACCGACCTTATCCCCCACTTCAGCATTCTTTGTCTTCGGTCTCTCTTTTGACTCCACTCTAGTACCTCCCAGATCTTAAACCGGTAATGAGTTTCCTTCTACCCTTGGTGTGCGGCACAAACCTCGTCTCCTTCCAGTTCCAGACTGAATCCACAATTTGACTTTTCTTGTTTCACCTTCTTCACCGTCCCCCGCCCCCCACCCACCCACTGTCGGACCCGTCTTAGTCTGTCCGCAGAGACCCGACAACCTTAGGGTACCCACCCAAACAAACCGAGGATAGGTCAAAATTGTGTACTTAACTAACGGGTGTAAGATGCTGACCATCTAAAGATGCCTTTGACGTCTAGAGATCAAAGAGAGCTCCGGGAGGGGTCCCGGATATCCGATGAGTCGGTGTTAATACACGCCCACCACCTCGTTGGTCGTCGGGACCCCGCCACTCTTTAAGTCTACGGTGAGACAGGGAAACGTGTTTGTAACTAGATGAGAAATGTTCTCCACATTCGTTTCTTTTGGGGACCTCTAGAGAAATTTCCCTCCTTTTTTCCGTTGTTTCACTTGATACAAAGGATAGTTCTTCCGCCGAGAAACGAACTGACACAAAAGGCAGAGCGAATAACTTTCCGGATTTTCCTCTTCACCTGCCCCACTTCCTCTCCCGGAAGGAAAGATACTATCGCGACCCGTGTCTTAAAGGTCTTCTCGATCTACTTCCTCCGAACATTTTCCACAAAGTAGGTCCGTTAAGAGTTTGGACGTGTTCTTATGTTCTGATCATATTACTGGGGACGTAGTGGGTCAAAGTCGATATTAGTCAAGTAGAACATAGGTACGGTTATTTCTGGAACTGGGAGAAGGTGGTCGGGACCACTTCGTAAAGATTCTCCAGTATATTAATATAGACATTTATAAAGTCACACACGCACGTACGAGTCAGTACAGGTTGAGAAACGCTGGGATACCTGATATCGGATGGTCCGAGGAGACAGGTGACCTGGGAAGTCCCTTCTTATGACCTCACCCAACGGTAAAGGAAGAGGTCCCTCAGAAGGGTTGAGTCCCTAGCTAGGGTGCAGAGGACGTTGCGGACGTAGCCGTCCGTCCAAGAAATGGTGACTCGGTGGACCCTTCGGGGTTTATAGAGTCATTTGTATAGATTTTCTATTTCAGAGAGAACCTTAAATTACAGTCATACTAACGTACTCACGATTCAGTGAAGTCACCACAGGTTAAGACATTGTGATACCTGGTATCGGGTGGTCGAGGAGACACCAGGTACCCCTAAGAGGTCCGTTCTTATGACGTCACCCAGCGGTACGGGAGGAGGTCCCCTAGAAGGGTTGGGTCCCTAGCTAGGGCGTAGACAAGACAGAGGACGTAAGCGTTCACCCAAGAAATGGTGAGCGTGGGGGACCCTTCGGGTAGTTATACTGGACCCCGACCTAGTAAGAGACGACACTCCGACGGGACGAGTGACGACCATAAACCTTCGTGGGGACCGGAGATGGGTAATCTACGGTCATCACCAAGGGCGAGGGTTGGTGAACACCGTTGGTGTTTATAGAGGTCCACGACACAAAGACCTCCTCGTTTTGACGGAGGTCGACTCTTGAGAGGCGAAGGACTCTTTCTCTTGTCGGACCTGAACCCAGCCTCTACTTGATGAACGGAAACTCTGTAAATTTGTACCGACCTTGGATTATTTTGTTCCCCCGCTCTACTCATATCCCTACATGTTCCGCTCCCACTCGACCTCGGAAGAGGGAGAGGGAAGGTTTCTTCCTCACACAAGTCTTTGTGGGGTCTTACGACTCGTGTCAACGACCACACCGTCTACGAGGGAAGTTTCCAGTTCTAAGGGTGAGGGGGCCGAGGTCTGGAGGGTACCTCCGGAGTCTCCAGTTCAGTCGGAGTCAGTCCTCCACTGTAAACTGGTCCTGGAGAGTTCCCGTCCACCCGGTCGGATACTGGAAAGGGTCTTAACGTAGTTCAGAGTTGCGACGGGGGATATCCGGGGCACAACTAAACGTTCAACGGCAACATTGTCGTGACCAGTGAATCGGTCCAGTCGACCAGGTCCTCTAGTCGTAAAGATCGTAAAGTCATAGGTTCTTCTACTCAGGAGTCTGAGGGTACACTACCAAATTCCGATCTGAGACTCAAGACGGTGTAGTGAGCGTCCACTGGAAACCGTTCATTTGTGTTAAAGACACTTTAGTCTAACATCAGTACCTTGGATCTCTTAAACCCGTGAATCGAGTCATGGAAAGTCGAGACTTAGGAGTTCGACCTAGGTTCCGACTCGGAGGACTAGAGACTCTTTCCAGGTCTTTAGGAAAGAGTCTGGTACACGGGGTGGGTAAACCCCCAAGCCTCTTCCCTCAGTAGCACAAGAATCGAAACTACGCGGCCAACAGACCGGTGCGGACGGCTAGACAGAGAGGAGGCGGAGGGTGCCGGGAGTAAAGGCACAGGTGGGGGACGGTCAAGAAGGTGGGTGAGCGCAACGGTCGTAGTGCCGGTCTCCGCGAAGTGCGCAGTCCGTGACGACCAAGGAGAACGACAACAAAAGCACTTCAGCGGGGTGTGTTTTTGTATACTTAAAACGTCTACTTACCAAAATAGGACCCGTTGAGACTATCCGAAAGTGAAGGGTAGACGGTGAGGTAGACATCGAAGGTTTTGGTGCTGAAGAGGGGAGGGTCCTTCCTACTCGTTTGAATCCTCGGAAGAGCTTCCCCACCCTCACGGGTTCAGTCTTCGAAGATACTCTGAGACTTTTGGACCCACCTATAGGTTCCCGTCGCAAGTGGGTAGGACCGACGAGACTCGACAGACACTAAACAGTAGCGGACAGGTCAAGTAGACAGACCGAGATTGACGGTCGGCCTAAGTAACCAGAGATGACGGGTCATCGGAGGTACTCTGGGACCTACGTCTGTCGGACCGACGCCTAAGACGGTGGTGGCTACCCGGTAAACTTAGCCGTGCACAACGGAGTCGAAAGACGTAGAGTCACAGACGTGGATTTTCCCTGGGACATAACCATGGATAAAGTATCCCGTCAATCCTCCTAATCTCCTTTGTAACGTTCAGTTCCGGAATTGTGTCACGGACTGTGTCTTTCACGAGGGGGTTTCGTCTATCATCAATAGTATCAACATATTATCACGACCGGGGTGTCCGACCTGAAGTAGTAGCCGACTCAACGAAAGGAAAAAGGGAAGTGAGTACTTTGCTGGTCTTCTTATAAAGAACTTGAGTGTAGAGAAAGTTTTCACCCTTTACGTTTCACTCTGAGTTTCTGACTTACAAAGTTCTCTTTGTCCGTTCTTGGTTGAGCAGACACTTGTCCTTCTGCAAGAACACAAACCTTATACGTTCGCTTCAATACAAATTTCTTAGATCCGGAAGGGTGAAGTGACAACTGCACTGGCGGACCGGGTGCATTCGAGACCAACCTCGACAAATACGTAGGTCACACACTTACTTTTACCTTTAAAAGTTGATAGCTTTGGGACGATCCAAACCTTAGTAGTTTCTTGTACTACGAAAATAAATTATATAAGACAAATGACTCATTCCGACCTTTGACGCGATCGTAAGAAGTCAGCCTACCTGGCGTCTGTCCCTACTTTGGTTTTCGTAATACGTCAACCAAACGCTCCAAACCCGGTCACCATTGTCTGGGGTGTGGCAGACGGTGACCCAGGACACAGGACCTCGTTTGGTCTACGTTTCCGACTTTCACAGGTACCGGGGAGGTCCCGAGTGTAAGATAGACACCACACACACACGTACGTACAGTACACACACGTTCGGAGTTCGTTTTGGGTCTTAGATGATTAAGACGGAGAAGCCCTAAGTGTCGTTGTTCCAGATTGGGTCACCCCGGGTGGTACACCTGTAAATTCGATGGGAATTGGTAGCTGGGTTTGGAGAGAACTCTATGGTGGTCCCTGGGTCCCGTCCTCGTATTCTCGAAAAGACGTCGAGGAGTAGGTCTTTCTGGTCGAGTTTGTCTGTCCCTTCACCCACAGACCCGAAGAGACGTCGTAGAGGTTCTAGTCACAGAGGTGCCGTGACTGGTTCGTTCTGTTTGCGGGTCTAGGTCGTCTGCAAAGGACACATGGATGACACACAGTCCAGGAGACGACCCCGGAAATTACACACGACAGAATTAGGAGTAGGGAATTTTGTATCGAAGACCACACATTCTTTCAAATTTCTCCAATCATAATCTTGAAGACCACTTAACACGTCCCTTCAATTGGGGAACTATTATGGATCCGTGTCTCAGATCAGTGGGACCCTGGACCGGATCCTGACACGTAGACACGCATCAGTCAGGGGATGAAAAGTAAGGAGATCAGTCCGGTGACTAAGAGCTGACCCAGTTCCTTAAGGACAACAATTATCGTTTAGTGTTGGTGTCGTTTTACGTGAATGTCTTGGGTCCTATAGGGACCGTACCAAAAAAATACACGACAGGTAACAGGACTGTACCAGGAGGTGTGTATGAAGTCTCTCCGGTAAAAAGTCTACTTTTTTCACTCCGTGTCTTTACAACTCCTTGAACTGGTGTTCCTATGTCGGTCACCAGAGAAAAAAGAAAGAAATTTTTAACTCTAATTTAAGTGAATTGTAATTCAATTGGTAAAACTTCCCAAGATAGGTCACCGTAATCATGTACGGGTTACAACACCCGAAAGGTCCACCACGATTACTGTTTCTTAGGAGAACGGTCACGTCCTCTACGTCCAAGTTAGGGACCCAGTCCTTCTAGGGGATCTCTTCCTTTACCGTTGGGTGAAGTCATAAGAACGGACCTTTTGGGGTACCTGCCTCCTCAGACCTCCCGATGTCAGGTACCTCAGTGTTTCTCGACCTGTGCTAACTCACGTGTGTGTGTGTGTTACAACACGTCGGTCTTGGAAAGAGATGAACGTGTCGTGCAAGTAATGGGGTTCTCCTTCGGGACAGGGAGGGGTAAGTGTAGGGTGGTACTCGGGGACAGTCAGCGATTAGACAGAGGTACCTAAACGGACGAAACCCACAAAGTATACATACCTTAGTATGGCACACACAAAACACTGACCGAAGAAAGTGAATCCTATTGTACAGGTACGAGATGGGTGTAACACCGGACACGGTCATGAAGTAGGAAAATACCGACATATGGTAAGGTAACACGCCGACACGGTATTAAACAGATGGGTGAGTAGTCCACCATCTTGGCCCTAAGGATTCTCGAGGGGCTTTCGGGGCAGAGAACTGGGCGAACCGAACACGGAATGTTGGATTCCACTCCTGGAGTGGCCCAAATTCTTCGACGTTGAGGTAGTGCACCCGGAGACGTGTCGCAACCATGGTCCTGAAAATGACGGACTCGAGACTGCTACGGTCCCAGTCCCATCCCCACGACTAGACACGTGGGACCAGGTGTCTTCGGACCACTGGAAGGGGCAAGTCGGACCGGGAGGAGGAGGACCAAGGTAATCTCTTCAAACGTCACTAAGACCGACCAACTCTGGCTAAACCCCAACTTCTACCTTTCTACTACCGAATCCCTACCTCCAGAGTCAAAGGGAAAAAGGGAGGAAGGAAAAAAGTGGTAGGCTCGGGGAGACTTTCGTTGGGTTCCCACAAGACCCCTCCTTTCTCGAGTCCGAACGGACTCTCCGGTCGACTTTTACCAGGGTGTCCATTCTGGCTTTCTACCCCGAAGAGACTGAAGTGAGTAAGTACGTCGTCTATGAATGACTGGTGGATGATACACGGTCTGTGATACGACCGATGGTTCACAAGTTTCCTTTTCTCTTTGTACCAGTCAGAGACGGGAGTAGGATCACCAAACTTAGTGGACCCAAACTTAGGGTCTAGAAGACAAATGATCGACACACTTGTACCTGAACTCTTATAACGAATTACAGAGACCCGGAGTCGACGGAGTAGACATCTTACCTATGTTGCTACTGTGGCGGGGTATGCCAACGAATCTCTCTTTTTACTTAATTACATACCTTGCACGAATCGTGGGTCGCCCGTGACAGACACGTTGTCGGGAGTAATAACTATCTTCCTCAACCTTTGATCGGTCTTTCTAGTGTACTTACTTGTGCACTAGTGTTTCATTCCGTTCATAAGACTTTCCTTCCTGTCTACTTTCTCGTAAATCGTTCACTTCGAGTGGACGTGGAACCTCGGACCCCGCCGGAGACAATCCTCCGTCGTGTACTTGACTCCACACACTCTACCCATCCCGATCGATCGTCACACAAGGTCCATTCCCCTACCGTATTCGTTTCTGGTTCCATATTCTCCTGGGGACTGTCCGAACTCCTCAATTTTATTCCGACTACACCGACCTTGTGTTGGTCGGTCTCACGGAATGGTGGTCACTCCTGCCAGGTCGGTCAAGGACGTCCCTAAAGACTAGTGAACAGGCCACCAACGTCAAAATTACTCTTCAGGGACCTCTTCCCTTACCGTTGGGTGAGGTCATAGGAACGGACCTCTTAAGGTACCTGTCTCCTCGGACTGTCCGATGTCAAGTACCCGAGCGTCTCAGTCTGTGCTGACTCGCTGATTGTGAAGTTTCGAAGTCGTAATAAACGTTGGACCTCTCTAGTGAAATCGATGACACTCTATTGTCACCCCTCCCCTGACCCGGTGACCCCCTCCGGGTACTCCTTCCTCCACTGACGACGACGACGGTAGCGACCACATCTTGGTGTAAGTCCCTCGGGAGGAGGGGTTTGGAGTCCGTCTCCGTCCCCAGAGTCTTCGGTAGCACTCGAAGGACTTAGGTTCGTCACAGAATCGGAAAATCCGTGTCTCGGTCCGTCGACGAGTACACATCCCGGGTCCGGGGGGTAGACGTGTTTTGTCGGAATAAGAGTCTTACTCTCGTCTCGTGTCGACCGTGTTTCCTGGGTCTTACCGGTCCCCGGACTCCGGTGTCAAAATCTTCTCCTGACTAGTACTCTGTCCTCCCCTGTCGATTCCTGACACTTTCTTTCACGCTCTTTGAGGAGAAACATGAAAACCGTAATTGACACTATTTTACACGTATTGAATTTCGGATGGTAGAATTGGTAAAAATTCACCAATTCGTGTAAGCACTCAGACTCACTTGAGGCCCTTAACCACTACCTGTCCCTCCGGACCGCACGACGTTAAGTACCCCAGCGTTTCTCAGCCTGTGCTGACTCGCTGACTTGACTTGACTTCGTGTAAGTGTAACCATATGGTGCTTCGAGGTCTTGAGAAGTAAAAGTTTTGACTTTGAGGTGTGGGTGATTTGAGGGGTAGAGGGGAGTGGGTCCGGGACCGTTGGTCGTAAGATAAAAGACACAGATACTTAAACTGGCGAAATCCTTGGAGGACCTTCACCTTAATCTGTCATAAAAAGAAAAACACTGACCAAATAAAGTAAATCGTCTTACAGGAGTTCCAAGTGACTACAACATCGCCCACAGTGTTAAGGGAAGGAAAGACCCTCCCTTATTTAGGGGGAACAGACCTCTCTGATACCAAACGAACAGGTGAGTAGGTAGTGACTACCTGTGAACCCACCGAAGATGGAATGTCGATACCATTTATTACGACGATTCTTGTACCCACATACTTATAGAGTAGTGGAGGGACAAAAGTCAAGAAAATCAATACGGGTCTTCATCTTAATGACTAGTATACCATTAAGATAAAAATCAAAAACTCCTTGGAGGTATGACAAAAAGTATCGTTGATATGGTTAAATGTAGGCGTGGTCGTCACGTGTTCCCAAAACTGAAGGGATATAGGAACGAGTACGTAAAAAGAAAAACTATCATCACGTCCATAAAGAATAAGAAAAATTCCTCACATTCAAGGGTTTTTGTTCCCGGGACCTTGGGAACCTTCAAAACTCATCGTCTGTATCGAGAGTCATCTGGGTACGCCAATCGAGGTCCTTTAATAGAGGGGTATCCTAGTACCGGGAGTTTACTAAGAAGATCTTGACGAAGGGTTAGGTATAGTCGAGGGGGAAGATTAAGGGGTAGGAGACTTATCCTGGTGGACAAGTGGTCGTCGACCTTTGGACACACCGGAGGCAGAGTGACAAGGTTCCTCCGGACGCATAAGAGCAAGATTGGGACTGTGGCAAGGGTACACGTAAGAGTGGACACTAAGGAGGTAGAACCGGGTTCAGTCTAGCAGTAACGAAGTGAGGACCCAGAAGTCTCAGGGGGTTCTCCTGTATCAGACTCGGTCTGAAACTTTTGTTCGATATCGGAGAGGTCCCGGCATATCTTTCAGGTCTTCGGTGGCGGAAGAGACCCTCGTCGAACGTTTTATATTAGTAGATAAGTTTGTCCACACGTCAAGTGAAGGACTGACCCACGACTCGGTCCGACTTACGGTCCCCGGCCCTCTACGCCGTCTCCTTACCTAGACGGTGTAAGTGGCTCCCGTAAATATCAGATACTCTCTTTACCTCTCGTACAACTAGTTCATTACAGTCCCACGGCACTACCCTCCTTTCCTCCTCCAGGGTGGAATTCCTCGGACCAGTCCCTCTACTCCACGAAATACTAACAAAAAAATTAACTCCCTATTAACGAAATGTCTTAAAACGACAAAAGATAGTTTGGAGTTGTACTTAGTCGGTATCCATATGTATATAGGGGAGGGAAACCTTGGAGGGAGGGTAGAGGGCGGGGTAGGGTGGGGAGATCTGTGTCTCTTATGTGAATGCCTGCACTCCTCTCCCACTCTACATACCTTTCTTATTATACCTTTGAATGTAATGGTATACATTTTACCTATCGGTTACCCTTAAACGACATACCGAGTCCTTTGAGTTTGTCCCCGAGACATAGTTGGATCTACTCCACGAAAATTTCTGACTCCAAATTTTGGTTCAGGACTTTACTCCGAGTGACACGTTTTTTCCCCCACCTCCATGCCGTCTCACCTTGTCGTCCAGTGACTAGACCCCCTCTGTGTCCATAAGTAGGGGATTAATGTCATGAGTTATCGTTCCACTCACAACCCACCTTTTACACAATCGGAGTCGTGAAGTACCCTCCAGTATAAACCCTCGGTTTGTGGTCCAGAAACCCAAGTTGGTAGAGAGGGTGACTGGTGTAAGAGTTATAGGTCGGTGAAAACAAGAAACCTACAAGTCTCTACGTGTGGGAGAAAGGACTCTGGGGTTTCGGGTCCACCTGTGGTAGGTCCCTTTCGAGGTGGGTCTATTGCACGTTCAACCTTCTCACATAGACGACAGTGTCAACCAGTACTCCGTTGACCTTTTTGTCCGGACATTAATGCGGCAATTGTCAACACAAACGTAGATTATCGTTTTATTAGTAAAGGGATCGGGACAATAAAAAGTCGGACTGTGTCGAGTGAGGACGGAGGTCTTTGTGTCAAACGAAAGGGGAACGACCGACAGGACCCAAAGGGCTCGACATAAAAACCGACCTGTCGAGATGTTCGAAAGACCTCCGCTCCTGGTTGGGTCTCGTAGGGGACCTGTCTCGTTCCGACCTCAAGAATATCCTGTGTCTACTCTTCGTGGTTGAGGAGTCTTTCAACCCCACCTTGTGAGTGACACAACCGAGTTCATCTATTCCTTCCTGTAGGGACCCTCTTACATCCCTCAAGTGTATTAGTCACGTCTTCCACCGTTTTGAGTTCCGTTCTTACTGTACTGAAAAGAGTGAGTCCCCTACGGACACCGAATTTATGAAAAGTCAGTATTACAGGTAAGTGACCGACCGACAAAAGAGAAGAAAGTAATGACTTTTTACGACTCACGACCCCTTTCCTCCACCTACCAAAATAGAACTCAGTACACGGGACCGAAACCGGTTGGGAAGTCAGTAAGGAAGTAGGCAGTGTATGAATAACTCTAGGATAACCTAAGGTCCGTTACGACATCCGGGTGTGACATGTCATTTTGAATGACACGACTACAGATCGAGTCGTCTGTGGTCTGTGTACACCGATAGCTCTCGAACTCTACACGAAATACCTTGGTTCCTTGGTTCAACATTTACACCAAACTAAAATTACATTTACATTCGTTTATCATATAATTCGTCGTACTAGGAACAACGAGTTCAACTTCATCACTTGTGTTACTAATTTTCTTTTGAGGACGGGACCACCTGGAACAACACCCCGTCCTTACGAAGGTGACTCTCTTAATGTGACGAGACTCGTTTTATTCTCTCACCTACGACGGTCAAGTCTCTGTTTATACTAGAGGTCGGAGACGGTCAAATTAACAGAGTACGTAGGGTGTAACTGGTACGTAACTTAAACCATTCCATAAATAAAAGAAGGATTACGGAGGGAGGAGTCTAGAGTATCAAGAAGGAGAACCGTCTTCGATAGATGTGCAGGTATCTGTCCTATAAAGGTCGGTACCCGTAGAAGGATAGGTCACGTAACTCGTACAAACGAAGAGTCCTTTCGTAGTAACTACACCAAACAGGTGGTCTTCGGTTCTCGTCCCTACGACACGGGAGACCCTACGATCTCGTGTAGGTCCACATAGGACCCTTAAACTTACACTCAGGTTCACCGGGTGTCACACCCACTAGTCGGGACGTCTCGGAGAATAGAAGGGGACGGAGGGAGAGTGTGCATTGATGTCCATCTCTAATAAGAGTTCCCGAAAGATCTTTGTCGTACAGAATATTCAGTTTATCCTATTTCCTCCCCTCAAAGATGGGGAAAATATCTACTCGCACCCGGGTTATCTGTCCCAATTCCAGGTCAAAACCCCACCGATCCCCCTTTGAGACACACAAAACAATAGAATTAATAAGTAGTAGTAGTAAATAAAAGAAGGAAGACGAACGGTAGTAGACTCAGTAACGGGTCGGGTCTTTTACCAGTCATCACCTGAGAGTTTCCTCTACGAACTCCTTCGGGAAGTTCTAAGAGGTCTGAGGGCATCTACTATAATCGATCTTAAAATACTCAGGGCAGCCAGAAACATAGGTATCAAGTGTAGGTGTAGCCGACCTAGACCTTGGGTGTCCACACCTCCCGACTGACATTCTATGAACCCGTAGGAGCCTAAAACCACGTGCACGTCACCTAAGATCTAGACGTCTCCACGTCTAGGGCTCCCCGCCGACATAAATGACACAAGTTCTAGGACCCGGTTTACTAAAGGAAAACAATAGATTTCAGTGTCTTTGGGGTCTTACATCTACGATACCGACGTAGGGTAAAATGTCTACACCTTTGACTCCGACTCTCTTCAATTCCTTAAATGAGACACAGAGTGTTGGTCATACCTAGTCTCGACCCTAACTGTAGGTACGAAGAAAGTAGTAATCTCCTTTTTCTTTGGACTTAAGAAGTGGACGTCCAACATAACGTGGGTGACCGTCAAGACCTGACTTCGACAAGGTGAGTAAGAAGGGGGAAGATTTAGGAGAAGGAGAAGTAGACGTTCTCTTCGGTCCTCCGTCTTCACGGGTTATTGGTTCGCTCCGTACCACGTGTAGTCATGGACTGAGGTCTCGGTGACCGTAAATGCTCGACGACTCTCCAGTAGTGAAAGACGAAACCAGGAGTTTCGTAGGAGTCTCCCAACCGTAGCTCTTCCCGGGACTCCGACTCACCCACACTCACTGAACGGGTCGGTTTCAGTGTGTCGAACCGTCCCCGGTTTGGACACAAACTTCCGTCCACGTCGACTGAGGGTTCACGTCGCAGAAAGATGAGACGGGTTGGCGGAGTGGGTCTCCGACCGACCGTCACCTGGGCGGGGTGGGTCCCTTTTGCGGTTAGTGTTCTCGTGGTGGGACGGTACGCTGACACTGTCATTCGCACCAGGGTAAAGGTCTACCCGAAGGGGAGACCGACTACCTTCTGACCCGAAATGGTCAGCACAAACGAGACTCGCACCTCGACCAAGGAGGTTGGTCGACAGGAAGGAATCGACCGTTGCGGAACGAAAGTTTAAGGAAATATCAGGAAGGGGAAACCTAAAGTCTGAGAGGTTTGGGGAGGGGGTTTGACGGTTTGACTCCACGATTACCTTAAGAGTGAGTAAATTCGGAATCGGAGTTCGTCGTATTAATTCTGACTTACAGACGGCAGGGAGGTTTACACGTGTCAACCAGGTCACGTCTTGCCTTTACTACGACGGCACAAGACTCGGTAACGAGACAGGTATTCCCGTGCACTCGTTAGTGCGGTGTAGTAGGACTGGACCCAAACTTAGGAAAGACGTAGGAGGTGATCGACGTACTAGGGTCCTGTCCACCTAGACTGGTAGGACTCAGAACTAAAAGAGTACACATTCTCCCTCTGGTATTGCAATGATCGTCGGCCCACTCATAGGTTCGAGGCGGACTCCAGGTCGAGACGTCCGACTATGGGTCGACACACACCTGTGTCTCCGAGTTCGGACCGTAGGTGCAAGTAGGAGTGCAAGTAGGGAGGGTGGTAGATTTGTAACCCGGGTTCTACGAGTCGGCACCACTACCGTATCTCTTCTCTCTCCACCAGTCCAGACGGTCCCTCGGGAATCGAAGGACGTAGGTGGATCAACGTGCTTACCTTCTCTGTTCTTTTCTATACTACCTAAGACCGGGGTCCACCAGTCCACGTCGGACCTAAACTTCGTTCTTTGTACTCTTCTTTCATCACCTCCCGAAGGGGCCACCGACTCACCATTTCGTAGACGGACGGTTACGTTCTCTGCACCCAAGTTAGGGACTAACTCCTTCTAGGGCGTCCGGCACCTCGTCGATTCGGACACACGGTGTCGATGACTTGGACTCGAGATCTCCGACCCTTCTCGTTCATGACTTGGGTGTACGGCGTTGATGACTTCAAGTTCACGGGATCTCGGGTATGAGGGGTTGTTCTCTACGGTGGCGCTACTCTTCGGAGGGTAACGTTGATCTCTCATCGGTGGTCAGTGGTGTTGACTCCTTTTGCGTCACGTTGTTGTTTCTGGGTCGTCTCGGTAGTTAGTCAGTTAGTTATTTTATGTGTGTGTGTGTGTATGTACATATCACCTTAGGTCGACGCCCCAAAGTGGTCTGTCAGTCGGTCGGGTGATTATTAGTACGGGGTCGTGACTCATTAGTATGAGAGTTAGGAAGAAGGGAAACCCACTTGGCTTCCTCTACCCGTCTTCCTCCGGACTATACCCTTTGTTCCGGCCTCCGGAGAGGGGTGTCTTGAAAGGAGGATCCTAGTAATATTATTCCCTATTATTTTGGGTCTCGGACTACGTCTCGACCCGTAAACAATGCGTACTGGTCTTTTACCCAGAGCAATAATAATATTGTTTTTAAGGACCCGTCAATAATTAAGACCTGGTTTTTGGACCAGTGAAGGAAGAGAGGAAGGAAGAGAGGATATTAAATACTGAGGTGTCACAATCAGTGAGTCAGTACAGACACAGAGAATACTGGGGCACCGGATATCGGGCGGTCCGAGGAGACAGGTACCGTAAGAGGTCCGTCCTTATGATCTCACGCAACGGTAACGGAAGAGGTCCCCCAGAAGGACCGGGTTTCTCGTTTAGGTCCAGAGGTCGTGACATCCATCTAAGAAATGACAGACTCGGTGGTCCCTTCTGGGACCACCGAAGACATGGGAATATGATTTATCTTTACACCGGGTGTTCTCTCGTCCGTGTGTGTGTGGAAGCTCCGTTTGACTAGAGATATCTCAGTTCTCGACTCTCGAGAAGCGACCGCGACTTTGTAGAGACCTACGTGCCCTTCCACTCGTCGGGACCGGGGGTCGTAGGGAGGGACGACGTGCCGAGAAACTTTTCTCGAAACCACAACTAGTCGGAAGAGTTGTCGTCACCCGAGTTCATTGTGAGAACTCAGTGACATCGACGTCAGAGGACTTCCAAGTTCCACCTTTGAGGGAGGTCTCAAGATGGGCACCTAGAGGAGAAGTTGGAGTGGAGAGGGTAGGGTAGGGGTCCGAGTTCATCAGACGGGACTGGTTGGACTACCGGTGATGTTCGGAGGGTCCGTCCCAGGTTTCGACAGTCTACGGTCGATACTGTAGATCTACCCAAGTGTCGGACCCCCCAACAGTGTCTCATCTTCGGTTCCGGCTCTCGTTTCAGGGGAGGGAGGAAGACGAATGAGGACAGGTAGACTTCACTTCGTAGGGATAGTCAAGGTCTGACTCGCAGACCTCGGGTGTAAGACCGGAACTGGGTCACGGGTATTGGGACGAATCAATCTTTCTCTTCTTACCCTTTCTCCTCAGGTAACCCACCACGGTCGGTCGGAAGGACCCTGTCTCGGAGTCACCCTAGGGTGTAGTCACACGACAAGGAAACATCTCCTCCTTACCTTTAACGCAGGGGTTCTCGGAGGCCGACAGAGGACACAGGAGGTCTCTTTCACAGAGGAACCACGGTAAATTAACACAAGTAGTCAGTTGTAATGAACCGTTCGGGTCGGTCCCCGTGTTTGTAGCGGTGGGGAAAGACTCACATTAACACGAGAAACTCTACGCCCTTACACCAAATTCCGGTTCGTCAAAAACTAATGTCTCAGTTAGAAACAAATTTTCAAACGGCGGGACCCCTTCAAAGATTGTTCAATGAAATTTGTTACGTAAGAGACCTGTGGATGTCGATTTACCAGGGTAATTAGGTTTAACGAAACGGCCCTAAGCCACGTAGGTAAGTCGTTGTCCCGTCACAGGCTCTGACCGAAGTAACTCTCCCTACTGACGTTTTGGTTCGCCACCGACGAACAGTACTTGGTTAGACGGTCCACTACGGGTGAGGGGGGTGCACAGGGACGGAGTTAAGTAGGTCGGGGTTCGTGCGTGTCCCACGACACGATTCACGAAGTTACCAGAGTACATCAGAGCGGTCGGTAGACCACTCCATCCTGGAGTAGGAGGGGTAAACTCTCTGCTCCCTACACTCCTGAGAAGGTTCCAGTGAGTAGATGACTCTCTACCTCGAGTCTGCATCTGGAAGGACAGGAACTGGTGTTCGGTCCCGAAGGGTTCAGCCTTGGTGTCACTCGGTCTACCAAATGTCATCATACGTCTGTTCCAAAACTTTACCGTTATAAATAGACATTATCATGTATATTCCTTTTTCATTGTATGGGGTCTAGAGGTTTCAACCACAAAAGAAAAAAAATTTTTTTCAACTAGATTTATTCTTTTACAATCGTTTTGTTTTATGTTCCTCGCTCACCGAGAAGTTAGTAAGTTTTTATAAATAACTCACAGATGATATGTCCCGAAGGGTCCACCAAGTCACCATTTCTTAGGTGGACGGTTACGTTCTCTGCGCTCAAGTTGGAGACCCAACCCTTCCTTACCGTAAAGGAGGGCACCTCCAGTGCTTCTCAGTCTGTGTTGAATCACTGACTCGTGTGTGTAAACGTGCAGACGACATGTGTCGCCCGTGAAAAAACCCAAGACCCTATATCGTCATTCATTTCTTATAAGGACCACACGGGGTGGGGGCACGACTACTCTCTTTCTTTGCTATCTATTCGTCTACCCATTACACACTCAACCTTTACACAGACTCCTTTTGATGTCGTAACCTTCCTCTTCCCACCCGATCCTTCTATGAAACCATTCCATCTATACTTTTTGTCAACTGTTCTTTTACATACTTACTGGTTTTTTCTTGTCGTATTACCATCCGCAACTGTTTTGGAAAAATATTTTCCGGTTTATCGTTTATTTTATAAATAATTAAAATCCAATCCAAAACGTTCGGCCTACCAGAGGTAGTGTCATCGTGTGAAGACGGTCATATCGTTATTCCGTCCGTATCCGTCATACATTTGTTTACTCGTACCACCATAAGGTTATTTTGAAATACATATTTTTGTACACAACTCGGTATCAAAGGTCTAGGGACGTGATCTGGTAAGACGACCTAGAGGGTGTAAAGTCTATTACCGGAACGGGTCTGGACAGAGTCGGAAACGTTTAAATCAAGGGGTACGTGGATGGGCAGAAGGGTCCGTGTTGGAAAGGACGTAACAGAGTCTCCTCAGACAGTGGGTCCACGGTCGAAACTACCTGAAAAACGAAGTCGAAAGTCCTGGGACCTATCTCTTTCTCACCCGCTCTAAGGGTTCCGGAAGACCAGTTGGAGTAGACCTCGGACCGGACCTGAGGTTAGATCGGTACCCATCGACTTAAACTGTATTTTGTTGTCACAGGATAATGAAATAAAAAGAGGTTGGACGGACCGAAATGGTTAGGACTTGAACTCGATCCTTCGTTGTGTATTTTACGTAGAGGGGGCAGTCATAACGGTCTGGTCCCGGTCGGTCTCTGTACCGTTAAACAAGTGTCTCCCCGAAGGTAATGACATCCAGATAGACCGGGGGATCATACACAGTTGCTCTCGTCTGACGTACAAGAATAGTGAGTCGGAAGAGACGTATTTGGGTAGTCTTTACGGACCACGGGGAATCGTGACATTAAGTGGGACACGGTGGAAGAAGTTAGACTTAGTTTTTCCGATTACTGGAACTTGGGACTCTGAGAGACTAAAGTCATGAATGGGGTCGAAGGAAGAGGGGGAGTTTCGTGTTCTGAGCAAATAGAAAGGAACCGACTAGTCCGTTTGACGGCTGATTACGGATTACGGTCGATTAAGAGCTTCTAAAGGGTCTCACAGACCTGTGCACAAGGACAATATGGAAGACATTTAGACCAATTAGAACACACAGACCAATGGGTAGTAGAAAGACGGATCTACACAGACCCGAGGGACAGATATTAAACAGGGTGCTCTGACGGTGTCCAACGTGATAACTAAACCCTTCTCTCTCTTTAAAAGTTGGTTATGTTACTGGTGTTTTAGGAAAGACTACTTTATAGTCAAAATCAAGGAGTGAGAAATAACTTCATATCAACTAAATGTTACAACATAATCAAAGTCCATATGTCATTTTACTAAAGTCAATATGTGTGTGTGTGTGTATGTATGTGTGTGTGTATGTATGTGTGTGTATGTATGTGTGTGTGTGTATGTGTGTATATATACCCTGGGAGTGTTAAATAACTAGGTGAGTATATCAGGTAGACAACTGACTGATCAGTCGTGTACGAATCACCTGTGTATCTTATACGGTCTGTAAACGTTCCTATATGTCAATGTCGGTGGTTATTCGATCAATTGTGAGGACAGGAGTATCTAATTCGGTAAATTATTAATGTAGGAATACTGTAACAATCCGGTCTTCAAGTATACGTACATTATGTCCTTTGGTTGTAAGTCGGAAAAGAGAAGTTCCTTTAGTCCCTTTCGAGGAGATCTCTTCACAGGAACCTGACTCTCAATCTTCTTCTCTTCCTTGGTTGACCCACTTTTTTTTTTTTATTCCCTGTTCACAAAATCCGTCTCTCCCGACGTACACGTTTCCGGGACTCCGTACTCCCTTGTACCAAGTACGTCATTCAGTTCTCTCGCAATCCACCTGTCCCACACCAATTCCCCTATTTCTTTGTCTTATTCCAACCTCTTCGTCCGACCGGGTCTACGACACCTTGGTTTTTCGGGACTTTCACTTTCCCTTTCAACGAGTCAACACAGACTGAGAAACACTGGGGTACTTGATATATTATGTACCTTAAGAGGTCTGATCTTATGACCTCATCCATCGGAAAGGGAAGAGGTCCCCTAGAAGGGTTGGGTCCCTAGTTTGGGTCCAGAGGAAATAACGTCCATCTAAGAAATGGTCGACTCGGTGGTCCCTTCAGGTTCTTATGACCTCACCCCTCGAATACGGAAGAGGTCGTCGAGAAGGGTTGGGTCCTTAACTTGGCCCTACAGGAACTAACGTCCGTCCAAGAAATGGTGGACTCGATGATCCTTTCGGGGATCAAATATGATTTTCGTTGTCCAATGGACACTTTTCAAAAAGTAACCTTTCACGGTACTACCCTAACGAAATCGAGGATTAGTTAACGAACCGTCACCCCTTTTTTTCTTCCTTATATTCAGTTCTCGATATGGTTTGACGACCTCCTCCCCTCTACGTCATCGATTGAAGAGACGATCACCTATACATGTACTGTTGAGTCCATTAATGAAAGGTAGTCCGACCAGGGGGGGACAACGCAGTAATGCCAATAAAAGAGAGAGACACGACACGAAAAGGTGGGGTGTTACTAAAAGAATCAGAGGTCCGGTGACCCAAAGGATCTCTCTGTGACATTGGACCTCAACTTGGGTTTTTAGGAGGAGGAGCAGAGATAAATCGTCTTTAAAAGACCCTGACTCCGGTACCTTCCTAATCTCCCACGTAACCCCTTCAGTCGACTGAGACTTAGGTCAGACAGGGTAAATGACCAACACTGTTCAACGGATAGGAGAGGAAAGGAGTAGACAGTTCACCCCTGGTAGTGCCAGTGGATGGAGTGTAGTGTCAGTGTCGGAGGCGGTACTCCTACTTCGACACTTGACGTTTCACGGAACAGACTGTGTCTCTTTCACGAGTCGGACATTTACACTACTATCCTACTGTCATCATATTTAGGTGATCAAACTGTCAAAACGTTTCACGTCTTTGTTGTAGATAAAGGTGATCCAGCACAGAAGTCCCGGTCCACGGGACGGACTGTGTATCGTCCTCGAGTCATTCAGGAACGACTTCATTCTCTAGCTCCTCGTTTACCCACCACTGTACATTGCGGTGACCTGCGTCGCGGACAACGACAAATAAGGGTTCACTACTTTCTTAGTGACTAAGAAATAACGAACAAAAAGTGAAGGTACTAATAATGTTCGTAGAGACCCAAAAGAGGACCTAACTACTAGTCACCTTTCCAAAAACAGAAATGAATAAAGAAAACCGATTCCCGTAAAAGTCTAGCGAGGTGGAACTTTTACCTTTTGTAAGGTCACAGTCTCTCAGTTAAAGTCTTCTTACTCGACACCACCCAAGAACATTCAGGACTTCAACCGAATCGGTGAAGAGGGGAATTGACCCGCCCCTACCCCCCACCGGTCGTGCCCATGTCTCCTCAGGGTGGACCCCCGAGTCGTCCGGTCGTACAGTATGGACAGGTCGGTGTACGGTCGAGGGAACGTCGGTCCTCTCCTGACTTACAACATACACTAGGGGGCTACAGCATTCCGTCCATAGATTCGACAGGGGTGGAGGTGTTCTACCCTGATCCTCCGTCTGTGACGTCGACCGGTGAAAGGGAGGTCAAAGGCACTGGTCGGGACATAGGAGGTCTGGGGAAACCACTTCGGAAACCTCTGACTCCAGTCCACCGGTCAATGTTCAAGGAAGAGGACAATTTACTCCCGACACATTAGACGTACTTATTAAATTGGAGAGACATGGAGTAGACGTTTTATACACTACTATTGTCGTGGGTGACATTCGTCAACAATCCTCCTGTTTTATTTCTCAGTTAGATATAGTCAGTGGATCTTATGTCCTAAATATAGGAGTTCTCAGTAGTAGGAGTAATAGTAGTAGTAGTGACAATAATCTATTCAAATGGGTTCCAAACCCCTTCTGGACCATCGAGTCGTCAGTTCTTAAGTGGACGTTACGTCCTCAGTGTCCAAGTTAGGGGCCCAACCCTTCTAGGGGACCTCTTCTTTTACCGTTGGGTAAAGTCATAAGAACAACCCCTTTAGGGTACCTCTCTCCTCGGTCCATCCGGTGTCAGGTTCCCCATTGTTTCTGTGTTGACTGGCTGACCTGTGTGTGTGTGTGTGTGTGTTCGAAACTCTTCGAGTCAAACGAGGCAGCATGTTATGTCGAGAACGAAGGATGGAAAGTCTTACCAAGTTCCTAGCTCATCACATATAATCTATAAATATTATATTGTATGGTTCGTGTTAAGAATAACATCGATACAATATTACTGAACAAAAAATCAAATTTCAAACCGGGAAAGGGACCAGGAAAAAATAACAGTATTTTATGTAGATAGTATTTTAAATGGTAATCACCTCAAATCGTGTAAGTGTCACAGAACGTCGGTGGTAGTGACGGATTAACGTTTGTAAAATTAGTAGGGGTTTCTTTTGAGACAGGGTGATTCGGCAGTGAGAGGTAAAGGGGAAGAGGAGTCAAGACCGTTAATGGTTAGACGAGCCAGATATCTAAATGGATAAGACCTGTAAAGTGTATTTACCCTTAACATTTTGTACACTAGAAGACACAGACCAAAGAAAGTACTGGTAGTACTAATGTTCCGGGTAGGTACAGTCTCGTGTACAGTCACAGAACGAGATAAAATACCGACTCATTATAAGGTGACACACCTATCTGGCGTAAACGAAATGGGTAAGAAGATAGTCATCTGTAAACTCAATAAAAGAGAAAAATGGATGACACTGATCACTACGATACTTATAAGTACATGTCCAAAACAAACTTGTGGACAAGAGTTAAGAAGACCCATAGTAACACCGAAAATTGTATACACCAAGTTAATGATTCTCTCTTTTCCTTCTTTGTCGTTCTTCCATTTCATCCTTTTCTCTCTAAAGTCGAAGACGTAGACCCAAAGGAAAAAGTTGATTGGAGTCAAGAAACCCTTGGTTGGTGTTTCTCGAAACAATAATTGAAACAATAACTTGAGTACCCAGAACATTTATCGGGTTCCCGGTACACAGGGGGACCCCTTTCGGGACTACTAACAATTGACCACACGGACCCCTTCGGTCGGTCGGTAGGAAGGGGATGGAGTCTCCCTTATTCGTTGTCCTCGAGACTCTGTTGGTTTGTGGATGACACACGGTCCGTGACCCGACCCGGAAAATGTGTCCATTAGAATACTTCAGAAACGGGTTCAGTCTGTTCCTTTGACTCCACGTCTCTCTATTTCATTGAATGTTCCAGTGTGTCGTTCCTCCGTTTCTCCGTTCGAAATTTGGTCAGTGGACTGTCTCACTGCAGGGACGTCCTGGCACCGTGTGGTCCGACGGTGAGCCGACCTGAGTAGGGTCGACCTTCGGACGGTCCACAGACGGTAGTGCTCGAACCGCTAAGGTAAAGTCTCCGGACCGTGTCGGAGCCCCTAAAGTAAGTCGGAAACCGGGGCACATATAATTCACTGAACACCCACGATCTGTGACACAGTCGGGTCGGAAAGAGTCGACCCGAAGGACCAGACTTGGAGTCTTGTGCCTTCCACTAGTCTCACTGATACAAGAGCCAAGAACGTTCCGACCTTGTATTGATCTTGGTAAGGACTACGTGTCTCCCTTCGATTAGGTCCTGTATGTCACCTATGGGACCCATGGTCCCTAGTCAAGAATGTTCCTACACCAGAGTTTGGTAGTGACACACAGAGGTCCTAGACCTTGTCATGGGTTGTGTATCGTCCAGATTGTCTTTATGGACGACTTACCTACTCACCCTTACATCACTACACTTGCTTTATCTGGGCTCTGGAGGAGAGTACCTCTCGTGTAAGGACAGAATGTTAAATGTCAGACCAAGAAAAGATATTAGGTTTGGTAAAGTTATAAGTTCTTGGATCGTGACTTTTATCAAGTAGTTACTAGTTACTTGAACACGATCTGTAAAGGTCGTATCGGTACACACTTGTCTAGAAACCTTGGCAGGGTCTAGACAATTAAAAAATTCAGTGTGACATAGTCAGTGATATTCTTCGTTTCCCTTCACCCTGATTCCGTAATTGGGGATCATTTGTACAACCCCATCGACATTTACTTATTCAAAATGGGTTGTTTACCTTACGTACTCAAGTGTTTATCAATTTATTTTGGCCCCGAATGCAATAGGGGCAACTTTACCTTGGTATGCTGAGTTTCACTAAGGTCACCAAACTTTTTCGATTTAAGTACCGATGTCAATCTTGAGTTGTGTCAAAGCTCGTGTCTCCTTTACGAGTCGTTTACAACTTCCTTTTCCTCTTTCCTTCCTTTCCTGCCTCCCTCTCTGTTTTACTCCTTTCCTTTTTCCTTTGCATTAATGTAAGGGTCATCATTGGGTCGATTATGAATCCTTCACAAAGGACACATGGCGCGTGGGTCCGATTCGTGAATCGGATTTACGCAGTCGGGAAAATAAGAGTCTCGTTGAGATCCTTTGTGTAGGATACCACTCAGGCAACAAGTCTTCTGTTGTCTCGTCGAGTCTCGTGACATAGACGTGCTCCAGACTGCCAGTCACTCCCGTCTCGGGTCAGTCAGGACGATGACTCCAAATCAGTCTAGGAGATTGGACGGGTGGAGGAAGGGTGGTTTTTTGTTTATGTTAGGCTTGACCGACACAGGGAATTACTACAAACTTGTAAAGAAAAATTCGATGATATAGAAGAAAAGAGTTGATTTGAAGTGAGTTTTGGGATTGTGTCGACTGTCACGGAGGAACGACTTCTTGGAGCTCACTCCGGGGTGGCCGGGTCGTCTCGGGTCCCGACTGTCTACGTCGAACTCTTGGTGACTAGATATGCTACTGTAGAGAAAATTTTGTAAAGGCTTCAAAAGACAGAGGTTCTTAACGGTTTACGGATGTGTCTCGGGTAGAGGAGACAAGTCTGTCGGACTAAAGAAAGAATGTAAGAGTAGTCGGGGGACTTTATTGCGTCTGTCGGAACCTCCAGACACCCATTTCTTATGTGACCCATCCTCACTACACATACTGAGAACCCGGTCCAGTACAAGTACTCAGACTTCTACACCCACGTCTCAGTAATCTCCTAATCTCCAAATAAATTTAGTTGAAGTTCCTACCTTCGTCTTGTCTATCACGTCCCACACCTTAAGTGTAGACGAGTGACCAATTTATTACCAGAAAGTTACGGCCGGATATCCTCGCACTATACTATCCTACACTAACTACGCACCCACGTATCAAGTAACTGGTCTTGTTCAGTGGGTAAACGAACCCATCGACCGTGTATCGTCCGAGGCGTATTGGTTGGAAAATTTCCTAATTTACTTTTGTTTAATCTCATCAAAGAGTCTTTACTCAACAACAAAAAATCTACCCTCTTAATAGTCTATATTTGAAACTTTACGTATAAAACCATTTCAAGTCATTCCTATAAATTCATATAAAACACTAAAATGAAACGAAATATAAAGAATAAATTTAGTTTGAAACGAAACTCTTCTCTTTTTTTTTTGTTTATGTGACCCATGTCGTAAAGGACTAGGAAGTCTTAGAAAGTACTCGGCTCTTAGATACAGACGAATTTTAAACGTCCTCACTGATGTCGTAAACAGAAAGGCACCTCCTCATGCATCGAAGAGAAGAGACAACGTAGAACTGAAACGACGTTATGTCTGTCAGATCACTCGGACCGTCCGAAGGTTGCACGAGTCCCTATCAGCAGACAGGAGACTCGATTTAGAGTGGGGTCCTGACTTTAGACTTGACTGGCTCGGGATTTTAAGACTCTCCACCTCTACGAAAAACATAAGGTGGGGGTCGTCTTGTCCGAAATCAGGATCTCTTCATTATTATTATTGTTGTTGTTATTACTATCGATTGTAAAATCGGAAGACCCCTGATTCGATGGGTCGGATCTCCCTAGGGACAACGAAAGGGGACAGGTGGTCGGTAGTGGGGCGAAGACTTTGGTCAAAGACATAGTAGGTCCTAACAAGTCACCGATCGTTGTCACATACGGGAGACTAAAGTAAATGAGAAGCATCTGTGGGATACATATTGTTACCTGTATGTAACATGTTAATGTACGTAACATGTATATTAATGTATGTAACATGTAACATGTTACATCCGTAACAATAGTAGGAGAAAATTTCTACTCCTTTGACTTGAACTTTATCTACTTTACTGGACGGTTTCCGGTGTGTCGAGTATTGACCACATTGGTCTCGAATTTGAATGTGGACAGACGTAATAAAATTGGTGAAGTTTATGACTACACAATCAGAACCACGGGACTCCTGTGGACAGGCGACTTAACTTTACCTAGTTAATGATGGTATCCAGTAAATGGTAGTAAACGTGGGTCCTCTTACACTTTACCATATCTTATGGACAAAAATCGGTATGTGTGTCTCCCTTTCAACTTGAATGGTTATCAAATTAATCTGAAGGGACATCGAGTTTACCATTTCTTAGACGGACGTTACACCTTCTGGTCCCAAACTAGGGACCCAGACCTTCTCGGAGACCGATCTCCTTTACCGTTAGGTGACATCATAAGAACGGACCTTTTAGGGTATCTGTCTCCTCGGACCGTCCGGTGTCAGACACCCCAACGTTTTTCAACCTGTGATGACTAGTCGATTATGTGTCCCTCGATTCAGGTTTAACTCAAATTCAACCAAAGTGCGATTAATTACGAGAGAATAGAAATAGAATATGAACGTACAAGTCAGCACAGACTGAGAAACGTTGGGACACCCGACATCGGGTGGTCCGAGGAGACAGGTACCCTAAGAGGGCCGTTCCTGTCACCTCATCCAACGGTAAAGGTTGAGGATCCCTAGAAGGACTGGGTCCCTAGGTTGGACGTAGAGGACGTAAGTTTCCGCCTAAGAAATGGTGACGTGGTGGTTTGGGAAGTTAAATATGAGATCAGGAACGGCGAACTTGACTGTGACTCGACTAAGAACGTTTTCATCCGTACTCAACTGGTCCGTTTCTACATTCTTCCCACAGGGATCGTATCCCTGTCACACCTACCCGGGAGTAAGACCTTACGTCGTGTACACACCTCGTCCAAGATAGCAGGTGAGACTCTGTCCGTACTCCTAGGTTTCTCTTTCTTCGCACACCGACGATCTTGGACGGGACAAAGTCCAGACACGATCTGTGACTACTTGATCTCTACTTAGTCTGTTCCAAGTACAGGAGTCGATCGTATGACAGTTCCTTGATCTTGTGTGTAGTGAATATAATGACTATCCTTATTTTCGTCCATTCTAAATTTTCCAGTGTAAAACCACCTTCTAACTATTCCTCACCCTTACGGAAAGGAGGGCATAAAGATTCGGTTCCTATATCACTGAAGGAAGACTTTTGAAGGTAAGTAACTTGTAAGGACACCCGGTCCGTGATCCCTGTAGTATGGGGATTGTGTATCCGTTGAGTCTCTGGTAACAGTACGGGTAAAACGTCTAATCTTTTGATTCTGAGTCCCTTGGATGAATTTTAGGTTACCGTTCTTTCACCGTTTGTAGTCTCTCTTTAAAGATGGTTACGAAAAGGTTTTTGTCTAAAGTAACGTCGGTTCAAAACCGAAAGGGTGAATGTACTGGAAATAAAAATTCTTAGTTAGAAAACTACAGGAGGGTTCCTCCGGAACATAAAAGGGGGAGTTTTGGTTTATTTTATTGACCGACATTAGTCAGTAATATTTCCCTACGTCTTAAATCAATTCGTTTATAAGACGAGTAAACTCTCCAGAACACTTTATACTCCTTTTGGTCTAAAGTCTCTCAACTCTATGTTTATCTGAAGAGTGTGTGTGTGTGTGTGTGTGTGTGTGTGTGTGTGTGCCGACTTACCACTAAGTGAAGAAGTAAGCATTAAGGTCGTCACAAGAACCTAGTCCGAACCGGAGACCCACGACTAAGAACAGTCAATGGAAAGGTAATGTCGGTAGACCTCTTTCTCAACTGCACAATTCTCAAGGGTGACTATCTTACAGTCTATTTGACGGTCAATCTTACCGACTACACACGAATTTTACTTTTTACACACAGAATCTTTACAAGACACTTTCACAAATTCTTTACCGAACGGTCAAGGACGTTTACGTTACTCGTACAAAATTAAGACGTACCAAAAGTGGTCATTGTTTCTATTTAGGTCAATTTCCGTTAACCCAAAATATAGGTCCACCAATAGATCGAACGATAGACGGACACACCTCCTCTTCTCAACAGGGGACCACGGAAAAACGAAATCAGGTGGACCACAGAAGGGGGTAGGGTTCTCAGAGGGACAAACAGCTGGAGGGGACGACAGGGATGATCTGCTGTCCCTGACACCGGTAGACTGGGTGACGTCAAGGCCCCCAGACCGTAGACTGGACGGTTTCACCCCGCAACACAAAGGGTCCTTTCGTTTGTCTTGAACGTTTCAAAACCTCAGTGCGTTCTCGTGGCTTGCTAAGATCTTGAAGTGCAATAGGGCTTCTGACTTTCCTGTCCCGGTCGGGTACTGGGTGAAACGTCGGAGCGACTCCTCGACCCTGTGACAGGACGTCCTCTACCTCGCAGTGCCTCCTATAATTCAGTTTTTTTCCCCACGTCATCCGAATACAAAATGTAGAATGTTGAGGAAGGGACTCCTACCTAATCTCTCCTCAAACCTTCGACCCCGCCGTAAAATAGGTCAAGTGAATGGGAGTCCACGGGTTGACACCGACATTAATATGGGTACCCTAGGTCTTTCTAAGGTCATAGATCGAAAGGGACATAGGAACCCAGAAAAAGTTTTAAAAAAGAAATTAAAAATTTTAAATGAATAAAAACAAACGTGACCCAGAAACAACGATGTGAGCCCGAAAGAGATCAATGTCTCTCGTCCCGAGCAGATATCAACGTCACACACCCGATAAACAACACCACCGACGGGAACAGCGCCCCGTGTCCCAGACCCATGTCAAGGTGTAGACCCTTAAATTAGGATGTCTTAGAATGGGTGTTCACCTTTCTATTTACACACTACTGCAAGTATCCTCGTTATGGACATACCCCCCTCCACCCACTCTTTCGTTCGATTCACAGGTAGTGATCCCCTAACCGGTACGGGTAAGGTATCCGCAGACACGTCGGTGACTCTCTTACTTCAGAAGGATACACACGACTAATCTGTCTTGTACTGCGTAGTAATGTAGTTTTTCAGTACACGCACGTGCAAGGGTAGAGACATTAATTTTTATGTACATTTGTGATGTCGTAGATGAAGGATCCCAGTAGTCCTCGGCATTCACCCAATTATCCACGTTTCACGAATCTTGTCACAGACTAGGTGTGTCATCCGTGAGTTCACAATCTAGGACCTCCTCCCGTACCGTTGGGTGACGTCATAAGAACGGAATCTCTTAGGGTCCCTGTCTCCTCCGACCGCCCGGTGTCAGGTACCCTAACGTTTTCCCAGTCTGTGCTGACTCACTGATTCGTGTTCACAATCTATGATAAAAATGGAGGCGAGAATAAAGTATGAGATAGAACGAGTCAATATTAAAATTTTCGTGTCCTTTACCAATGTTAATTGGAAGGGTGATGACACCAAAAGACATGAGAACCCGAGGAGTATCTTCCTACCTTCTACTGTAAAGAGGAGCCCAGTGTGTCGGGAAGCGTCTAGGTACACGGACCCCAGTGTTTGAACAGAACTAAAAGGGTCTTGACAGACTAAAATTTTACTTTTTAAGACACAGGACCCGTGGGGGAGTCAAGACCCTCGTATACTGGTGAGAGGCATAGGGAAACCCCCGGGTCAACGAAATCCTTCTTATGTCTGTTCCGTAGTAATAACGAACAGTATATAATCCTCTTTTGTATTTTCATTATATATACTTACCTTATAATAAATTGGAATATTTCGTACCTTTAAGACTGGGTACATTGGTGTACCCACTTCGAACTCCTGACACACTTTCTTCAGTCAGTGTTTTTCTATTTATGACATACTAGGGTAAATGTACTCCAGAATCTCAGACTGACGAGACTTATAAGTGTCTCTGTCTTTCTCCCTACCATCGGTCCCCGTCTCCCCCTTCACCCTCAACAAATTACCTAAGTCAAAGTCAAGACGTTCTACTTCTCTCAAGACCTCTACGTAGCACCGCTACAAACGTGTTGTCGGACTTTCAAGAATTCTGTTGGTTTGACTTGGTTGACTTTTACCTATTCTACCGTTTAAAATACAATGTACACAAAACGGTGTTAAATTGTAAATTTTATATTTTATTTAAAATTTATAAAATTCATAGTTTTATTTTTCCACGTAGGTGATGGTGTTTATACCAACGTATGTCATCACGATTCCACCATAAATTTAACTTGTCGGTAGCCTTTATTGACGTGTCTACTATGGGAGCACCCTCTTTAACCCCTTTATTACATATAAGACTCGAGTCTGACTTCCGCGGACTCAGGAGTCGAACGCGACAAGGTGTCCGGAGGTAGGTGACGGGGGTTGGTGTAAAGACGAGGTGTTTACCGGGTGGGTGACGTTTGTCCTCCCGATTTAGGTCACGGGAGACCCCAGACCCGTACGGACCGTCGTAGTCACCAAACTTTAGGACTTAGGACTGTAAGTGCTATGAGACACGATTCGAACCGGAATCGTGACAGTCGGAGTGGTCGTCGGTGCTCATGGACCATCGGCCCCGAATCGCAGACAATGGTCGTCTCGCCACGGTCCGTGTCGTGCCGCCCATCCTCCCTGGACCTCCTCCTGTCAATCGAGCCACAACACGAGGAAGGTTCACTCCGTCCTGTCCGGGTGGGAGGAGTGGGACGGTGTCCGACGGTCGTCTGTCCGACCGGACCCTGACCCGACCCGTGGGCACCTGGACTCTCGATATGGGGAGGGAGGACACACAGAAGTGCGGGTCTTGGCATACGTGTAGTCTGTGCCCTGTCACGCCACTGGAGACCCTCGGTCAAGGATTGAGACGGTGGTCGACCCTCTGACATCTGTCCAAGGGAGGATACCCCGTAAAGGGTTTGGTACGAGACGTCTTGTAAGTACCCATACTGTGAGTCTTTCGGAAGGTCCAAGTTAAGTCCAACCTAGAAGATGACGATAGGGGTCAAGTTTTACAGAATTCGAAGACTACAAGTGCTACCGTCATTATTATGATAATTTGTCGTCAATTGGAAATAGTTTTCCGAATATACCCGACCTACGATGACGTGCGTAGAATGTACGAAATAAAATAAATTATGAGGGTTGTGGACTCCGAATACCTCTACTTTCATTGAACGGACTTCAGACCCGAGAGTTCTTCTCTGGTACCCCTCTTCTACTTCCTTTCTCCTTCTCTTAATTGATGGTTATAAGTACGAGCCGAATTTCGTCACGAAGGATTTGAAATTTCCCGTGTGTGTAGTGGACCCTCAGAACAATTTTCCGTGCAAAATTGAGTTATCCAGAACCCACCTCGACTCCATCCCGTACAGATTGTCGTCACCCGGCTACGACGACCAGGGTTCTGGTCCGAGGCTTACTCCTCCGAAACCTTGTGAACTCAAAAGAGAACACGGACTCTACCCTAAACAAGGGAGTAGGTACATGATTACGTAAGTAAGTAGGCAGGTAAGTAAACATCTACGGTAGATCATCGCTTCTTGACCTTGAAACGTAAACCTTGGCCCAAGATTAGGGTCAAGACGTGACAAGTCAGTTACCCGCAAAAGAAACTCGGAGTTAACGGGTAGATATTTACCCTTACTTTGTGTAAAATCTCTGACAAAACACTGGTAATTTGCATCACTTTCACTTTCTTTGCACTTTCACTTTCTTTTAAATAATTTGTATTATTTACCATCGTTTTCAGACGGAACCCCCGGGTCCAGTACCACCTGTAAGGTGTTTACCACTACGAAGTCCTCGAATAAAATGATGAGTACACAAATAAATAAGGAAAGTTCGATCCAAAGATCTACCAAGATTATCTAAACAAATGTGATTTTGTTTACATAAATAATTTTATTTAACAGTATATATAAATGAATGTATAAAGGTATTTCTACAGGGTCATCGAGGTTTTCGATATCACTACCCGGGGTCCCAGGGGTGGTACTCACGTTCTGACCAGACGGCTTGCCACCTTTCTTTAACCCCTCCTCTATCGGCGTGTACTACTCGACGTGTCTGGTGAGCCGTTTGCTGAGGTGGTCTTTCCTCCTCACTCTTGACGAACACTTCTCCTCTCTCGGGCTCTGACCCACTTTACTGTCGGTTAGGGTTCGACAACTAATAGGTCTCCCTTTATTTATAATGCATCCGTTAATAGTTGTCCGCAGACTTTCGGTGTTATCCCTTTGGACCAGGGGTCGGACCAGGGACGTCGTCCCGACCGGTGCCCGAAATAAACCGTACGTCCCAACCGAGAAGTGGGTTCCTCCCCCGCCACCGGCCCATTGGAAGCGCAGGTCGGTTCTGTCCTGGGCCGCGACACGAAACTTTTAGCCGAAATGAGTGTTCGAGACCTGGACCTTAGGCGTCGGGGGAGGGGTAGGCGGAAGCGAGGGGCTTCTACAGTAGAAAACTCTGCTAAAGTACACCTTCGTAGCGATTCATTTAAGCGATTTACGGATAAGTAGGGACAGTCTACCCCTACGCCACTTCGCCATTTACACTTTTACCGGGGTCGAGCCCCCGAGACTTTCCGCGAAAGACCCCGACGGTTTACCTCGGCGTCGGCGACTGGGACCCTCCGGACTCCGAAGAGCTCTCCCCCGCATCCTAGGGGCCGGGCCGGGGAGGTTAGGAGGGTGGTTCCGGCGACTCTCCGGGGACAAATAATAAGGACGACGGTCCCTGGGTAAGTCTCCAATTGAACAAGGACATAAGTAGCCCTTCTGTTATTACTTGACAGCGCCTCTCACCGCTCCCCCAACCATTTATCCGTGGCGATTCGGTGCCTCGACCTTGCCCGGAGACACTAAACCTTTCTCTCCAACGAATTAAAGGAAAGGTCCGACCAAATCAAAGGTGGAGAGGTCCTGGAAGTTCTTCGGGAGACGGGTGGCGAGAGGTAGTGACCCGCACTCCGTGCGGACCCGAAGTGGGACGGGTAGACGCCTCTACGAGGTGCACCCGTGCCTGTGCACCCGAACCGGAAAACAGACGCAGGGGTCCGAAGTGGGGACACGCATAGGCGTCCCGATTCGACAGACGCAAACGCGGGCACACCTAAATGGAATAACGTCTGTGCGCCCCAAAAAGACCGCAGGCGGTCGGTGATCTTGCCGGCCAAAACGTCACCGACTAAAGGTGTGGTCTTGGCTGACAGCCGTCACGACCCAAGACGACGTCGCAGAGCATTTACGAGACAGGGGGGAGGCGACCTTAATACTCGACCAGTTGTTCTCAACCGGTTAGTCTCTCGTCCCCGAACCGCACCGCGCTGAAGCCCACTACGTCCCTTTACTCTCTCCCTCCCTACCGACCCCCGTCGGGCCTGTCCGACCACTCTCCGGTTCTCGTCTCGTGGAACGTAAATAACACGTGGATGACATACGGGAAGTACGTGGGTCATATGTAGTCGTACATATAGATGAAACACGTCCCGTCGGTCCACTTCCGACAGTGAGTCTCCAACTTACTGAATAGGATCTTGTGTGTTGTCCCAGTCCTCACCTCGACTCTGGATAGAGGTCGGGCAAGACGAAGGTCTCACGTCCGTAGCGAAAGACCCCGGGGGTGGACGGGGGATGGGAGGTGTTTCAAGATCGGAGGCAAGAGAAGGGTCTCTACGTGGAAGTGGACAAGAGGGTTAAACTTTGCTACCAATTGGGAAAGGAAGATTCATTTGGTGGGGGTCGTCTCTTCGACTACTATTTCCTCGACAGTGAAGTCGTGGTAAATGGACAAACCCAAATAAGTCGCATTCTCCGCTGACGCAAAGACCGTCTACCTCTGGGCACACTGACGGAAAATTTTATGACAGTGTCGACATACGTGTTCGACTAATCGACACTGATGTGACGATCACGACTCTAACTACCGCTATTTAAACCCTATTGTTACGACCCTTGCTACAGTGGACAAACATAACGTGAAGTATAAAGAATTTCGAGAGAGTTAGTCATCGGGTCCCCAATCCCCCCTAAATCGTAAGTAAGTAAGTAACTACGTAAGCAAAGAGTTTCACGTAAACTTTCGTAGTGAAATTTGAGTAGAGTAGAGTAGGTCGTTCGTAACGACATGAAGGATGATGCTAATGACATGGAGGATGATACACGGTCACTACTCGCTCAAACTAATCCAAGACAGGAGTACCTCGAATGTAGGATTACATTCGTTTAAATCGGGAAAGTCTACCACTACTCTAGTATACATTTATCTCACTATACAATTCACTTCCCCTCGTCCACGACGAAATCCAACTTTTCTTTAGACCTACTGTTCTCGTCTGCATCTTTTTATACCCCGTCTTAAAGGGTCCGTTTCAAGTCAAGTCAAGTTAGTGAATCAGCACAGACTGAGACACGTTGGGGTACCTGACGTCGTACGGTCCGGAGGGACAAGTAGTCGTTGAGGGTCTCAAATGAGTTTGTGTACAGGTAACTCAGTCACTACGGTAGGTTGGTAGAGTAGGAGACAGTAAGGGAAGAGGAGGGTGGAAGTTAGAAAGGGTCGTAGTCTCAGAAAAGGTTACTCAGTCGAGAAGCGTAGTCCACCGGTTTTACAACCTCAAAGTCGAAGTCGTAGTCAGGAAGGTTACTTATAAGTCCCAACTAAAGGAAATCCTACCTGACCAACCTAGAGGAATACCAGGTCCCCTGAGAGTACTCAGAAGAGGTTGTCGTGCCAAGTTTTCGTAGTAAAGAAGCCACGAGTCGAAAGAAATATCGGGTCGAGAGTAGGTATACATTGATGACCTTTTTGGTATCGGTCCGTGTCACTCATGTTTCCGGGACTCCAATGAAACATGGACGGTGGCTCCATAAGTGACTACAGAATGACAAACGGTTAGGGTCACAACCCAGGACCCCTAAGGTTTTGTTCATTCTGTAATACGATTAAGAGTTCCTCAAGTGCCTTATACCCCCACACATCCTCTGTTTGTATGGTTGTCAGGTAAAATCGTATGAAACCATTTGAGCCACTACCTCCATGTACTTTCTTCTACGGAGTACGTGGACGCTCCATATTTTCTTCCTCCCCTACACCAACGACACTGTTTCTTCCCTCGGTCAGTGTTCACAGGTACTAGAGACCTCCCGAGACTGAAAGGAGAACTAAACGAAGGTGTCCTGTTTACTGGTCGACCACCGCAAAGAGAGGGCTATGGCTCTGTACTTAAAGAACTTCAGTGTACCGGCCCTGTTACGTTCCATCATCTAGAAGGGAGATGGGAACACGTTTTCTATTTACTTTAGACTCAGAAGTAAACCCCCGAAGGAAGATCCGACCAAACTACGTTGGTCTTTATGCAACTCCTCCCCTCTCTCCGTACCGTGTCGACCCGGAACCGGGAAGGACACGTCTTAGACTTCACCAGAGAAGGCGGTCAGTCTCTTTTGTCGCTCTGTACACAGAGTAGTACAGTATAGTCGTAAAAGTACTCGGGCACAAGAGTAATACCGTCGGGAGACTCCTTTCGTCCCATTAGTAAAATATGAGTAAAATAACCCTTCTTCTGACTCCGGGTATCAAGTTCAAGTACTACAGGGGTCTAGTATGTAAGCCAAACGGTCAGTAAGCCGTTTATAAGTGTACCTCGGTTCACACACGGTCCGTGGGAAGATCTCCACTTACTCTGTTTTAGGAGTGAGAGTACCTTAAATGAAAGTTCGTCCTCTCTCAGAGTGTGGTCTTCCCTCAACCTCAGTTCCTTTGGTTGAAGGTCGGGACACGGAAGTGGCAACGGAGTACGAACGACGGATTCAACACCCGTCCCTAAACTCCGTCGTTTTAGGAAACACGGAGAGAGTGAATTTGACTCGTTTCGGCTTGTCGTAGTGATGTCAGGGGGGAGCAATAACAGCAACAAGTCAGCGAGTCCGGACAGGCTGAGAAACGTTGGGGTACCTGACGTCGTGTGGTCCGAAGGGACAGGTAGTGGTCGAGGGTCTCGAATGAGTTTGAGTACAGGTAGATCAGCCACTACGGTAGGTTGGTAGAGTAGGAAACAGCAGGGGAAGAGGACGGAAGTTAGAACGGTCGTAGTCCCAGAAAAGATCATTCAGTCAAGAAGCGTAGTCCACCGCCTTCATAACCTCCCAGTCGAAGTCGTGGTCAGGAAAGTTACTTGTAAGTCCCAACTAAAGGGAAGCGACGACGACGACGTCGATTCAGCGAAGTCAGCACAGGTTGAGACACGCTGGGGTGTCTGTCGTCGGGTGCTCCGAGGGGGCAGGGACCCTAAGAGGTCCGTTCTTGTGACCTCACCCAACGGTAAAGGAAGAGGTCACGTAGAGACACCGGTCTCCAGACGATCTTCCCGATGTCAGAACTCGCGGGAGACATCCTCTCTAGTGTACTAGCCGAAGTGGTAGATGTGTCTTTTTTTGTAATGTTTGGGTGAGTCCTAGTGAGACGGTCGAAAAAATTTTCCGAACAAATAAAAATTAACCTCCTATTAACGTAATGTTACAATACAAACAAAGACTGTATGTAGCTGTACTTAGTCGGTATCCCGAGACGGTAGAATCTTGGAAAAAGATCGTAACTTGAGTCTTGAATTAGACTGCCAAGTGTCCTATTAAAATCGTGCAATTACACAAGACAAACCGGAACCACGACCAAAACAAGATTAAGTCCACGAAGTAAACTTTTAATTATCGGGGTAAATTTTTTATCGTTATAAAGGTCGAGTAGACTTTTCTAGGTGAATGTACAGGTGAATGAGACACGGACTTAAAAGAGTACTTCCAACGCAAAAACAGAATCTGTTTCGGGCACAAGATGTCCTGGGACGTCAGGAACGACGGGAGAGGGGATGGACCGGGGTAACCGGGAAGTCAAACGAGTAGAGACGACAGCCATAAGAGGTGACGACGACGACCTCCACAGTAAAACCGACCGAGACACTAGGTGAAACGGGTCTATAAGTGTCGTCCCTCTCTGTCTCCGTTCGTTACCCGAGGTAAAGGGCTCAAAAGTTCTTCATTAGGGGTTTAGGAACCCAACGTAGTGAAAGGAATTAAAACTAAAACTGAAGTAGGTTGACAGACAACCTAGGCAGAACAGGTTGACTGTCAGACGCAAGAAATGTAAATTATCGTTGGGGGTCTGAACTTCTACGAGACATTTAATCGTGTCTAATCATATCGTACAAAACCGGTGATTCGACCTGTTGGACCCGCCTATTTCTTCTATATGTGACATTATGTGATATCGGTGTATCGCAAAACACAAGGACGATTCACGGATAGTGAGGTGACCGGGGAAAAGTGTGTCCTAGGTTGAAATAAAAATATCAGTGAGTCTAAGGTACCTCCACCATTCAATGGTCTTGATCGGGTCTAAAACCAAGGGGTGGGAATCTATCTATTACTTCTGGGAATAAGGGAAGGTCTATTGAATATTATGTACCAAACACGTTTCAATGTAGTACTCTTTTTTTTTAGGTGACATTCAACTATTTGAACACAGATTTAATGTAGGTGGGATCATAACAACAAAATCGGATGTGTCATAAATAAGAGACAGACGAGAAAGGTCCGTGACACGATTCTTGACCCATACCGTGTCTCCAATTCTGACACTTAAAACCCTCAGTATGGAGGACCCAACTTCAGGGCTAGATGGTACAGGACCGACACAACGTAACCTGACCACTGGATTGCAGAGACTCGGATAAGGGAATAGACATGCTACCTTTATAATTACCTGAATATGAGTACTCTAGTAACCTTCCTAACTTACTCCACGACACATATTTCGTAAACCGTGTAGTATTTACGGGATACTACCACTACCACCACCACTACCACTACCACCACCACTACCACCACCACCACCACTGCCACTACCACCACCACCACAGTAACTACTATTTGTAGTCTGACTTTATGACGTCCGCCCTCTTTATTTGTCTATTACATGTCTGGTCCCAACACGGAAACCCAAAACACTCATACAGAACAGGTCACCTACACGGAGGCCGCAACTGTCCACCATGGGTTTACCGTGTCGTCCTATGTCCCGTCCTATTTCTGAGTCCGAGTCCTCTATAACGAACGTAGAGGGAGATTTTGGGATTTTGGGTTCCGAGAGACCTGTCTTCTCGAGTGTTCAAGGTTGTGAGTACGTACTCAGGAGTCGCTCCTAAGTGAGTGAATCTACTCAATTCCCAAATTATCATTTTACTCGGTAGTCGGTGGTGAAACCGTCGACCCCGGAGAGACGACACCCTTGTTCGGATCGGTGCACGTAGAAGGGAACAGAGTGGGTGTCCCCGTAGGACCCGCTCCGAACCGAGTCAAGACGTGACTAACACACAATCCTTTTTGAGAAAAAAAAAAAACCACCCTTTACTGTCTTTGAGTCCAATTTGAACTAATTTCCCATTTCCTTGAATAACCTACTAAGTTTTGTAATTACCGACTGAAACCTGTATCGACTTAGTTCGTCAAGTTTACTATAGCAGTTCGGGTCTGAGAGACAATCAAGAAAATTTTTAATAAAGAATAACCAGACCCCTCCCAATTTTATTTGTGTCGTGTAGTTCATCAGTCCATCAAGTGATCGTCTTTATAACAAAAATTAACTCCTTATTGACTGTATAATCAAAGTCCGTACTTTCAGTTACACAAACAACGAGTCAACATAGGTTGAGAAAGACTGGGGTACCTGACATCGGGTGGTCCGAGGAGACAGGTACCTTAAGAGGTCCGTTCTTATGACTTGACCCAACGGTAAAGGAAGAGGTCCCCTCGAAGGGTTGGGTCCCTAACTTTGACCCAGAGGACGTAACGTCCGTCTAAGAAATAACAGACTCGGTATCGTAAGTTATATACATATATAATATTTTAGTGGTGGTGTTATACAGATTAATTATAGGTAGTGGTGGGTATCAATGTCAAAAATTCTTGAAACTTCTAGTATCGTTGAAAGTTTATACGTTATACCATAATAATTGACACCAGTGGTACAATATGTAATGTCGAGAGCTGGTATAAATAAAATATTGGCCTTCAAACAAGGAAAACTGGTGGAAATCTCCTACTCTACCGACCTACCGTAGTGACTGAGCTACCTGCACTCAGACTCACTTGAGGTCCTCAACCACTACCTGTCCCTCCGGACCACACGACGCTAAGTACCCCGTCGTTTCTCAGGCTGTGCTGACACGCTGACGTGACTTGACTTGACTTGGGAAATTGAATTGAAGGTAGTCAAGAGAAAGGGAAACACGACCAAATTAAAAGACCGAAGTCTACCACTGGGAAGAGTTGTATAATCGGAGCAAAATGACTATTCCTTTGTCTGAGTCTCTTCACTTCACTGAACGAATTCGAGTGTGTCGCTCCCGTCCCGATCTTGAGTCCGGATCTCCTTACACAGGGGTCTCGGGTCTGAGTCTTTGGATGTACTAGGTCGGACAGACACAAGTCCAGGACGAAAGAAGGTTATAAGACCCACCGAAGCCTCGTCGGTGAGACGAAGAGACCCGAAGCGACACAACCTGTTTGTGTCACCAACTTACTCTACTAGAGGTTTACGGGAGGGTAAGACTACAAGGTACGAAGTCCTGGTCGAGAACGCTTTCTGTTGCACTGCCTCCGTCTCTCAAATTTTCTGTCTTTCTACCTCTCCCTGTTTTCGTTCGCCACTCTATTTTTCCGGTGTCCCACGGAGTCAAAAATTAAGGTACACCAAAGATTATCGTCAAAGCTGGAAGACAGGGATTGAGGTCAGAAATCGTCAGTTAAACCTGAAGGTCGAGGGCGACGATTCTCTACCGTATTTCCGTTTGATCATAAAATTATCGATGGGTTAACCAGGACTGACAAGGATATTAATTTACTTCCTCTCACATCACAAGTGAAATAAAGGAACAAAAGGAGGTTTATAGTTCATCGATCTATATAACTTTCTGTACAATCACGTCAATAGTAAAAGGGTCTATTAGAGACGTCCCGATCGTCTTCGTCCACGGGATTTAATCGTCCAGAACCGTTTGTAGGGGTCCTTGAGGACCAAAGACGAGTCTCTCGTAGTCTCTTCAAGGGGGTCTAGAACCATCTGACTAGTTCAGAGTCTCATACCCCGGGGAATGTCCCTCTACCTTTCTTTTTTAATAAAGGGAGTCGGTCTTATCTCAAAGACCCTGAAAGACCGGAACCAACCAGAGTCACGAGTTTATTAAGTTCCAGAGATCCCAGGGTCACGAGTCAAAACCCCGTATCACACCTCATAACCATTCTCGAACCCGGGACCTCAGGTCTGTGGACACAGTTTTACGGTCGAGTCGCACACTATCGGTCCCGTGAGACTGTTTACCGAAGCTAAGAGGTACGGAGGTACAGGAGCAGAAATATTATAGGTCTGTACCCCCCTAACAGTCCTAGTGTATTCTAGATCACTATACCCCTAACACCTCCTGACTCATCGGAGTGTCTGGTGTCCTTCGTAGATCGGTCCACGAAAACTCACACAATAGGGTAAAGTCTCTACTCATGTTGACTCCGAACGTTTCAACGAAATCGAACGAGGTCCAAGGTGTGTCGACTATAACCTCGGACCAAACCAGACTGACAATAGTGGGGTAAAATCACTGATGTAGACTCTCCTGGACAATGAAACTCAAGAATCCCATACGTCGACTTTCTCGTTTTAAGATGACTACAATTCGTCTTAATAAAAAATTTACTTGTTCCCTCCTTTTAGTCGGGTAGGGGATGAAAGATCTCAATCGGAGAGGATTTAACACAAGGACTGGGTGGTCACTTTACACTCTAATAAACCCCCTCAAGTACTAGGTGGTCACTTTACACTCTAATAAACCCCCTCAAGTACTTCCTCACAGTACCCTCTTAAACATAACTCGAATACACGTAGTTGTTTTTAAATATATTAATTAGGTCATGAAGTGTCTATGATACGAATCTTATTCTAATTCAATTTTTTATTATTATTGTCAACTTCGATAGATTTCAACCAAATCTTTTTTTTTTTTTATAACACCCGTCAGGGCATGTCTGAAGTATTTCGGATATCGTATCGACAATTCTTAGGTCCAAGACCTCGATCTGACGGTCTCAAGTGTACGATTCGTGAGTAGTCCACACACCGGGACCCATTCAATTTAGTTAGTGAACACGAAGTCTAAGAAATAGACGTTTTACCCTTCTATTATTTCGGTGGGTGGATCTTGACGACGTTCTTAATTGACTTCCCTATACTCCTATTCGAGAACCTTATCAATTAATACGTACAATTGAACTACTGTCAACACTACTACCACCACCGATACCCCTGTCTCGACTTTTTTGGAACTTCTACCATACACAGGTGTACTAGTTGAAAATCTTCGTGAAAAATGTTAAGAATCTCTTTCTTGATCGTAAAGTGTACATCCTTCGGATCTGGTCTTCCTTCGATCCTCCCTAGGGTCGAGAGTCCAGTGTTCACCGTATTTGTTCAAAGAAGGATAAGGGTCCAGACCCTAGGTGGACGATCTTCACCACCAGGGGGCGACCGTAGTCTTACCGTCGATTCGTCTAAGCGGTCGAGAAGAGAGACTGTAACTTGATTAGAAGTCCGGGTTTCGAGGGAACTACATATTTGTCCGTTGACAAATTGGTTTTCAACCGTTTAGGTAGCTCTCGGACCGGTCCTTGGAGGAGGTTCGTTTAGACGAAAGTCCTCCGGACAACCACGGTTGAACGAATAGTCCTCTTCTTGAGAGAGGGGTAGACAGAATATCGTGGTACTAACTACCCTCCTCTATTAATTATAGAGCAGAGGTTACCCCTTTCGTCTAACGTAAGGGGAGAGAGAAAAGAATTTGGGTTGACCGCTCAAATAGTGACAAACGCACAAGTGAAATAAATTAGGTCAATACCGTCGGTACAGTTTTATTTCGAATCGTAGTGTGTCCGTGGGTGCGCTTCGACACATGTGTCGAGACACCCGGAGGAGGACTCAAAACTCCAGTTGAAATCTTAAAAAGAAAATAACTTTGTCATGTACAGTTTCGATCTCGTTTCTGATCTTCCTTTTAAACACGTCACAGCAGAGACTCTATTTCTCATACAAAAAAGTAAAGGAAAAAACGAAATAAAAACACAAGGTACGGATCCCTCCGGATGTAATGAAAATATTAATCTTGTATTACGTCATCTATGACAAAAGTTTAAACACACTTTAAATTTTATCCGTTTTAGTTAATCAGGAGTTACCCGGAAATTTGAGAGTCTCCGTGTTCGACTAAGTCCGGGACTCATGATATTTCTCGTACCCAGTGGGTAGGACCCCAGGAACCAAGGTCCTAAACCCGGGACTGACGTAAAGACGAATCCGACCAAAAAGAAAGTAAGGACTTACACTTTGAGTTCAGTTGAAAGAAGTGGGTCTCATATACATTATATCGCAAATGACACACGGTCTCTGACAGGATTTACGGAATATCTATAATTAAGAAAGTTAAGAGTGTTGGCAGGGTACTATATTCATGTCAATAATAGTACGGGTAAAAGATTTACCCTTTTGACTCCGATCTCTCTAATTTGTTGTATGTCGAACCCTTACCCCTTTGTCTGAACTTGCGTCCACCAGACCAAGGTCCCAGATCTGAGGCTCGGTGACACGATGTGACTAAGGGATTCATACAAGTAGCACCTCAAAGGACGGTGCAAGTTCGGTGTCCAAGAATACCTCCTGTACAAGGAAGGTGGTCAGTCCAGTCTGGACGGAGAGGACACCGACCAGAGGAGAATGCACTCCACCACTTCGACTCGAAGAGGGACATCGAGAGTGAGGGTGGCGAAAGCGAAGAGAAGTGAGTAAGCCCGAGGACGTGTGCGATAAAGACAGAGGATATTTCGAGAAGGGGCGTCGAGAAGTCTACTCACTAAGGAAGAGCAGGGAGAACAGTCACAGCGGAGGAGTCGTTTTAGAAGGGGTTGTTAGAAGTGATTAATTCAGGGACAGAGAAATAAAAGACAGTAACGTGAGACAAAAGGACATATTGTGAATAGTGTTTACAGATTAATATACAAGGACATAAACCATCGAGAAATACTGATGAATGAATAAATAATCTCGTCAAAATGTCGGACACCACTTCTCACACCCTAGGTCTCGGACTGACGATCCAAACTTAGGGAGGGAATGGTGACCGGTCCACACATCGGAACCCTTTTAGTGAATTGGAGAGACGTAGAAACAAGGAAGTGAACATTTTGCTTGAGAGCATCCTAACACTACTTCTGATTTACTCTCTTATATGTAATTCACCTTCCTTATCCTGAATCTTTCATCATACACGAGTTATTTACTATTTATAATAACTAAATGGAGAGTAAGATCTTCTCTGTCTTCCTGTCCCGAGTACAGGCAGAGGAAATGTTGGCATAAGAGTCGTGTATCTGAACCTCTCGACGACTTCCTCGTTTACTGGGTTCGAGAAAGTGAGAAGGTTGATGACGCCTCATTCCTGGTTGTCTACTGAGGTCGGGCCCAGTCCTTTCCCGTATTGGGTATGACTGTACACTCTTTACCGGTCACCTCTCTTTACCGGTCACCTAGGGAATACCTCGACGGTCAAATCCTTGAATTACTGGACTTAGGAGTGACTGAACACGGAACCTTTCTACCCTCCCAAAGCATAAGCACCAAGAGTCTGTCTTAGTCCCGCGTGCACTTCGAACAGTGTAGACGGTGGTGTTGGTTCCCGTAGTGTCCTCTGAGTGACACGTCCGTGACCCAAAGACAGGATCCACGACTTTACTGTAACGAAAAGTCTTGTATTTCCCAAAGAGGAATCGGGACTACACGGGATGTGTACGGACAGATGTTTCAGGATCTTATCTCTTCTCCTCGTTAACTTTAAAATTAAAAGGTCGAACTACTACCTTTTACAATTCATAGAACCACTTGGAAGTAAGTCAGTACAGGTTGAGAAACACTGGGGTACCTGACGTCGTACGGTCCGAAGGAACAGGTAGTGGTTGAGGACCTCGAATGAGTCCGAGTACGGGTAACTCAACCACTACGGTAGGTTTGTAGAGTAGGAGAGAGCAGGGGAAGAGGAGGAAGGAAGTTCGAAAAGGTCGTAGTCCCAGAAAAGGTTACTCAGTCAAGAAACGTAGTCCACCGGTTTAATAACCTCGAAGTCGAAGTGGTAGTCAGGAAGGTTACTTATAAGTCCTGACTAAAGGAAATCCTAACTGATCAACCTAGAGGAACGTCAGGTTCCCTGAGAGTTCTCAGAAGAAGTTGTGGTGTCAAGTCTTCGTAGTCAAGAAATCACGAGTTGAAAAAAATATCAAGTTGAGAGTGTAGGTATGTACTGATGATCTTTTCGGTATCGAAACTGACCTACCTGGTTCGTGAACGATTCACGACTCGTGATGCGATTCGGGAGAGGTATATTTTATATTAGCGAAATTTGAGACACTCTGTCCATAATACTACTAGTGAGAAAGTGTATTCTTCGACTCCACAGAACACAAGTCCAACGGGTTCCAATTACCGTCTAGGTCCTGAACATGGTTTGTCAGATCGAGGTCTCGGGGTGCAAACCGGGGACACAGTGCACCGATAAAACACACCCGGGAAGTGATCGACCGACTGAAGAATGTTACATAAAAGTACGAAACGAGGTACTAAAACACAAATTTGACTTTACGAATCCAACATGAATATGATTTCTCATTAGACCCAAACCACTATATAGTGACCTGTCTTTTTCTCTTCTTCTTCATAAAAATGTCCGACACACTGTAACCTACTGGAACCGAGTATGTAGGAGAGACCCGGAGTCACACAACCCCTAAAAATAGATATCTTATCAATATAATTGATTAACGACTCTAAAGAAGAACGAGTTTGTACGACATTTTAGACTCCCCGTCTCAAGAAGGAAAGTCTTAAGTAATATGCTGTTCTGTCAAGACCTTATTAAGGTGTGAACTACTTATACGGCTCTGACATCGGTCCCTTAATTGACTTAACTCTCTAAAGAAATCGCAGACAGAAAAGACCCCGGTAAAAGTTTCCGATGTCTAATGAAAGAATCGATTGAAAAAGAGGGTACCCCCTCTAAGTCTTGGGGAGTGGTGGGAGGTAGACTAATTGAGACTACGAGTGGACCAGGAACACTACAGGGTCATCTTAGTACAAATCGATACTGTGACAGGGTATAACACCGTCATCTCTGTTGAGAGTCCTTCTGTCCGTTAAGGACTCTCGGGTCCTCTATTTTAGTTTACGTTTGATAGGGTACAAACGGGAGTTCATTGGACAAGACTTCTGTCTTCAAGGAACACTCCAAACCGTTCTTCGGAGAAGGTTGGTCGGTACTCGGTAAAAGAGAACCAAGTAAGTAAAGACCCGAGACAGAAAAACTCCTTCTTATTCAAGAGTCTAGGAAGCAAACTCAGGAAAACCTCCCTGGGGTCGTTCAACCCTACTTCTTACCCTTTCATCAATTCGAGAACGTGACCTAAGTAAGTCTGGACTTAAGTTCAGGGTTGGACTAGTGATACACTGAAACCTCTTTAATGAATTGAAAGGACACTAAGTCAAGGAAGCGAACAGTTTACACACCTCCATCCACCCTCCCCCCAAGTCCTAACCCTTGTGTACAACTACATACCGTTTTGGTTATGTCATAACATCTCATTTTATTTCATTTTAATTTTTATTTATTTATTTTACCTATTGGTTGTTTCTTTTTTTTTTTTCTTTTAAAACTATGGACCAATTGGTTGTCGTCGATACAGGAATAACGGACTGTCTATACCTACAATAAGAAGGGAAAAAAGTAAGTGAGTCGTTTATGAATGACTCGTGTACAACATACGATCCGTGACACGATCTGTGACAAGATCCGTGATCCCTATGGCGTCACTAGTTTTTCTCTGTTTTTACCCCTTTCCCATCAATCCCTCAAACCCTACCTGTACATGTGTGACGAATCACAATACACAGTCTACCTTCCCCTTGAACCCCCTATTACCCATGTATGTACATACACCGACTTGGAAAAGTGACAGGTGGACTTTGAAGTGTTGTAACAATTATTCGATATGGGGGTTTCTTTTATTTTTCAAGTCTTTTTTTCTGTTTATAAAGACGGGAGAACCCCGAATACAGGTCATCATCTTTTCCGTTATTTACTTTATCTATGGAACACGTAACATAATCTTTCACTTTTCACGATACCGCTTTTTATTTTGTGGTTTCCTCCGAACCCCTCCCCACAGTACAGATACTTTTTCCTTGACTACCAACCCAGTCGGGTAACAAACCCAACTCAGAATGATTTGTGAAACGTTCCTTAAAACATTTATAGTGGGTAGTGCGAAGACGTCGACTAAACCCTCGAACAGTCTTGTCCACAGTACCCGAGTAGGATGTCCACTCCGTTGACCGTAAGTCTCTCCCACTTAGTCGGGGTGTGGAGTCACTCACGTCTCTGTCGTAACCGTGGTCTGATCCAGTGGACCTTTGTTTTGATTTCTCCCCTGTCGTAGTGACCGGTAGAAGACACATTGGCCGGACAACGACGTGTAGAAGGGAGGTAGGGAGTCCACCCTCTCGGCACGCGGAAAAGGACCACTCGGTTGTAACTACTTTCTGAGTGGGTCTACAAGTGTTTGAATGAAACCAAAGGTCGGAAATGGAAAAGTTTAATGCCATTTAGGTGTGTCCCCTCATTTTTCGTTTTAGTGACGGATTTGTCGAACTAACAAAAACGGACTATCTAAGGGTGTGAGACCCGGAGAAGGTGGAAGAGAGTCAGGTCTGGATTCAAGGACCATCGGGGAAAGTTGGGTCCTTGAAAAGACTCTGGACCCGTTATACACTAGAGATAAACGAGTATTAATTGATTTCGCACGAAAACGTCGAATAGCCAAAACTTCCCTCATTCGGTCATTCATGTCGTCAGTTAGAGGGTTTGCGACATTTATAAAATAAAACCTCTAATGACGTATTTATAACATAAACCTATAACGTCAGACCCTGTAGTGTAATTTTAACGTTCTACTACGACAATAGGTTAGATTACCTTGTACTTTAATTTTTCGACCAGGTACCTTTCTTTTTGAAACGTACAGTAGGGTGGACATAAAGAAGAGAGAGAGAGGGAGTCAACAGAACTAATAGCACTTTCAAAACTATTTCATAGATTTTAAGTTTTCCAAATTCGTGTCAATTAACATGGGTGGCCTGTAATAGTAGATTAACCGTGGTCGGTCTCAGCTCTATCCTAAAAGAAAAGGAACGGGGTCACAGAAGGAAGTAACTTAGTCAATGTCGGTTCAAACCACAGTCATTCACGGTAACACTCACATAACTTTTGGAAAGTGGTTCAGCGAGGGGTCTCTCTTGCACCGAAACGATTCCTATCACTTAAAATGTGAACCTTTCTTTTAAAATCCCTTTCCAGTCCTGGTCCCTGTAACCTTTGGACCCAGAAGACCAACCGAAGACGGGACACACAGAAGTCTTTTCAAGAGTCGGAGAAGACCCTAGGGTACGTAGGGAGATCACGAACGGGGTGTGGGAGAAGGAGCCATATTCTCACTGAATTCTTACAGTGTCGATTCAGGGAACAACAAGTCAGCGATTCAACACAGGCTGAGAAACGTCAGGGCACTTGACGTCGTACGGTCCGAAGGGACAGGTAGTGGTTGAGGGCTCCGAACGAGTTTGAGTACAGGTAGTTCAGTCAATACGGTAGCTTGGTAGAGTAGGAGACAGTAGGGGAAGAAGATAACGGGAGCTAGAAAAGGTCGTAGTCCCGGAAAAGGTTACTCAGACGAGAAGTGTAGTCCACTGGTTTCATCATGTCGAAGTCGTAGTCAGGAAGGTTACTTATAAGTCCCAACTAAAGGAAATCCTAACTAACCAAACTAGAGGGACGATAGGTTCCCTGAGAGTTCTCAGAAGAGGTCACGGTGTAAAACTTTCATAATTAAGAAGTCGTGACTCGAAAGGAATACCAGGTTGAGAGAGCAGACATCTACTGATGACCTTTTTGGTATCGAAACTGCCATCCCTGGAAATAGTCGTTCACTACAGAGACGAAAAATTATACGATACATCCAAACAGTATCGAAAGGAAGGTTCCTCGTTCTCAGTCGTTACTAAAACCTCGAGTTCTTTTATTTTAGACAGTGACAAAGGTGAAAAAGGGTTAGACAAACGGTACTTCACTACCCTGATCTGTGGTACTAGAATCAAAAAACTTACAACTTAAAATTCGGTCGAAGAAGTGAGAGAAGAAAGTGGAAGTTGTTCTTCGGGAAATCAAGGAGAAGTAAAACACGGAAATCCCACCATAGTAGACATATTGACTCCAACAAGTATAAAGAGGACCGTTAGAACTAAGATCGAACACTTAGTAGGTGGGGTTTGTCATGGAATCTCTGATGGAGTGCGTAGTAATTTGACCACCAGACACCCGACCTAAGTTGGATCCCCACACGGAATACAGTCTAAAAAAATTCCCTAAACGTCAAGAAAATCTTTTACGTAAGAGATGTAGCAACGACTAAGATGGGTGTGACAATAGAAAATGAGTCGGATGGAGTGAGTGAATGTAATAAACAGACTAGGGACATCCGTAAATTAAAATGTTGGATCTGGATCGGGTTGAAACAGTCGAAGGGTACCCCTTTTAATCAGTTCCAGTAATAAAAGGTTTGAGTGGATCGACCAATGACCATCCCAGTGCAACACTACTCTACTCTTCGTGTAAAAGTATCTTAATTCAGAGAAGTGGTTATCGTAGTAACATTAGTGGTAAAAATAATGTGATCGTAGTTAAAACCCTCTTCCGTTACCGTTGGGTGAGGTCATGAGAACGGACCTTTTAGGGTACCTGTCTCCTTGGACCATCCGACGTCAGGTACCCCGGCGATTCTCAGCCTGTTCTGACTCGCTGAAGTGAAAGTGAAACGTAAAAGTACGTAACCTCTTCCTTTACCGTTGGGTGAGGTCACAAGAACGGACCTCTTAGGGTCCCTGCCCTCTCGGACCACCCGACGGTAGATACCCCAGCGTGTCTCAGTCTGTACTGACTTCGCTGAATCGTCGTCGTCGTCGTCGTAGTTCAAAAAGATTCTTAATTTAGATAATGTGGTAACACGAGTCACTTACTGGTCACAGACCCCCGTCCAGGAGATAAACACGTCTTCTTTCACAATACCCACACCCAAATAATCACTCCGGAGTCCGTCAAGGGAGATCACTTAAACACCCTTCGAGTCACCCTCTCTAAGAAAGATCTTAACTCGCACCGGTCGTCCCACCCTGGTAGAAGTCGACGACATGAGACGTCGACGGAACGTCACAAGGTCATGGACATTCCATCCGTTTTTCCTCCTTCGAACCCAGTCAAGATCACTCACGTCGTAGACAGAACCTCCTCTGTCCGTTGAGGTTACACTTCTGCCTCCACTCTAGACAGTACTTCTGTGTTTTGGGATATCTGTGCGTTACCCCCTACGTCGGACCGGATCACCTTTTCACCGTGATTACGCGGTGTCGGTACCGATGGATGAGATGGACCTCCGATTCTTGTAAACGTAGGTAGTGTCATCACTATGTCCACTTTAACAGTTCCTTACATAATCAGGTCTGTAAAAGGAAACGTTTACTGTCTTGGGATAAGGTTTTACGCAATTCGTGTAATGACTGTTCAGACCCCCACTCAGTCCCTGTCGTTCGAGGTCCCAGAGTTCGTTTCAGTAACTTCGAAACAGACACAGATAGAGGAGAGAGAGAAAAGAGAGAAACAAAAACACTATGGAAGTACCAGTCTGTTGGAGATATGTGTACCACTGTTCTACCGACGGATGTTGGGAGTCGAGTGTAAGAAGGTCTGTTTTTAGGGGTTCTTTTCGGAAGGAAGGATCAAAAAAAAAAGTCGTTTTTAGGTCTTGGGTCAGAGTCTGAGTCGAACTCAACAAAAGGGCAGGGACTTCGTTAATACCGTCGGTTCGTCCACCATACGAGACTAACTAGTTCGGCTCAGCACAAGGGTTGGGACCACGACACTCTCAACTCCCACCTACAGGTTTTATTTTAGTCCCACGCCAAGGGTGTTTTCGTTCCTTGCCTACGGCCCGCCTGTCTCTCTTCCTTTACTTCATGGTTACGCACGAAGTCACACCTCCTTGGAACTTTTGTGCTACTATCGCCCTTCTCCGGGGTGGAACACACTAAGGTAGAGATACTTTATAGGTCTGATCCATTTAGGTACCTACCTACCGGTCCTAGGCCTCCCTTCCCCTTATTCTTCATTGACGACTACTCCTACCCCCAAAGGAAACTCCCACTACTTGATAAAACTTCGATCCATTTCTACTGCTAACGTCTACTTGATTAAGACAACTTTACATACAAAAATTTACCAACTAAAATGTAACATACTCGATCTTCTCGTCGGTCTAGTCTTTTGAACATTTAATATTTGAGAATTCCTCTGTTGGTCGAGGACTCCCCGTCCCTAGTAGAAACGAAGAGGAACGAAAGGTGGTCCCGGTCGGGTACGGACCGTGTATATCCACACTTTAATTACGATTCACTTTTACTCGACTCTCAAACCCGATCTTCAGAACCGGGATCGAGACAAGTGGGAGGGTCGTCGAGGTAGGTGGAATGTTCGAGAAACTGGAAACTAAAGACACAGACATTTAATCCCTTACGGCTAAAACGGAACGGGCGGAGTGTCTTAGCACGCACACACGCGTGCACACACACACACACACACACACAGGATCTCCTCCTCAATAATTAGACTCCAAGTACCTATCTTAAATCCCCAGACACTGAAACTTACCCTTCTTTCACTAAAAAAAATTGACGCGACCCAGAAACAACGAGGTACCCGAGAAGAGATCAAAGTCACTCATCTCCGAGGAGAGAGCAAACGCCACGTGTCCGAAGTCATCAACACCGAGGGTCCGAGATCTCGTGTTCGAGTTGTCGACACCACGTCTCAGAATCAACGAGGTGCTGTACACCCTAGAAGGGTCTAGTCCCTGACTTGGGCACAGAGGACATACCCGTCCGTCTAAGAAATGACGACCTGGTAGTCCCTTCGGGTCCTTCTTTTACTAGAATTAAAAGTGATTTGCGATTAACTTTAGGTCGATTTATATCCTATTGTTTGGTGATATCATAATCGTCAACGACAACCTTAGTATATAAAGGAAAAAACCAGGTAAGAAGGACAGCACAAGGGTTGTTCACTAACTTGAGCACTGGGAACGTAACATTCAAGTCTCAGAACTGATGAACTGACGTCTCTTCAGGGTCCTTAGTGCATAAAAAATTAGTATAATATCAACTACGTAGGTACAGATTTATAGTAAATACGAGTGGAAAAGAAGTTTTAATATTATCACAAATCTGGATGACGTTCTAGAACAATAATTCACACAATTTTTCTTTTGTGTACATTAACGGTATTTAAACCACAAAATTTTTTATAAAACGTTAGGAGATATATCACACACTTAGTTCTTAGTACACTTAATGATACGGTAGTGAAACCATAAATACCTTTATAAAAACATTGACACATAAAAACAACGTAAATTTTCGTAATAAGACGTTACCCTATTTAAATCCTCATATCCTAATTGTCTATCAATATTCATTTTATCTACTAGTTGTTATCGTGTCCTTTGATATAAGTTATAGAAAGTCATCGGACATTTCCTTTTCTTAGACTTTACATACATATACACGCACATACACACACACACACACACACACACACATATTTTGATTTAGTGAAAAGATATGTGGACTTTGATTGTGACATAACCTTTATTTATATGAATCAAATGACTAATTAAAATTTTTTATTTAAATTTTTATTTTCGTAATAAGACTCTACTCCCAGATATCGACATAAGTGGTTTAAGGTTACGTAGACACCGTACTTTTCCACTAAAGTCTTCAAGAGATTTCACCTTCGTCTACATCGTCTACTAGCAACGGTAGATTGACACGACCTGTCCGTTCACAGGATTCGCGAGATTCGGAGTCACAGAAGTAGACATTTTACCCGTATTATTATCATGGACGAAGTGTCACAATGTCTCTGGTCGAAGTGAACACTTCTAGTTTACTCTTTGATGTGTGTCTGGGAGATCGAGTCGTGACTCGTACATCATCACGAGTTTTTTACCGAAATACCGGTTCTGGAAGGGTCTGTCTGTCATCAAAACTGGTAAACAAAACCTGAGACCCAACTCGAGAAAGTACCGATTCGTACTGAAACAGAATAGGTCCAAGTAGGCCTTTGTCCCGGACCTGGCCGAGAAGGACCTCACACTGCGGGTGTACACCGCGGACCCCCTGGCCGCCTAGGGTCTCCCGTAACGACACCTACCCCCGAGTCTGACCAAGGACGATTTGGCCTTCAAACACCTCATACACTGCAAGAGGTGACTACTAGACCACTGGTTTTACTTCGTTAAGATGAGGATATGAGACGAAGGACGGCTCCACTCATAGACCCCTTTGCAGGGACTCTTTCCATCCCCGACCGAGATTGGAAACCTCGTTTCACCTACGACTTAAAAACTACTTCGATGTACCCCTAATCATGTAACAGGAGGTTTGTAGGTCTCCTTCTACTGCTTGACACGCTCGATGGTCTCTGGAATGAGAGTGGCATCCTGGGGACCAGGTCAGGTCAGACCTCCCTCCAGTAACATACCTCCTCTGCGTGTTCCGACGGTGGTCGGTAGATATGTCACAGAAATTTTCACATTTCATTTTTTCCGTCAAGAAGGAGTTCTGTGAACCGAGGGTAGCCAGTATTTTAGTAGTGTTATATGATTAAAACAATCTTGTTGAAATAACGGTAAAAAATCTTTTAACGATAACTTTTTTTTATGTTTCGAGAGTATGGATGTTACAACTACCATGGGTGTCCCAACACGTCACGTATTGAAGGTGTTAACATATACGACCGAAGAAATCTCTGTGGACATAGTTGAAAACTGTCTACGAGGTCAGGGGTCAGGACATTTTCGAAAAGGTTATCAAAACCGGAGTAGTCAGTGTAGTCTTCAAGGCCACTAGCGGTGTGGTCCCGATGAGAACCCAAACGAGATGGAGGACGTAACTGTCGGTAACACCGGTTTACGAATCCTGGGTGATAAAGAACAATCGAAAACGTCGATAAACTTTTCGAGAGTCTTCAGACACTGGTGAAGAGTCTGGAGTCCCACCCTTGGACAGAATCAAGTCCCATGATTTTGTTCTATGTCTTCTTACTTCCATGAAGAACATCAAGGTCTCCGATCTTCAACATCCAGTTGCACGGTCACACCAGTGCAAAAACCAACGTCTGACGGATGACTGTCAAGGGTGACAGAAGAGTGTACCGTATTCCCCACTCCCTTCCTGTGATTAGGATAAACACACCTGGGATGGGAGTAATGTTAGTGAAAGGTTTCCGGGATGGAGGATTGTGGTCGTGTACCCCCAATCCCAAAGTTGGATATTTAAAACGTCCCTACGTTTGTAAGTCAGGGAAAGTCTTTCAGGACACATATTCTAACGTCCGATAAGACTTTGTCGGGATCGGGGTAGACCTTTACCCATCCCTGAGTCACGATGTCACAACGAGGACTGTTGTCGGTCGTCTGGACCCGTCTCTCTAAGATCTAATCAAGGGACTGGAGATCGAGATCAAGTGAAAGTGGGATTAGAGGTTGAAGTCTTTTGAGGTCACGACCGAGACAAAGATAACTCGGACACTGTGGAGGGTACTTACCGGGTGGTAAGGACCGACACGGCGTAGAGTCCCGGTGAGTCCAAGACACAAAGATCCGGTTTGTTCCGTTACTCAGAGTGAACTACCAAAGATGTAGGGAGTGGTTGTAGACCCCGTCCCGGTTCGAGACTCATCCCGACTGACGTCTGTATTGAGGATTCCCTACTACCCGAACAGTAGTGACCCAGTCCAAAACGATAAGACATATGTACAATTCAGTAGTCGAAAATTAGTACAAAGTCGTTTTTAGTGAAAGAGTTAAGGTTATTGTAGGAGTAGGTAATAGAAAAGACATAGTAATGTTTTCCTGTGTCCTGTTAACTATTAGCCCATGGATGGGGTGATGAACTACCTCTTATACACGGACCTCTTATACCCGAAAATCTGTTAAGTTCGAATTTTACGTCCAAGTGTCTGTACAGTAAATCGTAGTGTTCTTCCAGTCGACCCACCACACCTATCTCGGAGTAAAATAGGTGAGTCGGTAACTCTTCTCTGATAAACCCTGAAACAAACTAAATTAGTTCCACACGTAGGGTTACGACCGAGAGAGACAGGGTGGGTGGGGTGGGGGATGGGGTGTCGCGTGGGTCCGTGAAATGTAAGGTTACAGAGATAATCTATGGTGGGGGACGTAGGGTCGTAAAGACGGGACGCGAAAAGGGTTGGGAGGAGATTCCCTACTTGAATCCTCTTTAGACTTCCGACACTGTACTCAAACGTTGTCCACCTGTGCATAAGGGGTTATCGAAGGGGATCCTTCGTCTGTCGTCCCCTTTGGGACCATAGACTCCAACAATATTTTGTCACAGGTTTATCTTCAGTCACACACACACACAAAGAAAGGGGTAGAGAGAGAGAAAGTCGTCGAGGTTGTCACACAGAGACGAGACCGGAGAGAAAAGTGAGAGTTGTAACGTAAAAAGAGTCTAAGGATCCTCTCCAACCGGTTCTCAGAGTCCTTATCCCCCTTTAATACCACAGACCAAGTCGTGGTGCCTGTCGCCCTTCGGAGTCGTGTGGGGGTGGAGGAAAGGAGAGACACAACATCAGGGAGGAGGACACTGACCCCGTCCTCCCGTAGGTACTAAGACCGGAGGGAGAGGGTCCTTACTTTAAGGTCCCGAAGTCAGAAACAAGGTTTTATAGAGTCTGACTTAGGGAAACCAAAGTCCAGATCGACAAACATTTTAGTTCTCAGGAAACCGGGTCCCAAAAGATCTTTTAACGGGGTTTCAAAAGGAGACCAGGAGTCCACAACTGTATGGAACACGACACGAATCAGTGAGTCAGTACAGACTGAGAAACACTGGGACGTCGGACATCGGGCGGTCCGGGGAGACAGGTACCCCTAAGAGGTCCCTTCTTACGACCTCACCCAACGGTACGGGAGGAGGTCCCCTAGAAGGGTTGGGTCCCTAGCTTGGGTCCAGAGGACGTAACGTCCGTCTAAGAAATGGTAGACTCGGTGGTCCCTTCGGGTTCTTATGACCTCATCCATCGGATAGGGAAGAGGTCACCTAGAAGGGTTGGGTCTTTAACTCGGTCCAGAGGACGTAACGTCCACCTAAGAGATGGTCGACTCGATGGTCCCTTCGGGAATTCCCTGAAAAAGGGAGACGACTTGCCTACATGACCCAGTATTCTCTACAGAACTTTAGTCGAAGATCCGACGACCCTTCTCTGAAGAATCTCTTTGTCTCGTCATTGACGATTCGTCTTACGGTGAGACCTGTTTTGAAGGTCCCACGAGACCGATCCGGACGTACCTTGATTGAGGTAAACGTCTCTCTTGTCGACTCAGACGTTCTCTCAGGGAAGTGACAGTCCACCAAGGGACCCTTCCTGGGGTCGGGTCGGGTCAGCTTCCTCTGACCGCTCCAGAGCTCGGTCCGGGAAGAGAGGGGGCGTCAGGAAGAAGGTGTGCCAGGACCTCTTGTCGGGGGTGACGCTGTGGTACCACCTGTTGTTGGACGCGTAGTGGTTGACCTTGGCGTTCGACCCGACGTTCACAGTCATGTTCGTGTAGCACCTGACCACGCCGACGAGGGGGTTGCTGAAGTTCGGCGTCCTGAAGGTGGCGAAGGTCCACTCGGCGGTGGGTCGGGCGGACGACACGGAAGGTCGGTCGTAGACGTCCACCGGTTCCGTCGGGGCGTCCGGTAGTGTAGGGTGTGCGAGGTTGGAGTCGACGACTATTAGTATTGTTGGAGGTGTTATCGGTTGTGAATGAGTAGTGATTGTGGTACGTTCCCTGGTAGATTGGCGAACCGGGCACAGCTGAGTAATTGGGGTGTCGTCTCTATCTAATAAAATCTCTATCCCTTTGACACCATCTCTCTCTAGTTTTGGAAATACGTTCCAGTGTATCGGGTTGTATGGACGAACGTTTCCGACGTGAACGTGGGTAAGGAGATACGACGAAAAACTAGTCTTAGAGGGCTTTATAAACAAATTTTATGTAAAAACCCATGTTTGAACCAATCTTACGTCTCAAAGAGTTGGAGTCGTGAGGATTGTAGCACCGACCTATTAAGACACAATCCCACCTCGCTACATCCTACAAATTTGTCGTAGGGACCGGAGGCGGGCGATCTAACGTCTTCGTCGGGTGAGGGGAGGTGACACTGTTGGTCCTACAGTGACAAATTACAGGGGCACCCCTAGGTCATCGTGGGACGTCTGTACTGTTGGTCCCTACAGAAGTCTATAGTGGTCTATAGGTGGCCCACGTTTGTGTAGGGGTCAGCTCTCGAAGACTAGAGGTCACTCCGAGTCCTTAACAATAAAAATTACATTGTCTGAATCCCTTCAAGACTACTCTTCGGTCCAAACATTTGGTAGCACGAGACACTCGAATTTCTTCATTGTTCTTCTTTCCACGAACGGTAGTGTCCATAGAGACGTCCCGGGTCGCCAAGTACGAGACCCCTCTCCTCTCCGTCTTCCCACCGGTCACAGGTAGACGAAGGGTACTCGGGGTTCCCACGGAACCTGGGTCTGGATAAGTCCTACCGTTGGAGAAAGGTAGGGTGTACTCGTGCGGAGGACGAGGGAGGTCGGGTCGTGGGACTTAAGAAGGAGAAGAGGAGGAGTGGTACGGGTCGGAGTCGACGGGTCTCGTGTGTAAGTGTCCGGTGAGACTCCAGTGATCTCGATGGTACACCTCTACTATACGACGAGAGGTTTGGTAATTGAACTTCACTACCTTCCACAACTCCCGCCCCTGTTCTCACGGTCCGACTATTGGGTTAGGTTTCACAGGGAGGACGGAGCGAGACCGTGTATTGACTTGGTAGGTGCCCTCCTGGGGTTGACGGGGATACCTCGAAGGTCGGAGAATCGGACCGAGGAGTCTCACACCAGACATCTTGTCGTCGTAGTCGTAGTGGTCCCTCGAACAATCTCTACGTCTTAGAGACCGGACGACTCAGTCTTAGACGTAAAGTTGTTCTAGGGGGCCGTTGTCCCTCCGACAAGACAAACTCTTCGTACCCCAACCCCAGAAAACACAGGGTCCGACACACGGTCCAAGAGACGTCCGCAACCGAAGTGACCCATCTTTAGTCGAGGTAGCACGTCCACCCCTTTGGTTCCGGGTCCTCCCCTGAATGAACAGGTACCTGTGCGTCATCACCTCACCATCCCACCCTCCAGGGTGTGCCCACAAAGATCCAGGTCTGTCTCAAAAAGGTGGTCTGGGACGACGGTCGGACTAAGGTGTGGACCACCTTACGCCTTATGTGTCGCCCAAAACAGGGTAGTAAGCATAAGGGAGTTCCAAGGGTGGATTGTGGAAAGCGGACACATTCGTCAACGACGTTACTCATAAGAACTCCGGACAAAAACCACCTTCTGACTTTCGATGAGTCCCCGGAGGAGTTTGGGTACAATTAACTCCAACCCGCTTGAACCCACTGTAAAATCGAGGTAACAGACACGTATTTCCCAGACGACTCGTCTTTCCCTACCGTCCCCCTTACAAACTGGACAAGTTTCCCCCTGTTTTCTTTGTGTTGTTAAGGGTGTAAACATCTCCTAGTCGAAAGTGGGAGTAACGTTTTCTGGAAGTAGTAAAGCTCGTTCCCCTATCCCGTCAAGAACTCACGTGACGGGAAGAACCCGGTAAGGTCCCGTCGTCGCAAACGTAAGGTCAGGGTCGTAGGACCCCTACAGCACCAGGGACTATTTCTACTCGATTGTATCGCTGGCTTAGTGTACGAGTGTCGAGAAGTGTCGTTTGTTTCTAGTTCTTATAAAGAGTTGCAGATCTGAGTTCTTGACGACGGATACTCTTTGAGACTCAAAAATACCTTTCTTGAGGTTCCTGTTCTTGATATTTGTATCTTTGTACGAAAAATCCTCGAGGTCCATACTAGTCTCTTAGAACCCTCCTCTTTCCTCCGACGGGACGGTGACTGAGACCACGAGACGGAGGTCTTTCACTTCTATCTTCAGTGACATCGTCTGAATTTCCGCATCCCTTTGTCAGAGTATTGTCGACGATTGTGACACACAGTCTAAGATACGATTCATGGGTATAATAATAACATGGGTAAAATTCCTGACATTTTTGACTCCGGGACCTACTGAAGGGGTTTCTGTATATATCGAGCTTTTTGTATCTCGCTCTTAAACTTGGGTGTACCAGACCGAGAAAAATTACGAGGATATTCCCTTGACTTGATTGGGGAGTTGACGTCTCTTTCCCATCCCCCACCCACAGGGTCTACAGACACTTCGTCTCTCGTCTACCCTATAAGGTTTTGTAATTGTTCTCAAAAACAATAACCCCGAAGTCTAAGTGAACTGATCGTCACACTAGGATTCTACTATATCAACTATCTTAAACCTAAAATCTCAGTAGACCAAACTTAGAATACTGACACAAACATGTAATAGGGAAGGCAAGAGATTCAACTCAAAGGAGTAGACATTTTATCCTGAGTATCGTGGGTGAAACGTCTCAATAACCCTCCTAATCTGTATTGCTGTTTTACGTTACGAGACGGATATCATATACGAGTCAAAAATAACAGTAATAACAACGACAATTACGTGACTTCACTCTTGTTACGATCTGGAGTTACTTCCAGTTTTAAATGTGTTCTAGTGCCCGGCGAGTTTCCTTCTCAGACACCAAACCAACAAAGGTATCGGGATCTGGTCTCCAGTCGTTCGACGTCGGGCACCCGACTAGGTCGGGCGAGGGACAAACACATTTACCGAACAAACACCTCGTGCCGGTGTTTGGGTAAGTAAAAGGTCAAACAGAAGCCGACGAAACTCTGAGACTGTCGTCTCGACTCAGCAACGTTTCGACCTTTATAAATAATAGACGGTAAAACGACTTTTCCAAGTAACTAGAACGGGGTCTGGTACCAAATTCTGGACCATCTATTGTTCACGAGTCTTGAAGTGAAGACATTGGGCACTGGGACCTAGACTTAGGACCGAGAGGGTAATGGAATGGAATGACACACTGGAATCTATTCAGGGAGAGGGAGAATGCGTAAGTCGGGGAAACTTTTAAACCAAATGTATTCATCGGGAGTTTGTGCATCGTATAGTGGACCCTCGAAAAAAAAAGATATGTCTAAGGATTTGGAGTAGAAGTCTCTACGACTGAGTCAGCCAGACCCCTTCCTGAGGTCTTAGACTTATAAAATTTCGACAAATCCACTGACTAGACGTCGGTCGAGTCTACGGTAAACGGAACAGGAGTCTGGGGTCACTCGTTTGCTTAGCGGGAGCTTCGGACAATTCTCATGTCTAAAGATTCGGAGTGAAGGTCCCTAAGACTGGTCAGTTAGGTCCCACAAGGGACACTCAGGTATTCAGCTAATATTACGGGTCCTCTGTCATCCCTCACCATCCTTGACACCACTCTGTGTTCCGGGTATGGGCAGATTTCCCTGCCGGCGATAAGTCGAAATTGACACACAATTCTACGTCCTTGGATCCGGATGGCAACGGTCTGGTAAAGAAAAGGTTCCCTTCTGTTTTCAAAGGTACTTGAGAAGGTGAATATTTTACAACGGTCAATTAAGGTAAAATTTTGTAAGAAGGCCTGTTGACTTTATGAAGGCATCCGCCATAAACGGGATCTGGAGGTCGATTTACTAAAGGCTCTAGGGAGGGTTGATATTGGTAGATTCTACCTTTATAAAGTGTCTATAAATTTACTTCGACTGAAGGCCAGGGAGTGACGAAAGTTACGAAGTGTTTATAATTGAAGGCAAGTTAGGATTTTGGGAAAACTGTCTACTCCTTTGACTCTTATCTCTTCCGCCACCCACAGACTTGCCACTACGCGTAGGTCTGTCCGACCCTGGCGTCTCGAGCGGAGGAGGTAGGGGTGGAGGGGGTAGGGTGACCGACTGAGACGAGAGAAATAGGGTGCTCGTGTCGTCTGTCGGGCCGGGTGGAAGAAACGGGCGTTCAAACTTCGACACCACTTAGTCCTTTAGTAGCCCGTCGACCTGATAATGGACATACCCTTGATGGGGTGCCCGTGGGGCCCGGAGGCGAGGATGACCCTCTTGCAGAAGCTGCTCGGGCTGCCGCAGGTGTCGGACTCACTGCAGCGCGACTGAAACATGGTGAGGAAGAGCGCGGACCCGGAGGCGGCCCGGCTCCGCAGCGACGCGCGGGGGCCCCTCTCGTCGACGTCCACTCGGCCCTCCCCGCCCCACTGGTCCCTGCGCCCTGTCGGGAGGAGACGCCCCCGACGTCGACGTGCGGCACGTAGAGGGATTTTTAGTCGGTGCGCTGCAGGGTCGGAAGTCTCGGAAAGGACAGATTTGGTAGCAGTGGGAAAATGGAAGAGTCTTATCGTCTAGATTATAAATGGATGAATAAAGAAAAGACACCTGAGTAAGAAAATTTTTTAAATAAATAAACCGAGATAGTCCACAATCAACGCCGTACGTAATAGAAAGTTAACATCGTTCACCCTAGACCCGAAGGGACCACCGAGTCTGTCATTTCTTAGAATGGAAGTTACGTCTAAGCGAGGGACCCAGCCCTTCTAGGGGACCTTCTCCCTTACCGATGGGTGAGGTCATAAGAACGGACCTCTTAAGGTACCTATCTCCTCGGACCACCCCATGTCATGTACCCCAGTGTTTCTCAACCTGTACTGACTCGCTGTGTGTGTGCGCACGCGCGCGTGCGTGCGTACTAGATCAAGGTGGTCCCTAGTTTGGGTTCGGGGGACGTAACCCTCGTATCTTAGAATTGGTGACCTGGTGGTCCTTCAGGACAGAAAGACACCTGAATGAGAAATCCGATTTATATGTATAAAATCTTCTTTCGAAATACGTGGTATAATCTATCAAAACGAACAAAATTTACCTTTCATTAGTACTTTTATGTCTTGAAAAAAAAAAAAAGTGAAAAACAAAATCTTATACAGTCTATATATGATTTACCTCTTTTTTTACTTTAGAGTAGAGGGTAGCGGTCGAGATCACTAATGGCTGAGGGTCGGTCACGTCAAAGTAGAGACGGAAGTGGGGGGAAGGGGGAGGAGGGTCTAGTCAAACTAACTTCATTTAGGGTATTGTAAAGGACACAGAGACTTTTAACTGAGGAAGAATTTTGTGCTGGCATGATAGAAACAGTCTGGACTCTTGTATTGGTCATTGTAGTACCTTCCGTCTTGGTAATAAATTTTGCAAGTGCATTGGAAATCTTAGTAAAGTAGATGGTGACCACCCATGATCAACTATGAAGTCCTTTCTTACAAGATCTTATAAACCTTTCTTCTCCCTTCCACCCCTTTCCTAAGTTGTAGTGGGGATGGACGGAACGGAAAGGGATTCGGATGGTTTGGGAAAATTAAACCCCGACGAAGAGAAGGAGGAGTCGTTATACGTAACGTCTATAAAGTATTAACGTTCCTAATGCACAGGACAAAGAAAGCGAGTCGTAACACTATAATCGGGGAGGAGAGGAACGAAGAGACGTCGAAAGGCATTACTATTACTGGGAAAAATTACGGCGACCATAAGGTAACTCATCTTTAAGGTCTCAAACGAATTAGGTCGGGAAAGGACAACGGTAACAAGACTACTTATAGAAAAACGTCTTCCGGAAAAAAAAACAACAAGAGGAAAGACTAACAAAGGACTCCTACCTGAGGGTCTTCACGGAGGTTAGAGAGAGGAAGAGAAAGAACAAGACGGAGACGGAGGAGGAGGGTGGAAGGAGAAATTTGTTGTTTCTTTTTTAATAATCGTAGTCAGAAAGAGGAGACTCGGAAGATACACAGGGAGGAACGGGACGAGAAGGAAGGAGAGTTCTTGTCTTCCCCCTGTCCTTTCCCTGATAAAACAAGATGTTTTGAGACTTTTGTACCTTCCAAAAGGACTGACCCTGGGGTACGTCTAGTCGACCCAAAGGTGTACGGACGTTGTTAAAAGGGGAGTCGGAAGAGAGAGGAGATGGATGTCCAGGACTAAATCAAATTTTCTTCTGGTCTTACCCAATCTTTGGGTTTTTGACGATAAACTTGAGGTGAGAATGATCGATAACTGGAACCTGTTCAGAACTTGGAGGGACTCGGAGTCAAAGGAGTAGACATTTTACCCTTATTATTATTTGGAATGTCGTATTCCACAACAATCCAAATTTCCCCTATTAGGAGATTTTGATGAAATAATCAGTACATAATAATAATAGTAATAGGGGTAAAATTGTCATAAAATATATACTTCACGAAATCATTTACAAATACGGTAACGACCATAGAATCAACGGTCATAAGAATTCGACGTCGACATACTCGATGAACGAGGTAGTGACCAGTATACTTGACAGACAGTCAAGGAGACACGACAGGAACTGAGGGGTGAGTTAGATGGAAAAGTCTCCGAAGGTCCCAGTAGAGTCCACGGTAAAGGAGACACTTCGACCGATTTTCGAAGGGGTTATCGGGTGGGGGGTGGAAAGGAGTAAACTTTCGTCTAAAAGGAAATTGTGAGGGTAACGATCATTGTCGTCACGGAGTCCAGTTCCAGTAGTCACTCTAGTTCCAGTAGTCACTTACGGAAAAGGAGGGACGATCAGGTCCCCGTCTTAGGAACAGGGTCCTCGGTGTCATATACCGGGGTCATCTACTGTGTCACGGACTACGAACCTTCCGTTTATAGCAAAGTTCTCATCAAAATTAGGGTCCAAAGTATCGTAAACATTCCATTTATTAGAATCTACTTTAAAACTTTCTGTGGAGGTTCACTAAATACTAACGACTTTAAAAGAAGACGATAAACAAAACCCTAATTCGTTCGGTAGTTCAACGGAGTCCGGACCTTAGGACACCGAAGATGAAGTAAAAAATAATATTACCTTGGGAACACGGAACGACACCCGTTTCGGTTATGTAAATAATTATGTTCGGATTTTTATTTAGTCCTGTTTCCTAGGAATAGGGTTTTCCGTTTTCTCTCATTTAAGGATGGGATCTCGATAGACCCCTTTTTTCATCTTTGAAATAAAGTTTTTAGAGTAAAAGAGACCTGTAAAGTACGTCTAACACCGAAAGATCAGATATCATATGTGAAAGTATTTTTTTTCAAATAGCTAAAAAAAAAGAGTAATCTTCTATTGTAAATAAGTAACGTCTTTTAAAGTTTTACCGTCCACCTCTCTTGTTCTTTTACTTCCAAAAGAACTCTTAGGGAAAGTCTCTATTCCTACAGTCACAAAGTAATGCCCAGGAGTTTAAGTTTACACCAGATCCCGGTCCTTCCTTCGTACACAGGAATCGATTCCTACCTGACTAGGATACCTGGTCCCCGGGGGCCCTAGGGCCATGACTTAAGGTAATGTAGGAACGGGACACCCTTACATGTGAACCTCGATGGTTAGTGTAGAGGACTAAAAAAGTCTGTTTAATCTTTAGGTGTAAAAACACACTCGAAGGGGTTAAAAAATTACGGGTGGAGTAAATTTATTTTTTACTTTTGTGGAAACCCGGTTCGTCTACGTGGTCTCTGTAGCAAATCCAAGATAACACAACGTAGACCGTAGAAGACGACGCAGATCAATGTTGAGAGGAGAGTCAAAATCAATGAATTAATGGTATATGTCAGATCTCCTCCTTGGTTACCTGAAACACAAATCAAGACCAACGTCCAAGGGATCTACATAGAATCTTCGTTTCCCAAGTTCTCTTATAGGAAGATCTTAGAAGTGAGTTTGGAATTCATAGCTAACTCGTCCGCAGTACTCCGTCCGAGACACAATCCGTGACCCGTGAGTCGGTACTGGGTCTATCTGGTCCGGGGTTCGAGTTCCAGGAGGGTAAGATCACACTTCTGTCCGTCATGGGGTCGAGTGTCGTTGTCCTTGTTTTCAGAGATTTCTATTTACAAGACGTCTCTCACTCCTATTCGAGTTCTTTGTCGTCACTCAACCACTGAATTCTCAGTCGTCAGTTCCTTCTAGAGAGACTCTACCGTTGTAAACCGGTTTTTCTATTCTGTCTCGGGTGGTATGCTAGTCATCTCCTTTTCTCGTAGGGGTCGTCTCTCTTACAGGACACGTTTCCGGGACCCGATCTTTACTCGAATCCCACAAGTTCTGAGCTTTTATTCCAGGTGCAACCATCTTCCACCACTTAACCCTGTTTCACTTTGTTTTACTCCGATCTCTTTCTCCGTCCTGAACCTCTGGTCCATTCCTCCAACCCAAAATAGGTTCGTATTCGTCTCGGGGAACACCACAAATTCCTTCCCTACTGTCTATACCGATGAGACTCTTAGGCAATGTCGTCTGTTTTCTTCCTCCTTTTCATTCCGTCGAGGTCGTTTCCAGGTCCATTCTGTACTACCACCGAACCTGGTCCTACGACCGGTACGTATCCTGTCACCTCTTACCTAAGCCCACCTCTTTTGTCCTGAAGAACCTTCTTCCTTGTGTTCGTTACGTTCCAATTGAGGACCTAAAGAACTGGTAGCGAATAAATGGACTGGGGAATCGTCGTAGGGCATGTTGACTGACGGGGGAAGACCTTTGTGAACGAAGAAAACTAAAGGTACCATTATTAAAGAGGACGAAAAGAAGTTGAAAGTGATCAGGTGGGTCGAATGTCTTGTTCGGGATTGTCACATAATAAATAGGTACCGTTATTACAGTGTATTGTTAGATCGGGGTTCAGCCCCAAAACTTTGCTATTCGTAAATGTCTCGGAAGTTCGAACGGCCACTCGACTCGTCACAAGGACCCGAGACGACCGTAGAGAAGGCGAAGACATCGGTCCTCGCCCAGTCCTCCCTCCGAGACAACGAGAACCGACCCTCAACAACCACCCAGATCCTACCGAAGTCGAGTCTATGGACCCCACCGAGTCGAGACGAGGTTTGTAGAGCACGCAATCGGGTGGACACGAGAGTGTCACTAGTGTCTCCCCGTTCTCTCCCCTACCTCTTACACGTTCCGATGGACCCTAGGACCGAGTCTTGACCGTGCTATGGAGTAGAGGACGACCGGTTTCGTCTAAACTCTTCCCCTTTTATCTGGAGTGGAGTGACCACGTTTCTTTGGGTGGTTCAGTGGACCCTTTCTCTGTCTTCTTCACTGTTAAACCCCGGTAGTTACGTCTGTTGGGGTCCTGTGAAAGTGCCGTGGTAGATACGACAGAGGTGTTCCTCTGTAAATTCAAATTTAATTGAGTTTAAATTTTACGGAAGGGAGTTGGTGTGGTCGGCATGCAGTTCTCGAGGCAGTAGTCGTCACCAATCCCAATGACCCGACCCACCACGTCGACATCTTATAAGGTAGGACCGTCGTTCAAGACGTCGTGTCCCTCCCAAAAGACGAAGGTTTCAGGTCTGGGTTCACCTGGACGCTGTCGGCCCTTACACGTCACTCGTCAGACTTCTGCCCCGTCCAAAAAAGCGAGTCTCGGGGCCTCCGTGGACTATTGTGCCGTCACTAAAGTAGTCTGCCGTATTGTGTCTTTCCGTCGAAGGGGAAATATTAGTCTATTGAGGTCCCGTCCTCGTCTCCCTTTCGTCACTCGCCCTGTCACTAAACACCTTACGACCTTGGTGTTCGTAGGACATTCACGGGACGCGGAGTGTGTCACGTCTTCGGCCGTCGAAAAGTAAAATGTCGGTCCTTCCTGTTTCTGGATCCGAACGGGTGCGAGCAGGAAGGAAGAGACAGACGAGAGGCGGGAGGAGACCCGTAGACAAATCGAAGGGACGGGGAAAGTCGGGGAAACACCTAGTTTCTGGACGTAGAATTTTGTACGGTAAACATAAATAGAGTCTAACCGTTATGAAAAATTCGTAGTGTGGGTCACGTAACCACTTTTCCTGCCACTCTCACATTTAGCCTTGTTCGAAAGACTATTTGAATATGTCGTCTGTAGTTCTCGGAGAACCTCTAATCTTTCCCTCTTTCTACAAAGGGTTTTGTGAAAACGAGTTCCTACGAATGGCGTCGTAACAAATCTTACCGTTTTTTTTTAATCTTTGTTCAACTTGTGAGTTACTACCCCTTGAAAGAGACAAATATTTTGGTATAAAACCATAATATCAAGGTACAGTGCCATAATGTAGGTGACCTTATTACATATGTGTGTGTTTTTTTTAGTACAAAAGTCTCTGATAAGTTTTTGTACTATTACTAGTCCTTTATATGATACTTCGTTTTGGTCCTATCTCGGTCACACATATAATACTAGGGTCTCTTACCTCTCAAATACATTTATACACGTATCTTTTATTCCGACTTTCCTTTATACAGTACTACTGCAACAAACGTGTGGTAACAGGGAAGAGTCATCGGTCGTGGTCTCTTAGTGACTTATATGGACACTTAACTGTAGAAGATAGGGACTACGACCCTTTCTAACTTCCGTTTTCCTGTCACCCCGTCGTCTCCTACTCTATCAATCTATCGTAGTGACTGAGCTACCTGTACTTGAACTCGTTTGAGACCCTCTATCACCTCCTGTCCCTTCGGACCGTACGACGTCAGGTACCCCAGCGTTTCTCAACCTGTGTTGAACAATCAATCAACAACAATCGTTGACTTACTGTCGTTGAACCTTCTTCGTAGGTTTCATCGGTAAAAATAAAAGTATTAACACGAAAGTATGTCAGTCATACAAAATGTGAATATAGTCGTCTTTTCAATAACAATTATCAATAACTCTAGGATCTTTGTGCCCTTGTCGGAAGTCCTTATGCCACTCGAAACATATTTCACCCCCAATAGTATCCTTGTCCTAGCCGTACTACCACTCCTCGGGGCAACACTGGCTGTGTGTAGGTCAGGACTGGGTACTCGAGCACACTCGGACACACACAAAAAGTCCATGATAGGTTACCCGGTGGGTCGGAGACAGGTGGAGATGAAGGAACGACTGGCAAAGGTCCCGAAAGACTAGTTCGTAGTACGATGTTTAGACCGGCACTCGTTTGAGCTCTGGGACCTCTGCACCCACTACGGCTTCTTTCAGAAGTTCTAACGGTCGGGTGGGTCGCTGAAACCCTCCGAAGTCAAAAGGCTCCATCCTCCGGTTTCTGAGAGAGTGTTGTAACGGAGACCGATGTGGCAACGACCCAAGATAAGGACGAGACTGTGAACATCAACCTTTACCTCCTTTTCCACGGAACTTCCTGGGGTTTCTATTCGAGCGGGACACGGACCTCTTCCAGGTGCCACCACGCATAGTCACGTGGTTGGTTGGACCTCGGAATCCATATAGAAATATCATCTTGAAGATAAGGAAAAGTAAAAAATGGGATTAATCAACTAAGGAAGATTAGGACACAATCATTATTTGGTTATTGTTCGGTCAAAGGATTACTTCAACACCGTAATCTGGGTAAATGTCTAACCTCTTGACTCCGGATACCTCTCAGTTATTGAAAGACCTAGTATCGATCCTTCGTCTTCTCGAGTTGTGACTTAGATCTAGCGTATCCGGTGTTTAGGATATGAATTAACACGAAAACAGAGGGGTCAAGGATCTTATCCCAAATTGAGTCTCATTAGTGGTCTAGTCAGTAACTTACCTACTCACAACCTACGTACGTACGCATCTCCTAACCTGTCTCCACAGTCGTCTACCTGTCTACCAGACTACGTACCTACGTACCTAGGTACCTAGTGTCAAAGATGGAGGGTCCTGACGTAGCCGAAAATCAATAAAAAGACGGAACCCTCTACCTAAGTGGATCGTGGAGGGAACATTATAGTTGTGGTAGAACTCTGGACTTTCCGCGATGTATTAGACCGGAGACAGACGAAGAGGTCAGAGTGGGTCCTGGGTGAGAAAAAGGGTGAGTGTGAAGAACGTAGAAATAGGTGTAAGGTTCAAGAAAGGACGGAGTTCGAGCAGTGTACATCTAGGAGGACGGGTCTTATGAAAGGGGGTCCAAAAGTGGAAAAAGGACACCAGTAAGACTAAAATTTACCACGTGAAAGTCTCTTCGGAAGGTACGAGTGGGTGAAACCAGTGTTAAAAAGTGGGTCATGCAGGGATAAAATACAAAGAATCGCAAATAGTAGAGTTTACTGGAACAACTAAAGAGACTAGTGGACCACTAACAGACGTTCTCTCGTCTCTGATATCGTGAACGAGTGACGACATAGGAGTCGTGTGTCTTCTCCTGTGTCGGAAACATCTACACTTATCCTAAAGACTTACTCACTCACATACACGAACCCATCACTACGACCACCCTTCCCCTCCGTACTGGTTCGAACCACTTACAACGGGTGTGTTTTGAGGTCGTGGACTAAAGACGGAAGACGTACAGTTATTCATCGATTTCTCCACCAGGTAGGGACCTCAAGTCGTAAGGGTCACTTAAACCGACGACCCAATCCCCATTTCTCAGACTGGTATCCTATACCTCTTAGAACCCCCGGTCCTCACCCTACCCTCCTTCGTAAACTGGACGAATGTAAAAGGTCGGGGACACCGGGACGGACCGGTTGGATCCGGACTGACCTACCCGTGGTGTGTCCGTCCCCACCTTTAAAGAATAATTCAGTGGTAAAAGAAAGAAAATTTTCCAAGTACATAAATAAATCGACATCGACCAGAAAAACAACGTCACAAGTCCGAAGAGTAACGCCACCGAACAGGACAACGTCTCGTCCCTGAGATCCCGTGTGCCCGAAGTCATCGACTCCGAGTCCCCGAGATCTCGTGGTCGAGTCATCAACTCCGAGTGTCCGAATCAACAAGGTAACGTTACACCCTAGAAGGGCCTGTTCCATAGTTTGTCCACGGGGAACGTAACGTTCCGTCCAAGAATTGGTGACCTGGTGGTCCCTTTGGGGTTCGGTGGTAAAAGTTACTTCCGAGGTTTACCTAACCGACCTAGGCTCGAGGCACCCTCGGGTGAAGTATTTAATGACCACAGTTCCTCGTTAATCTACGACGGGGTCAACCTAAGACACGACCCCCGGGTTCGTCGGCTAACTTCTGTAATTACAGGGTAATTCCTCTGCCTACGGACCAGTGACCCGAGAGGGACAAATAGGCGGACGACCACCCATCGACCCGTGAGGACCGTCACTGTCTACAACCGGTGAGGTACTGATCACTAATCAATCCCGAACACGATATCGAGACCATGGGACCCACACCCTTGGTGGGCCTAAAGACCGTCTCCTTGTCGTACCCCACGTCCCTCGGAACTTTGAACACAGTACTTAAGAAAAAGAACCAAAATTCCATTTACGACATTTTAACCTGATCTTCCTCCCTTACTTCCTGTCCCGGTGAAACACCCGACAACTCTGAGAGGTAACCCAGTGTGCCAGGACCCCGAAACGTATCCCGGACCAAGCGTGTGAGGTAGGGACCCTCAGGGTACGAGTACCGTGTCTCCTTCCGACGAGGAGGGAAGTCGTCCGTCGGGGGCTCACGGAGACTACACGCTCCCACCCTCCCCGTCACCGATTGACTTGTCTGGTCTGGGAACACCAGCACGGGAACGACAAATGACCCCGTCGGTCGGTCGCTAACTCGCTTATTCACTCGGTTTCATAACGTCAATTACTGTTCCTAATATTTCTTTTATTCTGAGGTAGGTACAAAAGACTCCCGAACTGTCCGACCACCCTGTCGAAAGACAATGGTTTTGTTTGAACCCAGGAGAGCGGGCCTGAGTCATTTCGAATCAGATAACTGTATCCCAACACTACTTCCTTTTCACCCACAAATAACGTCTGCGGTTCGTTCCTCTGGTCCGTCGATCACAAGTTTTCCAGGTTTGAGGGACTATCGAAAGTCCCTTTCAAAAATTTCTGTCCCACTCCCTCCCGTGAACACCCCACGTACTGGCCGAGCACCTACAAGACTAACCAACCACCACTCCATAATCCTCAGTTGTAGTAGTTGGAAAACCAAGGTTGCCAAGACCCGAGCGACACGAACACCCGTCGTATGTCAATTGAAGAAGGTGGACGACCCCTAGAGTCATAGACGCTTTTCCGAGCTCCAATACCGAGTCTTATAATAGATAACAGGAACTCCTCCTTGATTTTCTAGGAGCTGAAGCAAATTACCGATTTGCTAATAATAAAACAGAGTGAACTGACAAAAGGAAAGAAAGACGTAAAAGAGTGTGGAGACTAATTTAAGTAAGAAATCTTGAACTTCTTCCGGAACCTCCGATTTCAAAAATAATGTCTGTTCTCCGTCCACTTCCTGGATTCCCTAGACAGGACTCCTCCGGGGTTTCCCAGAACGACCCAATGTGCAACTACCTCGCTCAGTAAGTCCTTTCGTAAAGATTACTCTATTGAAGTCTCAACTTTGGACACTTCCTCAGTCGTCACCCCTCTGGACCTTGTGAGACTCTAGCAGGTTCTCTTCTCGTATACGTTTCTGGGACTCCGGGGTCCTTCCTCGAACCGTACAGGTCACTCGTCCTCCTTCCAGAGCCCTCCTGTCCCCTGTCTAGTACTCCCCAAAGTGTCCGGGACCTTTCTTCAAACTTAACGTAAAATCCACGTCACCCTTTCTTCAGAACCACCCGAACTTCGACCCCTCGTTATATAACTCGAACTTGGAGTTATGTATGAATTTAAACTCATTAACTAGTGAACTACCATTTACCGTCACCACTGTGGACCCGACTCTCGACCTATTGCTCGACCGGTCCTCCTCTCACTTCTTCCTCTCTTCTGGGTCGGGTTCTCTCTCGGTCCGTGTCCGTGTTCTAGTCCCCGACTCTTTCGGGAAGACCGTCTACACGACTCTCAAAGGTCCCACAGGACCTGTCCCCTCTCACCTCCTCCTCTCTCCCTACATCTACTCCGACCTCAACCTAGTCCTTCCTGAACTGGAACGTCCAGTCCTGTCCTCCTCTCTGACCTGATTACTTGTTGTCCTTCCTTGACCTTTCCTAACATACCTCCTTTCAGCGTCTTACCCTGTAGCGATCTTTTTAGAGACACTGCAACCCCGGACCGAACGTAGGACGAGCGAGTAAGTAAATAAGGGAGTCATCCGTCGCAACAAGAGTGAGGAGGACACAAGGTCGGTGACACGACCGAGGTCCCCAGCAGTCCTCCTCGTCAGGAGCGAGCAGGAGACTCCCTAGTCAACAATGATAGGCACTGAGGGAGACGACGGGACTCCTGTCGCGGAGTTCCAGTCAGAAACGGGTTTCTGCCTTTGAACGACACCGGGACACTAACACATAATGTTGGGGGGGACCATCCACCATCAACGGGCTGTGTAGACACAACCTATTTACTTACTTACTTACTTACTTACTCACCCACGCACTTCTCCTCCGTTAGGTGTCTTCTCACTTATTCTTGGGTCGGGGACCCGGGTCTGAGGGGCCCAGGGAGAATGACTGGTCTCGTTGAGTGGGCTGACGAGACTTGGAGTCTCGTAAAGGAGGACACACTTCACTGTTATTCTAGTTCCCACGAGGGAGCTACCTCCTCCCTTACAATCGACTTAGTTACGGGGATACGGGAATCGTCATCCGGACTTTGTGGTCTTTGAGACCTATTTATAATCGGTACCTCGGGACACAGAATCCCTACCCATATCATTGAGTACCGTCCTTGTTACTTTTGTATTTGGTCGAGCACAAACGTGACGTGCGCACTTCAGACGAGTTCCACGTCTGCGCACTTCAGACGAGTTCCACGTCTGTACAAATGCGTGTGGACGTGGTGGAGGCGACGAGCACCTTCCTGGTGTCTTCGTCATGTCCGGAGCGTCTCACGAGTAGCGGACGACGGTGCACCGGTGTGCGACGCAGAAGTCTTGTAATATGACTTGGAGGACCCCCTCTCTTCTGGGGGACTAAAGTAGACCGAACTTTATCATTGTCTCGAGTCCCTAGATACAGTAATCAAGTAAAAAAACGGTTCAATAAGTACGTACGTAAGTGGTCCACTAACTACCTCGTAACTGAGACATGGTTCGTCACGACCTGTGGTCTTAAGTCGTCCCCCCGTCAGTGTCCCTAAACTCGTCACTCTCCGACAAGTGATCCAACAAGACCTATGACCCACCTCTCATTTAACCTCAGGGGTTTTCCCCTTTCTACCTTCGGTTCTCGTCTAAAGACCCCAGTCTCGGTGTGTGTGTGTGGGGTGACTGACTGTTCTTCCTACCTAGTATGTCAGTAGTGAGGGGTATCCCAGGTCGAGTCTTCCGAAACCCCTTCGGTTTTGACAGAGAAGGAACCTTTCGGTAGACTTGAGGACGTATACTATTCACTACGACTCCCTGGGAGGAAGAAGGATCGAATACTGTCCCGTCAAGGTTTAGGACTCGAGGTGAGAATAAGTTTCACTAACGAGATTTTTCTCCGTGTACTAGACCTTTCGGTTACTGGTTTCACCTTTAGTCGACGTGAACGACTCACCGTCCTCAATACAAAGGAACCCTACCGGACGTTCACCCGTAAGTAAGTAAGGTGTACGTGCGGTACTTGGTCTGTGTCCTCCGGGTTTCATTTACCTGGTATCCGGGGTATTAGGAAGTCTGATCTAGGTTTAGGGTCTAGAGGACGGTTGACGGACAGGTCGGAATTCAATGACTCGTTCATTGAATTGACATCGGAGTCAAAGGAGTAGACATTTTACCCATTTACTTCGGGGCATTCGTCCTAGGACCCGAAGGGACCACCGAGAGACCATCTCTTAGATGTACGGTTACGTCCTTTGTACCCAAACTAGGGATCAAACCCTTCTAGGGACCTCCTCTTTACCGTTGGGTGAGGTTATAATAACGGACCCTTTAAGGTGCCTGTCTCCTCGGATTACCCGATACCAGGTATCCAAGTGTTTTCTCGACCTGTGTTGAATCACGGATTTGTTGTTGTTGGTTTGGTCCTAGGATCCGGAAAGACCCTACCTCGTGGGTGTAAGTCCGGGTTACTAAAGTTCTAAGTGAGAACACAAAGTCCAGCCGTGACTGACCCTACGGTTCCTCGCCGAGAAGGCGTTGAAACCCCCAGAGGACCCCGGGTACCTGCTCGGTCATCCGTACGTCTTTACCCCCTTCCCGGGGTTGCACTGGCACTGACAGTAGACCCACCTAGGGCAGTTGTAGTAGCGTCGATGGATGCTGTAGGACTAACTCAGGTGACGGCTCAAGTGGGTGATATTCGGGGGAAACTTGAACGGGGACTCCGGACCCCAGACCTGCCACTTTTAAGAGGTGGTGACCCACGGTCAACGTCTTTGGTTTAAGGAGCAACGTGGAGACTGGAAGAGTTTGTCCGTCGGGTAGTTTGGTCCACTCACGAAGGTCATACAGACACCCATTCATAAGGTTACGTTTCCGGGAGGGTCCAGGAGGTCGACCCGTCCGTCAGGACGAGTCTACACCCCGTACACCCGGCGGAAAGTCTCGTCACGAACGGAGAGTCCTAAAAAAGGACGAGTAAACAGTATGGTTTGGAAGATTAAAAGACGGACAGACACGTGTGCCTCCACTACAGCAGACATAATCTGTGCATAAATAATCTACGACAGGGCAACCTGAAGGTCTTCCGGGATTAGTATAAACTTTGTCTACCCTTTATTTAGGTCCGACTATAACTCAAAGTCGTATAGAACAAGTGACAAATTTTATTTTTATTAATTTTCTCCTTAAAGACAAGTAGTTTTTGTACTATGTGACCCACTTCTCTGTATAGTGTATGATCTCCTTTTATAAACGGTGTGTAAAATTTTTCACGAGTATAAACTTATATGTTTTTCTTGAGTTTAAGTCTTTAAGGGACTCAGTCTCGTTTGATATTCGGTGTCCGGTTTAGGTCGGTTGAGGGACGAAAACATTTATTTCAAAATAAACTTGTCTCAGTGTGAGTAAATGTACGACTGATACTAACGAAACCCCGGTGTCACGGTAGTAACGCACCAACGGGTGTCTCGGTTTTCATAAACGATAGAGACTATATTTTCCCGGTTAGAGACTATATTTTCTTTATTTTTTCTCACTCTTTTATATATACGTGTGTATATTTTTCCACAAGTCGGAGTACTCATTACTCTCTTTACGTTTAAGTTTAGTTTTTCTCTAAGGTGAAGTGTAGGTGGTACAATCCTGGACAAACTTCAACTCTGTTGTAATAAACTGCCAGTTCAACCTCTTATTATTGGCAGGTACGTACAGGACCTTCGGTGGTCGAAGGGTCCACTACGTCAACCATTTCTTGGGTGGACGGTTCCGTCCTCTGTGTTCTCTACACCCAAGCTAGGAACCCAGTCCTTCTAGGGGGACCTCCTCATTTACCGTTGGGTGAGGTTATAAGAACGGACCTTTTAAGGTACCTGTCTCCCCGAGTGTTTCGCAACCCGTGTTGACTCGAGTATGTGTTACTTCTTACTACATACAGGACCACCCTCTCGGTGTATTATTTTACTCAAACCTTTTACGAAATCGTAAACGACCACTTCAACTTGTATCTATGTATGGTGTGTCTGTAAGGTGGGCTCCATCTCCGAACACGTCTTTATGTCGTCTTAACAAGTATTATCGTCGTTCGGTCTTGAATAGGTCTACAGGTGGTAGACTACCCGGTAGTCGCACCAGACAGGACTGTCGCTTTCAGATGCGTCGTCCCTTGGTGAGGTGTACGACTAGACCTGTTTGCAGATCTTGTATTGAAACAGCCCCCCAACTTATATTATTAATCTCACGTACATAAATTTCAAGTTTTTGACCGGTTCGGTTGTTATACAATAAAGTCATAAGTACACAGTCATCTTTCGATACTTCTTTACTACCCTTAATAATTGTCCTTTAAGTCCTACTCATCCAGACCCTCTTCCCTATAGTCTGAGGATCACATAGACGGAAAAAAGAAAAAAAGGGGTTTTACATAGAAAATAAAAGGATAAAGGGGTGGAAAGGAGGAAGTAGTACCCCTGGTAGAAGGAGTTAGGGGGGCACTGGGTTGTCATTTCTTAAGTGGACATCACATCCTCTGTACCCAAGTTGGGGACCCAGTCCTTCTAGGGGACCTTTCTCCCGTACCGTTGGGTGAGGTCATAAGAACGGATCTCTTAGGGGACCTGTCTCCTCGAACCACCCGATGTCAACGTGTCTTAACTTGTACTGACTTCGTTGAATCGTACGTGCCTCCGTGAGTGTTGCAGAAGGAGGGACAAGTCAAGGTGGGGAACCTCACCGGTGACGGTTCTCAGGTCACACGTAGGAAGATCTACAAAGAGTCACAACTATTGAGTCGACCATTTCTTAGGCGGACGTTACGTCCTCTGGGGCCAAGTTAAGGACCCAGCCCTTCTAGGGGACCTCTTCCCTTTCCGATGGGTGAGGTCATAAGACCGGACCTCTTAAGGTACCTGGCACATCAGGTACCCCAGTGTTTTTCAGTCTGTACTGACTCGTCGAAAGTGAAAGTTTATGTTTTATTTAGTGTTTCTATGACAGTAAAAACTTTTCACCTTACTATGTGAAACATCACTTTGAACGAAAAAAAGTGAAAGTTCAGTTATATATATTTTGATGGTCGACGGATCATAAGGATACTCGAATCCTAGGTGTCAGACAGGGGGTAGAACCACCTGTGTATGGAAGAAAATAACAACAACAATGTCTATTGTGACATTTCTTCTAAGAACTTGTCATATACGGGTACTTTTAAGAAGGTATTGTGTCTAAGGATCTTTGTCCTAAAGATCAAGAGACTCACAAACTTTAAGAGGTAGAGGTAGATTGTCTAGTGTTTGGGTCTTCGTTCCTTGCGAAGTATCAGAGGCAATCGATTTTTCTCGAGATCCGACCCACAATAAATCCTCACTGGGTTCCTCTCTCCCTGTATCTGTACCCCCTCCCGTGAACCTCAGGATTCTTCCCTCTTAACTACACTTCAGACAGTTAAAGACGATTCAAAGACACGATTGTCCGCCTTTCTAGACCTGGAGTACAAAAGTCCTCTCCCTGCAGATGAAGAGGAGACGGGGTACTTTGTCCGTTTTCTGTCAGGGAGGTCTTGATCGACCCGGTCTCGGGTGGGTGAAATCCCAGGAGCTCACAGTGGGACTTCTACGAGTGTAAAAATCGTAGTGATTCCCAAGGGTTTCGGTCCTCTCCGTACTTTCACTGGTAGAGGAGAGACGAAAGTTATGTGGATCTTGTTCTTATCGGGACTTCGGTAGGATGGAGTCATTTTACCGGGTCCCGGTACGTGTCCCAGGGCTAAAAAGGACAGAAAAAGAGGACCCCAAAGATTTCTGTTGTTCCGAGAAGGGCGGGTACGGGTCCCGCTCGGTCCCCAGTAAAATAGCGTGACCCTCGTCGGGGGGACAATAACCATTAACATAGACAATTACTACAAGATCACAGTCCCTTGTTCTTCCACCCTCGTTGCGTTAAACATTTTACTAAGTAGTTCTCATTAAACGATAACTACGCGGGGACCATTAGAGTTCTTTAGACTACTCCACCTTAACTCCCTCTAAATTAATCTCTCCGCTCGTCGCGCCCGACTACGACATTATCGTAAAGGGTGCAATTGGAGTAAAAAGTATTCCCAAAAGACGTGGTTGGTGTTATAAACTAAGGGTCACAAGTTTACAAACAATTAACGAGAAAGGTGAAACGTTCAGGACGGAAAAGAGTCAAACCCACAGAGGGGCTAGAGGTCGAAGAGAAGAGGCGTTAGAGACAATTCTGCCCCCGTCCTCGACGGGTGGGCCACCACCCATAGTCCCTCTTTACCCGCTCTCGGTCTGAATCATTACTCGAACTTTTTCTCTCCGAGACGATTTGTATCGTTCTGTCCTATACGTGAGGTACGTACGAAACGACGAAAGAGGCTGGACAGACGGAGGTTTGACGTCTCAGGTCGGGGGGTCGAAGGAGTAACCCTTGACTTCCTTACTGAACATATCGCCAAAAAAAGTGACCTCATATTAACGAAAGCTACAACACAATCAAAGACGACATGTCACTTCACTTAGTCGATATTCATATGGATGTAGGGGAGGCAGAACCTGGAGGGAGGGTGGGTGGTGGGGGTGTAGGGTGGAGAGATCTAGTAGTGTTTCCTGGTTGGACTTACGGGACACGAAATATCGTCGAAGGGTGATCGGTAGACAAAATGTATACCATTACATACATACAGTTAGTAGTAGAGGGTTAATCAGGGTGGAAATTTACGGTGCCTGCCTTCTCGTACCATCCGATGTCAGGAACCCCAGCTTCTCAGCCCGTCCTGACTCGCTGAAGTGAAAGTGAAAACGAAAGTGAAATAGAAAGAGTGGGCGGACCACAGACGTACAGATAAGAGATACGGACGCAGAGATAAGGACGGGACCTCTATCCAAGTAGACATGGGAAAAAGATCTGAGGTGTATATACGTAATTATATGTCATAAATAAAAAGAGAAAGACTGAATGAAGCGAGACATATTGTCTGAGATCCAGGTATATGTAGAAATGTTTACTGGGAAAAAAAAAAAGGAAAACATCGACTCAAGATATATATATATGTGTGGTGTAGAAGAAATAGGTACGTAGACAACAACCTGTAAATCCAACAAGGGTGCAGGACGGATAACACTTACCACGGCGCCATTTGTAACCTGTGCACATAGGAAAACTTAATACCAAAAGAGTCCCCTATACAGTTGGTATAACAAAACGGAAAGAAAAAAGTTTTACATGAAACTTAACTTCCTATTGACGAAATGTTATGCCACACCCAAAGACGGTATGTAGTTGTACTTAGTCGGTACCCAAACGTACGCTGGGGAGGGAGACCCCGGAGGGAGGGCGGAGGGTGCGACAGGGTGGGGAGACCCAACCGCGTCTCGGGACCGACCTCGGGGGCTCAGTATGTCGTCTAGGGGCGACCGAGACACAAAAGGTTTGCCATCACACGTACATAGGTGCAACGAGAGAGGCAAGCAGGGTGGGACACAGGTCTTCAGCCAAGAGATACACACGTGGAGATGACGACGGGACGTTTGTTCGGGTAGACCTAGTGTAAAGATCTCAGGTATGTAAACGGAATTATATGCGATAAACAAGAAGGGGTAACTGAATGAAGTGAGACATACTAGTCGAGGTTCCAAGTAGGTGGAGTAATCTTGATTGAGTCTACACAAGGAAAAATACCGATTATAGGGTAACATACATATATGGTGTCGAAGAAATAGGTAAGTAGACAGCTACCTGTAGATCCAACGAAGGTACAGAATTCACTCACTTCACTTTCACTTCAGCGAGTCAGCACAGGCTGAGAAACGCTGGGGTACCTGACACTGGGTGGTCCAAGGAGGCAGGTACCCTAAGAGGTCCGTTCCTATGACCTCACCCCACGGTAAATAACATTTAACACGATGTTACTTGAGACCCCAGGTACTCAGAAACAGTCAATACCAAAGGAGTCCCTTTCCGTGTAAAAATTTAGTTGATCCAAAGAGCAACGAAAAACTTCACGTCTATATATATGGGACAGAAAGAAGGAGTGAGTCCTAACGTGTATAATCTTTTATTGGAAGACTAATAGGTCCAACAGGACTAACAGAGGTTCTCACTGTCGGTGAAAGTTCATTTCTCCTTCGTCACAGTAGACTTACGACGCAACAGAATCTTTCTCCAAGGAAGATTAGAGTCACTCGAACCGATATCGTTTTGGACTAAACCATTTTGTACTGAATGGTCTTAGTACTAGATCAGAAGGAAATTTTATATAAGAATGTTAATCGTTACTTTATTCGGTACTCACCCTCGAAGGAGTTTTGTCTCTACAGATCGAAGAAAAACAGTCGGGTTTATAGATATTAAAGACGAAGGGACAGAAATTCGGGACCCTTTGTCAGTCACAGAAAGAACAAGTATACAATGAAATGTTTCGTGTACCCGAAAAGGGGCTCGGAGTATGGTCAGAACACTCAGATTAACGACCTTCCCATTCATAGGGGTAAAACGTCAGCCCCTTGACTGAGACGTTTTCTGATCGGGGGTCTACCTTTTTATTTTATTTTTACTTTTCGTGACAAAATCGAAGGACACCTACATATTCGAACAAATGACACAAATGATTGTGTCACATACTGTTACTGTACGAGACCGAAACCTCAGTCGGGCGGGACCTAAATTGAGGTCTAGATTTGATATCGACGAAGACAAAGGAGTAGACATTTTACCCCTACTATTTTTGGTCGGGATATCAACACACACACACAGACAACACATGATTATTACGGTTACTATTATCAGGATCGATTTGAAAGGACTTATGAAACTTATACGACCCGCCGTAAAATTCGTGGAGTGTACTCAGTCGTATGAATTAGTAGTGTTTGTTTCGATGCTCCGTCCATTATTAAGAGATGGGTAAAAATGACTACTTCTTCTTCAGTCTACCGATCACACACCCTGCACCCCTAAGTTTCGTCCGTCGGAATGATCCCACGGGTACGAGACCGGACTCTGGGACCAAGAGTCGTTCCGTCTCGACAAAGTCTTCGGTAAACGTGGAGGGTGAATGGGTCGAGACCAGGTTCGAAACCCGAGGGGTCCTGAGGAACGACACTAGGTAAGTACGTGATGTGGAATCTGGTTTCCTCTTTAGGGACAGAATATCTTTCGGGTGCCACCCGTAGGTCGTCGGTTCACGTCCTGAGGACAGGTCCGACACTCTAGGTGTCTGGGGTCAAGTTTGGGACCGAGGTTGAGAGTGATGGACACACTAAACCCCGTTCCACGCGTCACTCCGACTTATGAAAGACAAGGGTTTTGGATCTCAAGAGAAGAGGTCCTAGACACATATCGAAGAAGGAAGCGCACTTAGTCGTGAGTCTAGTCTACAGTGGTGGAGTCTCTCCAGAAGGGACGGGTAAAGTAGATTCTATTTGTGAAACAGTGAGAGATTGGGTCTTTAGTCGTTCAAAAATGAGATTTCCCGATCTATCATTTCAAAAGTCGAGACACCCGGTACATGTTAAAGACAGTATTGATGAGTCGACATGACACCATTGTCAGTATCTGTTATACACAGGTTTACCCGTATCGGTACAAGGTCATTTTAAATAAACGTTGTTGTCCACCACCCGGTTTAAACCGGGTTCCCGGAATCAAATAGTTCGGCGACGAGACTGAATTGTGTGGGGTAATTAAGGAAAGTACTGTGAATAGTCAAACCCCTTACTGGAATAAATAAACAAAGAAATAGCTGTAGTAAGAAGGAAGTAACAGACCAAACGAGATGGTGTCTTATCTCGGACCGTGAATTATATAGACGTAGTTTATTTACTTATTTACTTACGGAACGTCTATCGTCTACAAACCATTTATACACAACTTACTTAATGACAGACCCGATATCGTCTTTTAGCGAATCAACACATACTGAGAAACGCTGGGGTACCGGACATCGGATGGCCCAAGGAGGCGGGTACCCTAAAAGGTCCGTTTTCATGACCTCACCAAACGGTAAAGGAAGAGGTCCCCTAGAAGGACCGGGTCCTTGACTTGGGCCCGGAAGACGTAACGTCCGTCTGCGAAATGGTAGACTCGGTGGTCCCTGATATCATCCCCGAGGTATTTATGTACGACTTACCTATTTACTTACCTGGTACGGGATGTGTTTCACCCGAGTGTGGAGAACTTCCCTACAGGAGTACTCGAGTTAAAGAAACAGACATGTTACCCTAAAGATTTTTCTGAAGGAGTACTCTAACAGGGTACTTGACCTGTCACGATACGTCACGGGTCGTACCACGGTCCGTACGTCATCACCCACTGGTCAGACACCGAGCAGATGACTACAGTAACAAGGGAAACTGAAAGTCTCCTCCGTAACTCCGACGTGTTACCCGGAGAGGCGTCGCGGATGTACCTCGTCTCGAAGGTCTCGGACTTGGGGCAGGAGTCGGACGGGTAGTTGGGGCGGGTCCACCTCGTCCGAGCCTCCTTACGCCGGAGGCGTCCACGGTGCGACCTCGCGACCGACCTGAGCGACCACCCGCCCTACACCTGACGGTACCTGTAGACACGGTGTCCGGGGTCGCGGACGGGCCAGTACGTCTGGACGTCGGTCTGTCGGACCTCGAGGAAATCGGGGCTGGGGTTCAGCCTCGACCCCCGCCAGTTTGGGCTGCCGGCCGAGTCCATCGTGACCCGTGCACCCCTGGGGTCGCCTAGAGTTTCCCTTTCGTCGGTCTACCGGTCACCCTGGGTCTGGGACTGGAGGATGGGGACCCCGACGGAAAACACTCTCCCCGAGAGGACCGGTATCCTACTACTTCTTCCTTCCAAACCTCCGGTTTGTCCAAGACGGTTGGTGGACGTGGGACGTCCGACCGATGACCCCTGTCGTTACCGAACCAGGGTCGTGGCACCACCAGAATGGAGAAGACCAACTAGGAGCTCAAGATGTCCAAGGAACAGAAGGGGGAGTTACTGTACTGGGGTGGGGGTCTGTTCACTAGGGGTTTGAAAAGAAAACTCGTCGTCTCATAAACAAAATGGCTCAGTATCCACCTCCAAGTTCGATGTCTACTTTAGGTCCGACGAACCCACCTTCGACTCTCACACTCCAAGATACAGTTTCGAGTCGGGTGGCCCGTCAGGGAAACGGTTCCCGTAGAGGATTCCATGGAGAAGTCTTGGGTTCCCGAGACGTCTTCGATCAAACCTTTCGTCATGGGTCTCCCACCCAAACTAGAGGTCGGGACGGGAAGTCGAGTAGAAGGACGAGGAGACCCGGTCCTTTGGGAACTCGGTCGGAACTTCACTGTCCTGTACTTTCAGTGTAAGCACCCGAGTAAGGGTCCCTCCATCATCAGAACCGCCCCCAACCCCCCCACCGAAACTCGGAGGGGGGTCGAGAAGAACCCAAGTCGGTAGGAGGAATCATTGATCTCCTCGTCCTCTCGGAACACTGTACTGAACCGGTTTCAGGTTGATTTCACAGTGACGGTCTGTAGGACCCGAGGTCCGGTGGGAGAGAACTCCATCTTTGCCCCACTACGAGTACTCAGACTCCGATCGTAGTTCGAGGGGTCGGTAAGTACCCAGTCCTCTGGTTCTGGTACTGGGAAGACCAGAAACTGTCACCCTTGAAACCCCCTGGTACCGGCACTTGGAGTCTCTAGCGACCCTCGTTTTGAGAACTCGACCAGTCGTGTCGTTATGGGGAGTGGACGGACTCGGGAAGCAAGACTTCAGCCCGTGAACCTTGAAACACTTTACACAGAAGCCACGACGACCCTCGTTGGTTTGGTGCACCTTGTCTTAAATGTATCGCTCCTTTTTCGTAAAGTCTAAGCCAAAAATTTAAGTACCGGAAAGAACAGACTCCACGGTTGGCCGGGACGGACTGTACGTCACACTTTCACCCTTCGAAACTCATAGACTATCAAATTTTGGATCTCTCATCATAATAAGTTTAACGAACTCAATGATCTTTGGGTTTCCCAAAGGAACGGTACACGGGTAACCTCCCAACGGGGCGAGTAGGTCGTCAGGGAGGGACTCTTGGGGGAGGAGGTGACTAGGGTGGGAGGGGGTTTCCAAGGGAGCCTTTTCAGGGTCCGGACCCATGTAACAGGAAAGGGTCCTCTCGGCCAGGAGCAACCCAAAGAGAGGTTACACCGAAACTTCCATGACGGCTAACGAGGGTCACTTGACAATCGACAGCGGAGGATGAGTGGGGTGGGGTGGGGACGTTCCGTCCTACAGGACACCCGGTACCTCCTATGTCTCTTCCCTGTGAAATCTATAAATAATAAATATACAAAATCAGTTACTGATTAATCATCCACGACAAAAACGTCGAACAGTTAATACAATAGAATGATTGACTTCGACGGAAATAAGTGTTTTCCGGGGGAGGAGGACGGGAAGATCAAGGGGGTCGGGGAGGATAGACAGAGGGAGGACGAAAGAGATACATAGGTAGATAGATAGATGGATACAGACGGAGAGACACAGACGGAAGGTAGGAGGTACAGGAGTCACCTTTCGTTTCCTCAACCTGTGGTACTCCCTTTACGAAGTTGGTCGTTACAGGTACCCGATTTTCACCCCACGGGAACCCTTGTAGCCACGGAGTGAAAAGAAGTGTGTCCCACCTCCTGGCGGGTCAATCGACCCCACAACCTTAAGGACTCGCCAGGGGTCGTGGCCGGGGGTCGTGTCCCTGGGTTGTCCTGGCGATGAACACCTCCATCTGTGGGTCGATGTCTCGAACCCGGCAGGTACGCAGAGGTAGTGGCAGGAGGGTGTCGGTCAGATTGGTACCCGGAGAGACACTGGTCTCCTGTCTCCCTTTCGTGCGAGGAAGGTACGGGTCCTCGTCCTCTCTAGATAAAATCCTTTTCCCACCACCCCCACCGGTCTGTCCGGTCCTCTTGGGTTCCCGTCCCCGGACCGTACCGAAAGAGTCTTTCGGGTGTATTAACGGTACACTAAGATGTTCGAGTGTCCCTCGGGTCTCCGGGTACCGTGTAGGAGAGAGACGGGCGTCGGAGACGAAGACAGGTTCCTGAGAAACTCGGACACCTTCGACGGGTCCTTCGGTCGGAACGTGAAGGACCGGTCCGGTGATCCTGAGATACAGTGAACACCACCGATACCCTCGGGACGGGACCACGTAGGGACGTACGTCGTACTCGGGCGTCTGAGGAGTCGTTCCGGGGAGGACGTGGGACTGTAACGACTGAGGACAAGATAACCCTTCTGCACCGCTTTACCGTCTCGACCGAATAATGAGACCCCTACTAGGGGAGGACAGGGGCCGGGCCCGGAGTGAGGGGCGACTGATGGTCCTTTAACCCTTCGACTCGTCAGTGTGGCCTACAAGGAGTTGTAGAAGACAAGAACTTGGTCTCTTAGTGAGACTTCTACAATGTAAACCGAAGTTCCCTTTTTCCCTCTTAAAGTTCGTTTCGGGTCCTACTAAACTCGGTTCCACTACAAAAGGGTCCCCTTTATCAAATTGAGTAAAAATAACAGATGGACTCTTACTTAACAATTAAGTTCCGGTAACCAGTCCGTCGGAACTTGACACCGACGGACTCTCAAAGTTTTGGACTCTTACACCAGGGGATCTTTAGGAAAATCTTAAATCTTCTCACATTGACTCAGAGACTGACCCAGGGACCTGAAATCCCCCCAACTCTCCACCCTACACCCAAACCCCCTCTTCCTACGTAGGTCATTCGACACTATGAAACAGGTCAAAGGGTGAGTGGGGACACTACAGTCCGTCTTCGGTGTGGGTCCTCCGTCTGTTGAGTCGGGACGAAGGGTCGGGGTCGTGTTTCGTCAGACAGAGGTTCCTCCCGTCTCGCCAACGATCCTGGGAGCGTAAGATTCTTCACACACACGAGGAGGGAAACCTTTTTCCGGGAAGACTAGACCGGCCCTCAGTGAGACGGAAGCAAACGGTAACAACTTGAAAGTCTTACGGTCACCTCGACTCCAAACTCAGTCAAGGGGTTTTTCTCGTCTACTGGCGACGAGACCCGTGTCCGGTCCTGACCCCCCGGATACGAAAGAAGATCAAGAGGTCAAACGTCCACGTTCCTCTTGGGACCGACCTTGGAACTAGAGAAACGGTTCTCCCAGGGATTCTCTCCTCTCACCATCGTCGACCCACACCCCCGGACTCGTTTCTGGGGAAAGTATCAGGTCAAGTGACCCCAACGTCCTGGGTTCGAGGGAGGTGTCGTGGGTTCCCCCTATATGATCTTTGTCGACAACCGTTTCCGGACGGTCCAGTTTCGGTGTGGGAGACCGTCCCCAGGGGGTGCCGATACGTCAGGTCCTGTGATTGTGTCTACTTACTTCGCCGATCACAGTCTGTTCTCCCTCACCGCCCCTGACACCAGACGTTCACACGCGGACTGTGTCTGTTTTTTATGCCGACGGAGAGTCGAGGTCAGACGCCAACGCTCACTTTTATGTCCGTGCCATGTGGTCTTAGTAGATTAAACCATTCTCTTCGGTTTTTAGGTAAAAAAATGTCCTTTAGACTAAAAGTTTGTAACCGTCCAAAACAACAATGGTCTCACATCCGTTTCCCAAGCCAGGTGTCAAGGTGGACACGTGCCGGACGAGATACCTCCAATCCACAACAGGACCACCTCCCCCTTTTCGGTCGTAACCCTTCCCCGTTTTTATTGTCGAATACACCTTGAGACTTCCCTTACTCCCGGAGAATGATCAGTAAGGGTAGTACTTCTTTGTCAGGGAGTCTCTTCCCAGGGCACTCTTGGCCGAACAAGTCGAGAGGACTAGAGTTCTGTCAAATATGACTTCCCCTCTCCTTTGTCCTAAATGACTGGAGTTCTCGACGGGGAACCTGTAGTTCCTCCAGGTGTGACCGGGTCAGGGGTGGAAGGTCTTAAGGTAGTGTGGTCCACCTCTACAGGTCCTCTAACAAGTACCCTCTCCAACCGCACAGTCGGGACGAGCGAGGTCTAGGACCCAACATCGCCGGTGGAACGGTACACAGATCTTCGTAGAAACCTTCGGCACGAGTACCCTCCAGGAGACACGAAAAACGGAGTGGATGGAATGAAACGGGTACCCGGTTGGTGTCCGCGATGGAGTACACAGACGACTCTTCAAATGGAACCCCCTTCTCCCTCTTCTTATTTCCACAGGTTTAGACGACCTCGACTTACATATTAGATACGTTTAAGAGAGAGACGCAGAGAGAGAGAGAGACAGACACAGAGAGAGAGTCTTCATAATAATAAAAAAAAATTGGACCGTTTACTATGACATGTCTGGGGAGAATTCTGACTCCTCCCGAAGGTGTACGGTGGACACAGATGGGGAGTGCAACAGCAACCAAGACAGGAACGGTTCGGGGTCCGTCCCTCTACCTTCGGGAGAGAGAAGGGGAAGGGGAACCGACCCTTATGAGGTAGGTGGAGACGGATGTCCGGGGTGCCCTTTCGTCCAAGACGCAGAACGGTGGAGGCAACGATTGAGGTAGAAGAGGTAAGGAGCAAACGGAGGGAAGAGGGGAGGAAGGAGGTGCGGTGGAAGGGGGAAGTTTTCGGAATCCAAAGAGACAAAAATTTACACCGGAATTTTAATAAAAACCTTTCGACTGGTGGGAGAGAGAGGGTAAAGATGGTTGTAGGTTCTCTTTTCTCGTAGAACTTCGAAAGCCTCGTTGGAGGATTCGGTCCCCGACGGTTAGACATCGAACATCTACACCATCTTTACCGAAGATACACAGCAGAACTTCTTTTTATAGGAAGATAAAAAGGATACCCATTTTACTTCCGAACCCACGAGCAGATTTGGAGTCGGCTGACGGCTTCGTGAGAGAACCTCGTATTACGGCGACAGCTATCCGACCAAATTAATGGTCGTCCTACGGTTACACCCGAAAGGTTAAGAGGGGGAGGGGGCTTCTGAACCACTGAAATACATGAAGTAAGTTCCCATTTAGTCGTCTCAAAGAGTTAAATAGAGAAGGAGGAAGGACGGACCTTTCACTATCTTATATTATAAGGGCCACCTACCAGTACAAGAGTTTCCCTAGTGTGAGAGGGACGAAAGTCTCAGGGAGGAAAAGGGACGGTAGCGAGGTCCCGACTACCTCCGGTTTCTGTTGGGGTCCCAAAAGTATCCTTTAAGTGACCTTAACTCGAGTTAGCAGAAACAGCAGGAAACAGAGAAAAAAACCATAATGATATAACAGTTATCGTAAACCCATAAAAAAATCTCCGGAGTGTTATTCAATAATGGCAGGGAAAGTAACAAAAAGTTTCTGTACACCACTATATCAAAAATTTTTATTGATAAAACAATATCTAGTATTATACGTATTTTGACATGTCTTTATAAAACATTACATAACTAAAATTTTTTTCTCTCTGAGACATTTATTTCAAAATTTTTTTCTCTCTTAAGTTTACCGTGTGTGACTTTCTACATCTATAAAACGATAAATAAATTTCCTCATAAAATTCTCTATAACTTGATAGACTTTAACTGGTCATTAGTTTAAGGTTAGTAGGCTTACGAAAAGGAGTGCCATCTTACACTAAGAGCCTTTGTTAACGTGATGGGCGGGTAAAAACGTGGAAAAGACAGAAAAGTAAATCGTCTTTTTATTGTTTTAACACGGAATCGACATAAAAAAACAGATCCCCTCAAACAAAGACAGACTGTTTCGTTTTAGAAAACGTCTTTTGTCACCTACATAACTTATGACATAGTATGGTTTTTGTGACGTCCACATATATCTACGAAAGACAGTATGACACAAAAGTCTACGTCTTAAAATTTTAATTTTTTTTTTATGACAGAAATACCTTGTCATCCACACACTGAAAAGTTACCATAGAACGTAGAAGTACAGTAGGATACAAGAGGGGCGAGGAGACGTGACAGGAGTACGACTCTGGTGGAGAGGACCCTTTAGGACTACACACGTGTGTGAAGGACTAGTTCGGACGACAGGTTGCATCCACTGTCACTCCTTCTGACGGTAGATTTCCCCGTTTACAAAAGATATCGGTTGACCGGCCAACACATCGTTCGGACAAAAGGAAAGGAGAAGAGATGTGTCGATCTGATGTAAAGGAGGGGTTTAACACGCAATTTGGGTAATATATTTTTCTGAACCCCAGGTCGTCAATCCTGAGGTACGAAGGTGACGTCCCCTGGGTCGAAGGTAGGGACCAGTCCTTGTTCTTAGGACACACGGTGCACGGGGTTTTTTCCCCTTGTGACCCCGACCGTCTCCTCTTGTGACCAACGGTCTTCCTTCCCCCATCCCCCACCCACTGTATCCACTTCCCCTGACTCTCTATATTTGGAGGTCAATCTATGACTTATTCAGTGTTCCTACATTATGTGTCGTATTCTTTCACTCTCACCAACGAGCCAGCACAGACTGAGAAACTAGGGTACCTGACATCGGGCGGTCCGAGGAGATACGTACCGGAAAAGGTCCGGTCCTATGACCTCACCCATCGGTAAGGGAAGAGGTCCCCTAGAAAGACTGGGTTCCTAGATTGGGTCCAGGGGGTGTAACGTCCGTCTAAGAAATGGTAGAGTCGGTGGTCCCTTCGGGACCTAGTATTCCTTACGTCAATTATTACACGGGTGAAAACTATCCCTGTCTACCAATCATCTCAATCGCACCACCAGTGAAGTATTATGAAGTACTACATACGTTTACAGTTTAGGAAGACATCATGTGGACTTTCATTGTATGTAGTTGATTCAAAGTTAAATTTTGTTATCTTATTTCACTTTCATTGACCCACAAACCTCCCGACGAGGTCGACTTCACCCTCGTCTTTATCGGAAACGTTACAGAGGGAGGGAGGGTGAGTCAGTTAGGGAAACCACTGAGGTTCCCCCATACATCGGTTGTCCGGAATTTTGAGAATGGAGAGTCCCTTCGTCGACCCGGAAACCACTTTGACTGACCTCCGGACTGACGGTCCACGACTCTCAACATAAGATCCGACTCAGCGACTCTTACTCTGGTTTGACTCTTATTAAGTAGGGAACGGATTCCACCTTAGCTTTCTCATATTTTAATCTTAACCATGGGTTTCCTCCATCCAGTTCACAACCTCTGAGAACTCGGACACGGAGGTCTGAATCAACTAAACCAGACGACCCTTTGTCGTACGACGGGTCGAAGAATGTTCTTTTACGAGAGTTTATACTGAAGACTACAAGGATAGACACATTCACTCTCAAGAAAGTGAACCTTGGTTGTCATGGGATTGAGTTCCAATTAGTCTACCCCTTTGATAACCGAGGACTTTAACGTCTTCTTTTGTCAAGTTTACGTTTCCTGTTCCTACTCTCTAAGAGGTCCTCCGAGTTCTGACCCTTGATCTCGCGACTGTGAAACAGGGGAAAACGAGGTAAAGACGTCGAGGGTCGAACTAAGATAAGGGGAGACGTCTGTCGGTCACGACACACTATCTCTGTCCTCCGGGATCTTCAGTGAGGAATCGGAAGTTCGTCGTGTCGTCTTTTTGTAGATACAGGAAACAAGAGTAACGGTTTCCTTCACCGAGGTTGTTTAGTGACCCCGGTCCGTTTGTTCCGTGATAGTAACCGACTCAGACCTAGTACATAGATGGGGACGCCGGTCCACTAACCTATTCTTTGACACTAACCGTCGGGGTAGGTTTAGTGTACCAGTCTTACCTTCTCCTCGTAAAGGCTACACGACTTGTTTGTTTTCTACAGGTAGGTGACCGGTGTCGGTTGAGGTCCGAGTCCACGTAAGAGTCGAACGGTCAGGTCAAGTAAGGACGAGAAGTTTACGGGTTTAACAGAGGTGGGTCGAGGATCGATAGAGGGGTTCCTCTTCCTAAGACCCATCCAGAACTCGTTTAGTAAAATTTATTTATAGTATATCTACCAAGTCTAAAGTAGGAGTGAATTAATCAGTACTCTGTTGTACTGAGGAAAAGAGGAACATCGGACCCGTGTCCTGAGTAAATTTTCTGGGTTCATTGACGGGAAATGTTTAATACCACCCACTAAGAATGAACGTAGTTTTTCGTCTCAGACACGGACGTTTCTTCTTGTTATAGAAGAGGTTCAAACACATTGTAACTGGAGGACCCTAGGGTCAGAGAGGAAACGGGGACGTCGTCCGTGGTCTAGGGGGTACGATCGTTTGAGTAGGTATTACTCCACTACCTCGGAACGACTTAACCACAGTTATAAGATTTTTACCCCTACTCCACCTGTCGTTACCAAGTGGGTCACTTTTCGTGATTTCGTCTATCTGACTACCCGTAATACCGTCTGACCCATCCTGAGTCCTGTTTATACCCCTCATGAAAAGTTTAGTGTGATGGCTCGGACTTACGGATGGTTAAAAGGGCACCGGGACTGGTTTTATTCCTGGGAAGAAGGTTTAAACCTCAGTCTATTAGGACACAGGTTTGTGTCTAAAGGAACACCTAATCGACTCAGTCTAAACCCAGTTCCAGGGATTGTACAGACTCGAAGTTAAATGGATAGAAATACCCCCATTAACAATGAATGAGTATTTCGACAACCCTCTTAAAATCTTTCTGTCACGTTCACTTTATGTTTCGGGCGACAGATGTGTATCCTCCTCGAGTTTTTTAGAGTCGAGGAGAACGGAAGTGTTGGCTTTCCATTTCGAGGAGCTCCCGTTCCCTACTACAGATATAAAAGTCGTACGTAACTCCCCGAACTGTGTATTTTACTACAGGGTCACAAACTACTTTCTTATTTACTTGTTCTGACGATGATAAAGGTATTAGAGAAATCCCCGTAAAGTAAAACAGACAGTCTTGTTGACAAGAGATAAACTCTGAATTACAGAAGATAAGTACTATTCTACCACAGTGGAACTGAAACTTCTAAGTTTACTATAAAAAGTTTACGGGACTTGTTCCCTTTGTGTCGTAACGGGGGTTAGAGAAACCTCTAAGAACCCCTAGGAGTTCAAGTAGATGGTGGATCCAAGATGAAGGTGATTTGACCAAGTAAACTGTTTAGTGGAGAGACAAGACATCTAAGAAATAAAGTCAAGATCCATGAAGAGGACATTCGTGGAAACGGTATTTGTAGAAACGACGTTTTGTAAAAACGGAGTGTGGATTGGCCGGTATTCCGTTAGAACGACACTTTCTATTGACCAACCGTCAAACCAAGATTCACCAACTGTCAAAGTCAAGGTAAAGAGGTAACTGTATCTTGAGGGTAAAAACGTAAGGTAGTCAGAATCGGGAGTATTTTCAGACATGTCACTACTCGTCCAGACCACGAGAATTTTATCACCTGTTATTGATACAGATACCTGAACTATCTTTTATGATACTATTTTGAATAACCTGCACACTGACTCTCTTATATTTCAGTCCCGTTTCCGACATGATCTTTTACTATTACAGGAAACGTTTAGGAGGTCACTAAATTTCCACGTCTCAGCTTAGGTGTGGGAGGTATCTTGAAACCTCGCAGATAGTCACCTGTACACTGTTAGACGGTTCTTGTTTCTCGAACGAGTCGTACTAAGTTTCGAGCCTACGTTTGTACGTAGGATCTTAAACCTTCGACCACGGAGACAATTACTTCTGAAAATAGTTTTATCTTTTCACACTACGGTTCACTCCTCTGTGTAGTTGTTCGGTTTTTTAACATATTTTAAGATACTTACTTTTTGAGCCTTCTGTTCACGAATCTATATTGTCCGTTTTATTTTAGTCAATAAACGTGTCATAACGGTACTTAGATTTGTGTAAAGTTTACATAAGTTTATATAAAGTTATTTCTGAAATTAAAAAATGAGTAAAAAGTACAAAGTAATACAGGAAAAATTACGGGAAGAAAATAAAAAGGAATAAAAGAGAAAATGTTGTTTTAAGGGAATACCAGTTAATCAATGTGTCGTTTTTACAAACACCGATTTTTCGAATGTCGTTTTTATGGTCTGCATATAAAAGAACAGAGACGTGAGACGATGATGACGATTTAGTGAAGTCAGCACAGGCTGAGACACGCTGCGGTATCTGCCGTCGGGTGGTCCGAGGGGACAGGGACTCTAAGAGGTCCGTTCTTGTGACCTCACCCAACGGTAAAGGAAGAGGTGACATAGTGGGGGATTATTTGTGGGGTTCGGTAGTGAGGGGGTTTTATGATGACGGTCCGATACATTTGTCTTCTAAACGGTTTCGAAAGTCCATTCTTTAACGGACTCTTATAAAGTTTACTAAATCTTAAATTATAGTCTATGAGGGTAAGTGTCTTCGGGGTTTAGGGACTAGTCGGTGGACGGGTGTGTTGGAGGTCGTAGGTCCGTACACGCCCGGAGGAAGAGAAGGAGACTGACGGGAGTCCGTTGGGAGGGTATTTACGAGATAATAGAGAACAGGGAGGCGGAGAAACGTCTGGTCAGAGAGTCCCGGAGTGTGAGGCGTAGATGTCTTTTGAGATTTCCATTCTGAGAGGAACAAAGATCTGTCTGTCAAAAGAGGATTCTCCTTACTCGAGACCTTCGTCGAAGTTGTGGTTAATGAGGTTTCGTGGAAAGAGAGGGCCAACAAGACTAAATTGTGTCAGGGACCGACGGTTCACCACAGACTCGTGAAACCGAGGTAAGAAATCGATTACGAAAAAGAAAAAGAAAAACACTTTGGAAACCCTAGAGGGAGTGGTAGTGCCATTAGAAAAGTCGTACGGATCTAGTGCAGTACTGGTAGACGACTAAAGTGACCCCAACCTACCACCCGTCCATTCTACGTTCCCCGGTTTCCTCTTGAACCTACTTGAGGTCCTAGTTCTTAGTGAGGTTTGATGCTTGTGACTACAAGAACCAAACCAAGGTCATTTCATATCAGGAAGGATGGTTGAAAATAAAAGACTGGATCTGATAAGTACCGGACGTAGGTGTCTAAGACTGTAACTCGAACAGTAGTTCCTGAGATCCCAAACAAGTAGATTGCACCCATAACCGGGTTTGAGTCGAAGTTTCTGACCGTCTTCGCCCTCCTTGTAGCCCCTACATTCCCTGTACCTTGGGAGTGATTGGTGGGGGATTGAGTTTCAGACTAGAAATAGGGCTTTGGATTAACAAGGCAGGGAGTCACAGTCACAAAAGGTTATCCTCTATAATAATCTTATATTCCAAATGATAATATTTATTCTAAATAATGATATTCCTCAACCGAGGGTACTAATATCTCCGATTCAGGCGTCTAGCCGTCAGTCGGTCGGCTTTTGGGTCCTCTTGATTATTGCATTCAACGTCAGGTATAGGTTTCCGGACTCTTCGCCCTCTCGGCTACCACGTCGACGTCCGGGCGTCCCACCACTGAGCTTTGGCCTCTTCTCGATGACAGAGTCATGACCTGACTTCTTTCCTTCTCTGGTTACAGGGTCGAATGTCCTAAGTCCGTCCTCCGAAAGGGGGTATACCCGTCCTGCCAGACAGAAAATAAGATGAGTCTGGAAGTTGACTAACTTACTCCGGGTGGGTGTAATCCCACTCACGAAATAAGTGAGTCAACTTTATAACTAGAATAAGTTCTATGTGGGTCTTGTTACAAATTGGTACATTGGTTCTGGGGAACCGAGACAGTTCCCCTTTGCTTTAGTTGGTAGTGTGAGTCGAAGAGAAAGAAACATTACCCGTATTATGACCGGTGGACCTCTGTTGTGACTACGTTTAACTTTTTCGTGTTTACCGATTGTACCCAAACTCAAGACTGGGAGAGTGAATAGCCAACACACTGAAACTCGATCAGTGAACTGAAACACTATCTCGAAAAATTAAAGTTCTTTCTTTCCTTTTCACTTCACTTTCACCGAGTCAGCACAGGCTGAGAAACGTTGGGGTACCCAATATGTCAGGTACCTTAAGAGGTCCGGTCTTATGACGTCATCTTTTCCACCAAGAAGGGAAAAGATCCCCTAGAAGGGTTGGGTTTCTTTCCTACTTTCCTTCCTTTTCTTCCCCTCCTTCTTTTCTTTTGTCTCCATCTCTTTTTCTCTCTCTCCCCCTTTCACTCTCTCTCTTTTCCTCTTCTCCTATTAGAATAGACGGAGTGGATAATCAATGCGAAAGTGCATTCCAATCAAGTCACGGAGAGTTGTTACCGGTGTGTTACCTTAATGGACCCCTCCCAAAAAATTACGACGAGCCCGTGTAATTTAGTCCTCTACCCTGGGTACGTAGTCATTAGTCATTTCGAAGGACCACTAAGATTACACGTCAGTCCCAACTCTTGACGATCTAATTTAGACACTTTGTAAAGGGGTTTACAACCCTTAATAGTAATAGTGGGATACGAATACAGTCGGGAAGTACATCATTCTTCTTTAGAGGGCAAAACTCTGAAATGTGCATATATGGTCACGGGGTGCAACAAGTTTAATCTCGGTATTTCTATTTTCACTCCAAATTCCATAATTGATGTGAACTAGAATCGGTTTTCCGGTTCTTCGTTAGGATTTTCTTTAGTCAGGATCCACAAGTAACCTTCTGACTACAACTTCGACTTTGAGGTTATAAAACCGGTGGACTACGTTTCTCGACTGAGTAACCTTTTCTGGGACTACAACCCTTTCTAATTTCCGTCCTCCTCTTCCCTTGCTGTCTCCTACTCTACCAATCTGCCGTAGTACCTGAGTTACCTGTACTCAAACCCATTTGAGGCCCCCAACCACTACCTGTCCCTCCGGACCGTACGACGCTAAGTACCCCGGTGTTTCTCAACCTGTGCTGACTCGCTGACTTGACTTGACTATGGAATAAAATAAGACGAAACAAAATAACGTGAAGTGCCTATAACTTATAAAAATTTTAACTTTCAAATTACGTTGGGAGGTAGTTTGTTCCGATGGCTTAGTAAAAGGGTTGTCGTAAGCGAGTGAAGTACAGAAACACAGTGTAGAACCATTAAGAGTACTATAAAGTTCTAAAAAGTAATAATAATATAAACACTACTACTGGACACTAGTCACTAGAAACTACAACGATCATGTTGAGTGACTTCCGAGTCTATTATAATCCGAAAAAATCGTTGTTTTATATAAAATCAATACACGTAATAAAAAATTCGTATTACGATAATAACGAGTGAATTATCTGACGACGACGACGACGACGACGATTCAGCGAAGTCAGCACAGGCTGAGACACTGGGGTATCTGTCGTCGGGTGGTCCGAGGGGACAGGGACCCTAAGAGGTCCGTTCTTGTGACCTCACCCAACGGTAAAGGAAGAGGTCCCGTACTTTCACTTTTCACTTTCACTTCAGCGAGTCAGGACAGGCTGAGGATCGCTGGGGTACCTGACGTCGGGTGGTCCGAGGAGGCAGGTACCCTAAACGGTCCGTTCTCATGACCTCACCCAACGGTAACGGAAGAGGCTATCTGATATCCTATTATATGTGTATTGAAAAATACGTGACTCTTTGGTTTTCAAACATACTGAGCAAATAATATTATAAGTGAAATAACGTCATCGAACCTTGACTTGGACGCATAGAGACTCCGTACGGAGACAGTCCGGTCATGGGGTATGGTAGGGGGTCTTACTTTCGTTACCTTTAAACCTAGGACCTCTTTCGACGTTCCGTTTGAAAGGTTCTCCTTCTCCAGGTTCTTCGGAGTGAAATCCTCCACCTCTATTATTCTCTGGGAAGGTACAGGGGGAGTGAGAGTTTTCTACTGAAAAAGAAGACAGGTCTTATAAGTTTAGATCCCTCTGTCCTTCATATAATCAACGACGGGTCCCGACCTGCATACCCGACCCAATCTTCTACCATTATCGATTTCCAATGGCAAAGAAAGACTCCACTACCTTTACAAGATTTTCCCTGACACCACTCCTAAAAATGTGTACTTACTTATGTGATTTCGGTGACTTACCAACTCAAGACATCACACACTAAATATAGATCGAGTCGACCATTTCTTAGACGGACGTTGCGCCTTCTGGACCCAAGCTAGGTACCCAGCCCTTCTAGGGGATCTCTTCCCTTACTCATGGATGAGGTCATAAGACCGGACCTCTTAAGGTACCTGATATGTCAGGTACGCTAGCAATTTTGAGTCTGTGCTAACTCGTCGAAAGTGATAGTGAATATAGAGTTCGACAAAGAAAAAAATTTCTACTTGAAAAAAGTATAATCATCTCTTATGTCTCCCCACGAAGGGTCCACCGAACCCGAAGGGTACACCGAGTCGTCATTTCTTAGACGGACGTTACGTCCTCTGTGACGAAACTAGGGACCCAGTCCTTTAAGGGTCTCTTCCTTTACCGTTAGGTGAGGTTATAATAACGGATCCTTTAGGGTACCTGTCTCCTCGGACCGTCCGATGTATGTCAGGTACCCCAGTGTTTTCTCGACCTGTGCTGAAGTACTGATTCGTTGTTGTCGTTACCTCTTATATCTTCGTAGTCTACCTTTACGACGAACTGCAATTTAGTACACAAGTAAACTAATAACGAATGACTGGAGTCTTGTATTCGAAGTACTCCTGTCTTCGAAACAAAGTGAGTGGTCACCAAGAGGTCTCAGGATTTGTCTCGGACTGTGTGTCGTCTACGAACCTTTTCTAAACTACTTACTTACTTTCTTATTTGTAGAACTGGTTCGGATGATCAGAGACTTCGTTTAGAAGAGGAACAAGATTGCTTTATTCACAGGAAGGAGGAACGTTTCCAGAGACCCCACTGTGACAGAAGGTATTCTCATGGACCTCCTCCAAAGGGGTTATTTGGACACGGTGACCATAGTACGTCTTGGGACTAAGGGTCCTCCGGGGTCTAGGTTGGTAGTGTGGTCCTACGAGGAGGAGGTAAACTGTAATAGGGAAAATTTGGTCGATTCAGTCATGGTTAATTGTGAGTAATTAGATTAAAAGTACTCTAACCTGTTCGTCTGGGTTTTTAAGTGTGACGTCTTGTTTAATGACCTTTAGTCTCACTTTATGGAGAAGACCGAATCTTCGGACGATTCTACATTTCCCGGAAAGGTCACCCTTAACCGTTCGTCCATGTCAAGTTCCAGCGGAACGTACGTCTAACGACGGAATGGTAGTAGGCTCCGAACTCTTTACTTTCCAGAACATTATCTTCGGGAAAGTCAGAGCAACCTTGACCTCGTATCACTTAGTTAGTGTCGTGGGAAAGACCGACCATTAAGGACCACGGACAGACATGTCTATACAGGAGAGTAGGTTGGAACTCTAAACTCCTTCTTACCTTAGAAGGTAGACTACTCACTCTTGTACTTCCGTTTCCCCTAGTCGAATACTGAGTAAATACCTAGGTCTTAGTCATTTCCTCAGGACGTCATTTTGTCGGTTCGGACACTTAAAACTTGAGTAGGGGTTCAAACTCATGATTGAAGCGGCTAGACTGGAATCCGACAGATAACTAAAGATTCGGAGTCGAGAGAGTAGACGTTTAATTCATCGTTGATGTTTAACTGAAGGGTCACGATTTATTCTATTGTGTATATTTTGTAAATAGTGTCTCGGGTCGTTTTTCATATAAGAGTTATTTACAATCGAATTTTTCTTTGGTACGTCCGAGAAAGATAAGACAAAACACTTTTTGAAGTTATATGGTACAAGACTAGTTATTAGTAGGGTTCGGAAGTGAAGGGATTAAGGAGGACTTACTTGGAGTCGAGTCTATTATTCTACCCGTAATTTAGGTACTACGTATGTTTGGAAGTAGACTGTAAAAGACTTCCCACTTATCTACCTACTTACTGACTCTTAGTCAGTAACTTAATGACATGCTTACCCCTCCGTTTACCTACTCACCGATTGTTTTGATTCTTTAATTACTTATATGTTGGAGAAACATGATATATTTCCGGGAATGAGCCTGATATAAAGTCCAGACGAGTTAATAGTGTAAGGGCTATAAAAGGTATTATAAAAGTACAATACATATATATATATACTGAAAATATAAAAATAACGGACAGAGGAGGATGATCTTATATTAGAGGTTCTTCCGTCCCTAAAAACGGATAAAATAAATGAAACCACGGAAGTCGTGGTTCGTATCACAGATTGTTTATCCTTTTGGATTGGGACCTAAACCTCTTCCTGTACCGTTGGGTGAGATCCTAAGAACGGACCTTTTAGGGTACCTGTCTCCTCGGACCACCCGATGTCAGGTACTCCAGTACTTCTCAGTCTGTACTGACTTCACTGAATCGTGCGTACGTGTGTTGGGACCCATTTATAAACAATTTCCATGTTACATGGAACTACGAGAGTCGGTTGGTTACACCTTCCATGTTAAAAACAAGAACACACTGATTACTTTTGTGACTTCGGGTTTTTACATTAAACAGGTTCCTGTATGTCAATTAATCACTGTCTCGTGTCTAAGAATGATTTGGATTTCTCGTGAGAACTGAAAACAGTTTTTCCTTGTTGTCTGGGTTTACCTTAGTGAACACGATTCGAGTGTAGTGGTTTGGTCCAGAAGTATGGATTAGATTAATGAGAAAGTTGGAGAAGGTCCTTACATCAGAATCGGTCAGTTAAACCTTGAAAGACCTATCGAAGTTACTCCATTAGACGGTGTGTCTGGGAAGGGAAGGGGGCCTCTTTCTACTCCAATTAGTCGGGCGAGGAACAGGGAAGGACAAAGACGGGTATTTTCGGAAGGTAAGACATGTGGAGGAGTCTCGCGGAAAGATGAACGACCTACCCTACGACGGGTCAAGTACTTAACAAGTTATTTCGGTTAATCTGGAAGTCCTAAATGAGCCAACTTAAAAAGAAATTGTGATAACTCGTCATAATGACGTAAAATCTTACTTACTTACGTCCAGTTGAGAAGATTTCTCAAAGGACCGAAGTCGACTTAAAGACTATTGTCTTGCGTCGACCAGGGATTCGTTAGAAAAAGGAAGGGTCCACCTTGGTACTAACTTACTCCTAACGTCCCGGGACCGTCTCTTCTGTTCCCCGTATAGGGGGTTGGATCGTGAGGATCTCCGTCCGGTCTGAGTCTCCGTACACGAGTCCCTCACGACCTGAGTTCAGAGAAACAAAGTCGAATGTTTGAAGTTAACCAACGATTCTCTGACATGTTTCCCTCCGGGTAATCTTCGGGAGTCTTGGGTGTGTGTCAATGTATTATGGTCCGGGAAGGAAATATCTTTACGTTTATTATGTGCAGGTTCTGGTCGGCCGTTAGACACGACGGACACTATTCCCCTAAAGACAAACCCCGGGGTTTCTTTGGGGGAGAGTTCCCCCTACCCGACACCTCCTTGGTTTCCTAGGCCCTCCTCACGGTGAAGGTTTTCCTGAATTTATAATTAATTGTACTCTAGGTTAGGAATGAGGTGTTATTGGCCTAAAATATGTTAGCCATACGTGTAATTAATTAAGTTACTAGGATAACACAATAAAGATCGTAAAAAAAGACCTTAAAGGTTAGTTGTTCGTCCCTTTCAGTAAAATACTGGGGTTTACAACGTTTTTACTGTAAAAGAGCAGTTCATGAAGAGTGAGAACTTTGACAAAGGACTAGGCATGAACAGTTTAGATTAAGTTTGTTCCCCATTGTTTCTTATTGGTCCATTAGAGACACACGCGAACACATAGGTTTCAATCGAAATGAACCCTAGAGGACTATACCTCTACTTATACTAAGGACCAGCCGTATCCTTCCGTCCAAAACACTAAGTAACGAAATTTATTGTTCTTTATGCATCGGTCCTATTGAGTGGGTGTTGATGGATTGGGTACCGTTAATGTCACGGAATGTAATTTATATGAAATAAGGTGTGCATAAGTGTCTCGTAGAGTCAAGTCAAGTCAAGTCAAGTCAACGAGTCAGTACAGGCTGAGAAACGCTGGTGTACTTAGCGTCGTGCGGTCCGTAGGGACAGGTAGTGGTTGAGGGCCTCAAGTGAGTCTGAGTAAAGGATGCAAGGCTTGTGTATCAAATCAAAAGTTCCCCTACTCCCATGGTGTCACTTGGTCTCTCTGTCGTCGGGGTAGGAGAACCTCAAATGTAACATTATCCCCTCTCTCGGACCTTTTAGGGTACCTACCTCCTCGGACCACCCGACGTCAGACACCCCAACGATTCTCAGCCTTTGTTGACTCGCTTAAGTGAAAGTGAAAAGTGGAAGTGCGTAACCTCTTCCTTTACCGTTGGGTAAGGTCACGAGAACGGACCTCTTAGGGTCCCTGTCCCCTCGGACCACCCGACGGTAGTTACCCCAGCGTGTCTCAGCCTGTGCTGACTCCGTCGTCGTCCCGTCTCTCCATTATGTATACATTTATTTCTCATAGTTAATAACTGTTCATGATACCTGTCGTTCCTCTAGTTTGGTCAGTCAGGATTTCACTTAGTTGGGACTTACGAGTAGCCTTCCTGACTAGTTTTCGACTTCGAGTTCACTTCTCAGTTGAGTAACCTTTTCTGGGACTGCGACCCTTTCTGACTTCCGTTTTCCTCTTCCCCTGTCGTCTCCTACTCCACCAATCTATGGTAGTGTCTGAGTTACCAGTACTTAAAGTCGGTTAAGGTCCTCTATCACTTCCTGTTCCCTCGGACCGTACGACGGTAGGTACCCCAACGATTCTCAGTCTGTGTTGAATCGCTAACTTGTTGCCACTTCTAAAATTTCGTGTCACTATGTCATCTCTTCGCATTCATTCCTCTTCCCATTGGTGTGTTGAAGTGATTTGGTCCTGATAACAGGACCGAATTAACAACATCTCCGGGAAAGTGATCAGTTTATTCAGGGGATCTAAACTGGTATTTAATATACTAGTGGCATAATCACTAAGAAGTCACTATTCGATGTAATCTTTTCCATCAGTCCCTTTCGGAGAGACTCCTCCACTGTTAAGACGACGCTGGACTTTTACTTTTATTCGGTAGGACCTTTCCCGTAGGACCCGACTTTCTTGGTCTTTATACTTCAGACTTCCCTCCTTACTCAGACTGAAAGACCTCCTTGTCTCTCCTGTCGCGTCGTCTTGGGACTACTCGTCTTCCCTCCCACGTTCGACTCTGACCTCTCTACTCGTCCCCAGACTAGTGCCCCTCGGTACTTGTCGACACAGGTCTAGAAATTAAGATTCATCATACCCCCGGGCAACCATCAAAATTCGTCTCCTCTCTGCACTCGGTTCTAAAATTTTCTGCTAAGATTGACCGTGTTCCTCTTACCTAAAATTTTCTGGCACCCAGTAGTGTCTCACGGTCCGACCCAAGGGACACAATGTGTCGTCGAAGGTGGTCGATGGACGAAACGTGTACCACCCCATATTCTACAGTTACGGTGAACAAGTCAAAAAGAGTGGGAGAGGAAGGGGGTGACTCCCCACCCTCCCTCTGTATTCTCCCTCCCCTATCCACACCGATTAAATGGAACAACATGTCGTCTTTGGTTATGTTATAACGCTTTTATTTTTATTTAATTAATTTTTATTTGTTTATTTTCTGGTGCCCAGTTTATCTTCCTAATGAATCCTACCGTGACGGTGTCGGTTCCACTACCTTCAACCGTCGGACATCCTTCTATCTCCACCATCTCGACTTCTTTCTCCTTACCTGAGTCCACACAAAAACTCCCTCTGGAGTGACCTGAATGGTTACCCAATTTTACTTGTCACGTAGTCTCTTCCCCTTATTAGGAGTTAAAACTACCCTTACTGGAACCCAGATCCTACGTCACCCCGGGTTCTCAACTCACCTCTACTCTGCGGTACCTGTCTGTTTCGTGATTCGATCACCCCTCTGCGGTTTCCTACGAGTTTGATGGCGTGCTAACGTGAGTAGAGTATGCGGTCATTTCACTACGAGTTTTAAGAGGTTCGGTCCGGAGTCGTTATGCACTTGGCACTTGAAGGTCTACAAGTTCGACCAAAATCTTTTCCGTCTCCTTGGTCTCTAGTTTAACGGTCGTAGACGACCTAGTACCTTTTTCGTTCTCTCGAGGTCTTTTTGTAGACAAAGACGAAATAACTGATACGGTTTCGGAAACTGACACACCTAGGGTTATTTGACACCTTTTAAGACTTTCTCTACCCTTATGGTCTGGTGGACTGGACGGAGAACTCTTTAGACATACGTCCAGTCCTTCGTCGTCAATCTTGACCTGTACCTTGTTGTCTGACCAAGGTTTATCCCTTTCCTCATACAGTTCCGACATATAACAGTGGGACGAATAAATTGAATATACGTCTCATGTAGTACTCTTTACGACCCGACTTTCTTTGTGTTCGACCTTAGTTCTAACGGCCCTCTTTATAGTTATTGGAGTCTATACGTCTACTGTGGTGGGAATACCGTCTTTCACTTCTCCTTGATTTTTCGGAGAACTACTTTCACTTTCACCTCTCACTTTTTCAACCGGATTTCGAGTTATAAGTCTTTTGCTTCTAGTACCTTAGGCAAGGGTAGTGAAGTACCCTTTATCTACCCCTTTGTCACCTTTGTCACAGTCTGAAATTAAAACCCCCGAGGTTTTAGTGACGTCTACCACTGACGTCGGTACTTTTATTTTCTGCGAATGAGGAACGTTCTTTTCAATACTGGTTGGATCTATCATATAAGTTTTCGTCTCTGTAATGAAACGGTTGTTTCCAGGCAGATCAGTTCCGATACCAAAAAAGACACCAGTACATACCTACACTCTAAACCTGACACTTCTTCCGACTCACGGCTTCTTAACTACGAAAACTTCACACCACAACCTCTTCTGAGAACTCTCAGGGAACCTGACGTTCCTCTAGGTTGGTCAGGTAAGACTTCCTCTAGTTGGGACCCTAAAGAAACCTTCCTTACTACGATTTCGACTTTGAGGTCATGAAACCGGTGGAGTACCCTTCTCAACTGAGTAACCTTTTCTGAGACTACGACCTTCCCTAACCCCCGTCCTCCTTTTCCCTTACTGTCTCCTACTCTACCGACCTACCGTAGTGGCTGAGCTACCTGCACTCAGACTCACTTGAGGTCCTCAACCACTACCTGTCCCTCCGGACCACACGACGCTAAGTACCCCAGCGTTTCTCAGCCTGTGCTGACTCACTGACTTGACTTGACTCACCCCGCTAGATTCCTCCCTGGGGGTACCAGGTCCGTGACATTACTAACGACGTGTAGACTTAGAACGGTTCGGAGTGTTGCCGGGGTATTCCCATTATAATACTTACCCTCGTCCTAAGCGACGGGGTTTTATACAGAGAAATCGTATTTCTAATGCAATTCGACTAATAAAAATTCTTTGTCGTCTACGTCCTTTTCAAGACTTTTGTCTCATCTTTAATAGGAAAACATTCTCTGTAATATGAATGACCCTTTATAAGTAGACGTTCCCACAGAAAGAGAGTCATGGTCCTTCTCGTCCTACCAAGATTTAGTGTCCTTTGAGAATAGACACCTCTTCCGAACTGAATTTAGACACATAGTTGGTGTCGGAACAAATACTACGAGACGGACTATTGGAGGACATTGACTGTGGGGTTATAGAAAGCAGAAATCGACCTACGCCTTGATTTCCATTACCGAAGTCGGCAGACCCCGCAATGAGTCAAAAGGACCCGTAGAGTGCACATACGTCTTCCATACGTGCACATGAATCAGTGAACCAGTACAGACTGAGACACTGGGATACCTGGCATGGGACGGTCCTAGGAGACAAGTACCCTAAGAGGTCCGTTCTTTTGACCTCACCCATCGGTAAGGGAAGAGGTCCCTCAGAAGGGCTGGGTCTCTAATTTCGATCCAGAGGACGTAACGTCGACCTAAGAAGTGGTCGACTCGGTGATCTTCCACAACTAAAATAATTTGAAGACAAAAAGAGGACGATTAGATAGAAATTAATACCCTAACCTCTTCCGTTACTATTGGGTGAGGTCATAAGAGCGGACCTCTTAGGGTACCTGTCTCCTCCGATCGTTCGATATCAGATACCCCAGCATTTCTCATCCTGTGCCGACTCACTGACAGTGAGAGACTGACTCCCCCAGAGTCGGTTCTTGGATCTTCCTATATTTCTTTTAATGAAAAGGTGGGGATGTTGTGTCTACTTTCTTTTGTAGGAGTCTCTACTATGTACTAAACGTGTTCACTGATTCGACACGAAGTTTCTACACGTGATCTTAAACACATTGTAGTGTGGGATGTCCTTTAGGCCGTCTTAAAGTGTATGTGTGTGTCTCTGACTAGGGGTAAAACGGTCTAGATCCTAAAAATGAAACTTCATTAGAAATCTATTATTTTTAACCTAACTTAACCAACCTTGAATAGGATCCCTTTACAATGTTCCATTATGAAACCTCCCTCCACTCCTTCCCCTTTATAGGTCCCGTTCCGACATCGAAGAAAAGTCTGAGACTTCTTATTCCTTGTATCAGGTTTCAGAACTTGTTCGTTAACTTTCTTGGAGGGTTCTATTCAATTTTTTTTTTTAGGGTATCTCATTCAAGATTTGTAAAGGAACCGAAATAAGTTACTAAGGACTCAATGCGTCGTAGATTGTGGATCTTTGCTCGAGACTCTTCGATACGTCTTACTTTCTGAAAATTTCCGTCTTCCTTTGTCTTGTTCCTCTAATACGACCTGCCAGATCCCAACCAGTACCGTTCCAGTGAAAGGAAGTCCCCGACCACCCCCAGACAGTCGTCCACTGGAGTCACCACGACTCGTCCACGGAGGACTGACAGTTCTAAGGCAAAGACTCTCCCGACTTTGTCACCAATTTAACTCAGAGTCAAACCACTACACCCCGAATCGTATTCGCTGATGTAAACCCCAAACACAAAACAAAAATTGTTGTCGTGTCAGGTTCTTTTTCAGAATCTTACTTCCTAAGTTGGTGGTCCTATTTATCTCTCAACCAAAAAAAAAAAAAGGTCCTTAGAAGTTAAGAGCTACACTCGGTTTCAATAAAGAAAACTTTAGGGTTCGGGGTCATTCTAAGGGAGTCGAGACTTCATCTGTCTTGTGACTACAGTCTCCTCTAAAGGTCTCCGGGTAACGTGTCTGGTTACGTACAAACTCTCAGGGTCGTAGGACCTTCAGACGAAACAGGTCTACCCTGACAGACAACGTTTAGGGTCAATCAGAGTGGAACCCTCCCAGACCGAAATTAGGTTTGACCAGGACTGGTCAGAACGGAAACCACTGTCATAGTAGTAAGGAGGGTTCCCGATGTAAAGGGGGTGGTAGACCGTCCCTTAATAAAACGACTTTATGTCACTTCCGACCCGAGTCCCTCCTCTCCTCTCTTAGGTGGTACCAGAGTCCTTTGTTCTCCTCCAACTTGTGAATCAAAGTTTGTTTAGGATAATCGTTATTGTACCTAGGTACCTTTCTAAGACGAGTTGTTGAGACTCCTATCTGTCCTTACACTGTCGTATTTATACGACTTGAACAGTCCAACTTACTATTTTTCAGTCAAGTAAAAGTTAAAAGATCTACGTCTTAGACACGGTGATAAAAACGACGAAAATCGGAATCACTCTCTCACTACGGTCGGGTCCCCGACAGTTTCGGGAGTGTCTCGTCCTAATAAACTAAAAATCAAGTAAAATTACTTTTGTATCGACACCGGAGTCTTACCCTCTAAGATGGAGGGTCCTGCGTAAAACCTTTACACACCTTCAAAACTGCACTTTCAGTGAATCAGTACAGGTTGAGAAACACTGGGGTACCTGATATCTCAGGTACCTTAAGAGGTTCGGTCTTATGACCTCACCCATCGATAAGGGAAGAGGTCCCCTAGAAGGGTTGGGTCCCTAGCCTGGGTCCAGAAGGAGTAACATCCGCCGAAGAAATGGTCGACTCGGTGGTCCCTTCGGGTTCTTATGACCTCACCCATCAGATAGGTAGAGGTCCCCTAGAGGGTCTACGTCCTAAGTTCGACCCCAGAGGGTCGAACTTACCTAAGAAATGGTCGACTCGGTGGTCACCTTCGAAACTCGACGGGATTAACACCCCCACCCCGTGGCGCCCATAACTGTCCCACCTCAGGTACGGTGTCTCTCACCGTGAAGTCCGGGACGTCTTAACGGGGTGTAGGGTCCACTGAAAGATTACAGGGAGACCTGTGAGTCAGTGACTTTTTGAATAAATATTTCAGACGAAAGGGATCTTTGTGTTTCAATAAAAAAGTGTCAGAATTAAATGTGACTTTACAGACGTTTGATTTAACATTTAGAACGAAACAAAATAAGTCCTGAAATGGTCTTTAAACAAGTGATAAAGTCCTTGGGGGTAACGACCATCGTTTCGGTAAGTTTCATCCTCTCAGGGGTCATTGTGTGTAGACATAGTCGCCCGAAGACAGTCGTACGGCAAGTACTACTAAAATCTGTCTCTACGTTCTTAGACAGAAGTAGTAGAGAAGATAGCAGTGTAGGTTCGTCAATGTATAATTTTATGTTTAATAAAGTATGTTTGATGAAAGAGAATGAGAGGACATATTGTATCCATCCTGTAAGATAATTTAAAATACTTTAATACACACTCAATATATTGGATACTTAAAGTAAAGTCCTATCAATTCCCCTACAGTGTTTTATAATCAATATTTTTTCCCCGTAACCTAGACTGTCCCATCTCTTGGTATCTTTGTGTTACTTTATTGCAATAGTTTCTTTTCAAACTTCTGTTTCTTTTAGTGGGACCAACCACTAAGAGTCGGTAAGGAAGGGTCAGGAGAAGGAGTGTGAACAAGGGAAAACTTCTCAACGTTAATGTCAAGTGTATTGGTATGTCAGGTTCAATGTCAATATGAACGTTAATTTTAAACCGATAAGCGTCGGTGGGAAACTCCTTTAGGTATACTACCTAGACTTTAGACTCCGAGTCTCTTAAAGACGTATAAATGTTGTAAATACTCGTGGACTCGGTTCAAAAGTGAGGTTGAAATTGAAGTCTTACCCGACGAGGGTTTGGTTTCAGACAAAAGTACTATTTACAATCGAAAACGACCACGGTAAACACCGAGTCTACCATTTCTTAGACGGACGTTATGTCCTCTTGACCCGAGCTAGAGACCCAACCCTTCTAGGGGACCTCCTCCTCTTACCGTTGCGTGAGGTCATAAGAACGGACCTCTTCGGGTCCCTGTCTCCTCGGACCATCCGATGTCAGGTACCCCAGCGTTTCTCAGTCTGTGATGACTCGTTAAATGTGAAAGTTAAAACGACCACATTGACTAAGAACCTATGTTCATCATCTCCGGTTCCCACGTCCTCTTCTTCTGACCTTCCTCTGCTTTTCTTTCTCTGTTACCTCCCAATCTTTCACCTCCTTCTTTTCCACCACCCCTCCGACTACCGATTCCGTCCACCTTTACCATACCTGTCTTCCCTTCTCTCTCTCGTTCTCCTCCTATGTCTTCATAAGTAGGTCACTCAACAAAATAGGTGTTCTTCCTTTTGTTCTAAATTAACTGTCTAAATGTTCGGTTCTACTTTATTTTTACTTTACACCCTTTAGTTTGTTCCGGTCGTCGGGTTCGCAGATATTAGGGTTGGGCGTCGTCGTGGCTGTCCGTAGCCCGCACAAGTAAGTCCTGTCCTAGACCCAGACAAAAGTCGTGGTCGGAGACCACCACAGACCCGGAGTAGTCGACCATGAGGACCCCAGACGCACCCCAGGTACGACTCGGATTCTTGAACTCCCACTTCGACTCTGGACGTCGACTCCGGGGGACCAAACACCACCGACAGTGGGTCGATACACGTCAGGGTCGGAAGGAGTCCCCCGAAGTCCGACCACGGTTGGAAGTGAGACGACGAACGCCAACCGCCCGGTATGCCCTTGTAGTCCCTCGGTCACCCTACCCCACCCTCGTAGAGTACCTTTATGAGCCGAACTTCATTAGGAGACTCAACTGGGACGTGGGACCCTTCGTCCAGTCTCCACCTTCGGGCTCAGTCGCACCTCCTACAGTGTCCCCACGAACCACCTCCAGTAGAAGACCTGAAGTTCCTCCAGAAAAACGTCGGTCGGAGGTAAAAGAGTGACCGCCAGAAGTCAAGGTATTTATAGATTAACTAGACTAGTTAAAGGTGGAAGGGTCCATTGTCACCGAAGACTCAGTCGTAGTGGGGGGTTCTACGTTGGGTGGTCGATGTCCAGGTGTCTACAGGACAAGGAGTTGTGTTTCGTCGACAAGACCCCATCTCCTGGTGTCCCAGTGCGGTTGGTATCACACTGGAAGTCATTCCCACACCGGACTGAGGGTGAACCTCCTACTGGTGGACCGAGTCGTCGTCAAACCGGTCGACAAGACCTAGGTTAAAAAGGACGTCTTCGACCTTCTTCGTAGTTCCAGAAGTGGAGGAGTTGTTTTTTCTGACGAAGTGTCAGAGGTAGTCCGAGAACTCTAGAAGGTACGTCCAGGTACGTCTAGAAATGTGACATCTGGACAGGTACAGGGGGATGTTGGCAAGGGGACTACTACTGATACGACCCCACGACCCGGAACTCCTACTACCACTGAGAGGGGGTCCTCGTACTAGTCTTCGGGAGAAGAGGTGAACGTCGGGGAAGTATCGGTGTTAGGTAGACAAAGGACAGGGACGAGGGACGAGGAGGCGAGTCACGGAGGAAGGTAGGAGACGCGAGACTGTCGCGACCTCCGTGTCCCGACGACCCGCCGAGGACAAACTCGAGTCACCCGAGGGTCCAACCCGAAGTGTCTAGAGGAATCTGGGTCGTGACGAGACTCCCCTCAGGAACGGGTGGCTTGCGGAGGGAGGGGAAGAAGCCACAGGGGTCTTGAACCAGTTTAGTATGAGACCTTGTTGACAGCCTACTGAAGTGAGAGGTCGAGAAGTAGGAGTAAGTGACGAAGTCGGTTGGCAGGTCTCCCAAGAACCTCGACGAGGGACGGAGGACCGCCCGGGGGACGAGTCAGAGGGGGTGACGGGAGGAAGAGGAAAGGAGGGGATGGGGGAGCAGAAGGAAACTACTTGAACCCGACCTCAGGTGACTGTTCCTGACTCGACCAAAAGGAAAGTCACAGGGACTAGAGGACACTCAGTCTGTCGTTCAGAGAGAAAGTGAAAGACGAGTAAATGACCGAGGGACGTCCTAGGGTCTCACACGTCGACACAGGTCGCCGTTGAAGTAAATTACGGTACGAGGACAGAGTTCCAGGTCATCACCTGTGCGTTGATGGGAGGTCGGAGTACGACGGACGCGAGACGGAGGAGGACGACGAGGAAAGATTGACGGGTTCCACCGGGGAAGAGAGGACTTTACAAGAGAACGGTAGAGGGTGGACGAAACAGAAAGAGTCGCCTGAAATAGAACAAGAGTCTAAAGAAAGTGGGGCCGTTCGTAGGGTGGTGGAAGACTTACCGACACTACGGATGGAAAGAGAAAAACAGAAAGGATCCTACTCGAAAAAGAAAGGTCATATAAGAGTCCCCTAAACTATCGGTTTCTTAGTACCAGGAGAGAAGATAGAAGGTGTCTTAGGAGAGAAGGTTTCATGGGGAGGGAAGAGACTAGCGAGACCGGTGCTCACCGGGGAGTCGAAGGGGAGGAGTTCCCTTAGTGTAAAACGTGGATTCAGTAGTCTTAAACAAATTCCTAAAATAGAGCCGAAAGAGGAGACCAAGAAAGGTACCATGGAAACGGACTTCCGAAAGTAGATTTCAAAAGTGAAAGGTTCTCTTGAAACGTAGTGGGTAAACTCACTTTATGGGACACGACGGTAGTGACCAGAGTCTTGGACTCTGGTCTTGGACCAGTGAAGGACACAATCGTGTCTGACTAAATAAATGTGGTTAGGTTCAACAAATAAATTCGGTAGACGACGGTATCGTTTCTTTCTCGTCTAGTCTAAGACCATTCTTCCCTTTCTCTACCCCTTTCTCCTCTACGTCTCCTCTCCTCGACCTCCCCTCCCCTCATCGTCCCTCCTCCTTCTCCTTCCTCTCCACCTCCACCCTTCTACCTCCTCGATCACCCTCTGGGACTTCATCGTAACTCGAGACGATAGACACTGGTGTCCGGTCAGTGAAGAGAGACACAGACGAAAAGGTAAATGTCCAGACAGAACATTAACGTGTTCCAACGTCTTTCCGGTTGGTCGTGGTGTCTACTCTCTCTTGCGACCTTTTCAAATTTCCAGACTGTGACTTCACCTTTCCCGGTACGAGATCGAAGGACACCCCCGGAGGGACGACCTAGGAACCACGGGGTTCACCCATACAAACACTCCTAGGAGACACACGGAAGAGAGTGTCGGGGTGGGTGTGTCTCCCTGGTTGACTTTAGGTCGGTAGTCGTTCGTCGAGTATACGGTTCTAAAGGGGGTCAGATACGGCAAGGGTACGATTCTCCTATCAGAACCGGGCTGGTCTCCCTATACACTTCGTAAACAGTGACTCCAGGTAACTTAAAATAATCGTTAAAAGAGGAAACAATCGTTAAAGTGTAACGTATAATCGTAAACAAAAGTATAGTATAATCATAAGTAGTGTTTTCCGATTAGGATAATCGTGAAAAATGTAACACAATCTCTTTTGTTTATTAGCAAACCATGGTTACGCAGTGACGTTGTTCTTACCGGAACAAGTGGACGACAAATGACGTCTAGACGGGGTGGAGAGACGTCTTAATGGATGTCTCTTTCGAGTGTTTAAATCTAAGATACTCGGTGCACTTGACAAAGTCTTAACCCCAAACGTGAAGGGTTTTAAGGGTGGGTTAGTAAGTACGTAAGTCAATTATAAATAACTCGAATATGCACATGGTCCATAATACGATTTATGACCTCTACCTTACCGATCATTCTGAGAAACCTGTTTTCTGTTGGTTTATAAAAGAAGTCCAATGTCATTGTATCTTTGTTTAACGTTTCTATATAAATTCGTCTGAAAAATTCTCGTAGAACACGGACCGACTTGGATAATCTTTATTAGGACATAAAAGTAATATAAAGTATCGAGTTGTAACAGAACTAAACAAAGACTTTTTCATTCCACAAAACTCGTAAGACTCGAAATGTTTACATCTTTAAACATCGTATGTGTGTTTTAAATTTATCTAAAATAAAGAGATTTTTTACTTAGATGAAAGAATATAAAAGTCAAAAAGAGTTTCTTTTTAACTGGTGCGGAGTGAGTAGTCCAGGTCTATGACTTTAAGAACGCTAAAGACCATTTACCGAGTAAATGGTCCCCTTACCGATAACCTTGGGACTGTCCCCATACAGTGGACGTCCAGGGTCTCCGGTACGTCTACTGTACATTTATTCCCCCTTCTCTGAAACGGTTGACATTTTGAACGATGTTTACACATCTCGATACTAATGTTTAGTTCAACTACACACACGATCCCCTTTTGTACTACTTCTGGTTCTCAATTCTCAAAAATCTTTATGAGAATTAAATTCATAAATTCTTTAGGAGAAAACGTCTTCTTTAGAAATCGACGGCACACTCCAGATACTTGAGGTAGAGTCTTTTAAATCCAAAAATCAATATATTTCATTTAATGTATCATTAAGTTTTCTTTGTAATATATCTTGATATTAGTGGCGTTATAAAAAAAATTAACACTATTTGGTTATATACTCCAATAAAAATTTTAAAATTTGTAAATAAAAATTAACCTCCTATTAACGAAGTGTTATAACACAACCAATGTATGTATGTAGACCGTATGTAGTTGTACTTAGTCGGTATCCATATTTTTACCTGGGAGGGACAACTCGGAGGGAGGGTGGACGATGAGGTAGGGTACTAAGGTTCCTCAGTGTTTTACGGTCCAAACACTGATGGATTTTTATAAATTACCTTTTGTTAGGTCAATTACTGATCTACGAGGTCATTACTGCCCACGAGAATTTCTCGAAACATTTCTTTAGTCAATAATAAATTTGTACTTTCACAATCAACGAGTCAGTACAAGTTGAGAAAATCTGGGGTACCTGATATCGGACGGTCCGTTGGGGTAGGTACCCCAAGAGGTCCGTTCTTATGACCTCACCCAACGATAAAGGAAGAGGTCCCCTAGAAGGGTTGGGTCCCTAGCTTGAACCTAGAGGGTGTAACGTCCGTTTGAGAACTGGTAACTCGGTCTAGTTTCTCTCCGGACCAGGTATCTCCACTACTACTGTTCCTACTGCTATTACTATTGACATGTTGGAAAACCCGGGGCCAAGAAGTAGGGAGAGACATAGGTGTAGGAACGGTATTTTGAAACGTCAAGGAAAGTGTTTTCCCTCCCCCACATAAAGGATGAGACTGAAACCCGAGTTGGTGTACGGAACGAAACCATTTACCCTATAATCGTCTGTACTGTGTTTCTTTCACTTCAGCGAGTCAGTACAGGTGAGAAACGCTGGGGTACCTGACATCGGGTGGTCCGAGGAGGCAGGTACCCTATGGGGTCCGTTCTTATGACCTCACCCAACGGTAAAGGAAGAGGTCCCCTAGAAGGGTTGGGTCCCTAGCTTGGGTTCAGAGGACGTAACGTCCGTCTACGAAATTGGAGACTCGGTGGTCCCTACGTCTCCTCCCTAGATTTTATTTGAACACACCAACTCGTCTGAGAAAAACTGAGATGGTAGTGGCACTCTTCTCGAAAGGGACCCATCAACGGAGGGAAAGTCGGGTTCGGGGTCTTTTTTGTGTACTCCCAGTCTCGGTGGGACACCTCACTTTATCTACGAATAATAGTACACGGTAATTCTAAGACATCTACAAAGAATACGTCGTTATCGGTCGATTATGTACCACCACTCCCGTTACTACTATTATTATTTGTTTAGGTTTCCTTAAAAGGAGGTCAATCGTTTATTTAATTTTGATTATTTGTTCAAACGAAGATAAATATCTCACCTGCTCCCGGACCCAACACTCTAGACTGGACTAAGTTTAGGTCCAAGACGTTCAATGATACATTAATCTCGGAAGTCGGGGACAATTAGAGTCACAGGAGTAGACATTTTCTTCTTAGTGTAAAAAGAATGACACATCAGTACGTCTTAGTTAGTCTACTACGGATCATTCTCGCACCATGTCTCATTCGTGTGTTGTTTTGTTCTTCTTTCTCTCCCTTCCCTCCCTCCCTTCCTTCCGTCCCTCTCCCTCCCTCTCTCCTTATTCCTTCCTTTCAAGTACTTTTGTCTTTCAAGTGGACCTTTACTCCCGTTTCTAAGTGTCAAGTGTCAAGTGGACGGAGGTTTAAGAAAGGTAGGTCGGATCTATGACTCTTCCTACAACGTGGTGGGAGGGACCCGGAGGGTTCTGTCTGTCGTAGAGGTCCTCATCGAACGGACCACAAATTACGAGAGTATTTCGGAGAGATGGAAAATTTGGGCAACGGTGTCCTTATGACGAGGGTATGACCGTTTTCTGACCGTCTTTCTTACTCCTCCTCCCTTTTTTTTTTAGATGGGAGTACATAAGAGTGACCCTTTAATAGGGATCGGAAACTATGTAATTTTACTTCTCGGTCATTTACGGACAACAGTACCGTTGTAAAACGTACGGGGGGGGGGTTACTAACCACCACGTTCAAGTGAAAGGATACCCACAACGTCGGATTAATTGACAATAAAAACAGTCACACCTCCTTCTCGGGTGTAAACCCCCCCCAAACCGTCACTAACGTCGGGGACGCCTGGTTCAATTAAAAGTATCTGATGTTTCTCTCTTTACCGACTCAGGGTTAGTATAAATATCAGAGTCCTTTCAACGGTTACAAATTCATTCTCAGTCTCTTTTATAAGTTCGTGGAGGTTGAAGCGAGAAACCGTTAAAGTTAAAGAGATCGTCGGTGTTTTGAATAAACCCAACCTCTCCCCAATTAGCGTCGTCAATTGGGTGTATTTCTTAGTCTGAAAACAAGGACCAAGGTTGACTGAACCGGGGGTGACGGGTGTGGAACGGACGGGGTGGTCCGGGAGCATGTAAGTATGCGGACCGGAGCGATCTTACAGATCGAAACGTGGTAGTAGGGTATATCCGACCATGATGTATCATTGTCGTACGTTCGGTCTGATCGTCCCTGTACACTTTCGACAAGCTAGATAAAGAGATAGAGGTGTGGGTTGACACAGGGTTAATACGATCGGTTGAACCACCTCGACCAGTTAAGGGGTCTCTGGAGGTCCTCTCCTTAAGGTACAACGGTGTTCAGACTTGTAGTCTTTTGACAGAATAGAGTTAAATTTGGTTAAACGAAAGTTAAATCTAAGAAGTTGCTCGACCTGAACTGGACAATATTACACTTGACGAATTGAGTATGAGAGGGAGAACAAAAAAAAAAGGACGAAGGACGGTACACAAAAAGTTTTTGCCTTTGTGAGAGGAGAAGTCCTTTCCTCTTTTGTTTACAACGTGACGATTCTTTTGTCCAAAGTAAGAATCCTCTTCATTCGCGAAGGACTCCCAGATCCCCGAATCTCGACTATTATATCGTGTACGAAACTCCCGATTTATTACATCTCCTATACCCACCCTTCACTTCAATTAGACCCTGCTCCCCTCTTCACCTTCTTTGGAGCCTAACTTGGGGATCACGTCACTTGGATTACGGGTTGTCGACAGAGTCCTCCAGAACAACGACAAGTCAGACTCAACACAGGTTGAGAAATACTGAGACTGGTGAGACGAGGAAACGTATGGGAAAGAAAAACAACCCTCTGCAGAGGTGAAACACCATCTTCGAATTTTAAAAGAAAGGGTCCTCGAGAACGTCGTTCCTGTATCCGTACACCTTATTTGAGGAGATTAGTCGGTATAGACACGTTCTGAAACTCCCCTTCGACCAACGGGGGTCTCTAGATGAGACCCTTCTTCCCGTCGTCCTTACGAGTCGAAGGTCTCCGTTCTTTCTGTCTCTAAGAACGTTATCGTAGCGAACGTCCCACGGTTGTCAACCTGGTCTTACAGACCTACCCATTCGGGGAACGTGTTCCGACATCACGTCAAAGTCGATGCGAAGACTTAGGTACCGAAGATTCGGTCCAAGAGATCTCTAAAACACTCACACACACACTGTCTATCAGAAATTATTTTTTAGAGACACGTACACACACACATGTACACTTATGTGTGTACACAACCTAACCTCCAAACTTCATCTTACTCCGACCAGGTTCCTTAGAAACTTTGTCAGGGGTCAAGAATAGGTCCTCTAGTGTAGACCCTAATAGACTGTGGTATTGGATGTCTCGGTGGCACTAGAACTTGATTATTAATTCAGTCTCGCCGATTACAGAGTGAAGAACCTCTATTCTGAAAAGACCGTAGGTCCCTTGACCTCAAACCAGGACTCAAACTCTTCATTCTTCATTGACTGTTTATAGACCGAGAACTATTGACAACTTTCACATTACAATAATATTCGTTACCGGGAAGTGTTTGTAAAGTGGACAAACCAATCTCGACACAGATTCAGTTCTCCCCTTGACAGAAAGGTGGGTTCCGAGACAGACACCAGTGTGGGAGTACTTCCCTAGTAGTCAAGATACACACTAGGGTCTTGGGGCTCAAAGGAAAGGTGTTAAATTCCGAAAGGTGAGTATTAAAGGGAACACCGGTAAGTTGGTAGGTAAACTGTCGAATCATTATTGACTCACGGATGACATACGGACCGTGACGTGACTGGTGTGTTTTCTCTCTACATTTAGTTTCCAGAAGGAACAACTCTTATAGAGTCACGTCTCGTCACAAATCGTCTCTCCTTGCGAACAAAAAAGGTTTATTCTAGAATACGTTTTCCGTGACTTTTCTCTTTATTTTCACTCTTTCGATATTGACTTCGGTCCTCCCCAGACTCGAGTTGGGTGATTTGAAGGAGGACTTAGAATGAAGGGTTAAGTAAGATTTCCTAGCATTCCTTAAGAGGGTCTGGAGATCCTTGAAAATCGTGTTTTTGACTTTCCGTGACTGGATACATCCTACGTATGCCCTTAGTCCCGACCTGAAAATTTTGTAAAAAAAGGGTACACAAGAGAGAGAACTCCTCAACTCCCTTTAGAAAGACCAAGAAGAGGTCAAGACACAAAGGTGAAGACTCGTTTGGAGAGACATTCGAGTAAGATAGAAAGGGGGAATAGAAGTAAGGGAGACAGAGAGGAGTTTATAGGTGGAGGGGGTATTGGAAGTCTTGGGTCTCTTCTGACCTCTGCTACTCCGAATTGTTAACACCACCCGTAAAAAACCAAAACAGACTAGTCGCAAAGAAAGAAGGAGAAGACCCATGTTGTTGGGGTAACAGGACTCTCCCCAGTGTGGAAGGAGGACGAGAGTCTGGTGTAGTGAGTCCCCTACCACTGAAGTAAGAACCGAGGTCGGCCTTCATACACTGAGTCCGACCGGTTAGTCTCGGGTGATGTAGGAACTAGGAACAACTGACCAAATAACCTTAATCCACCGGATTAGTCTCGAACCTCTTCGTTTTCAAAAAGATGACTCGAACTCCACACTCTAACGTTCGGACTAACAGAGGTCTCGCACTATATCTCCCTTATATCCAGAGTCTGGTCGTGTGGAAGAACCGGAGGTATGCGTGGAGTAGGGTGTCTACTCCCCGTCGACCTTCCCCAGTCCCCTGGTCTCACAGGACCAGAGTTCATGTAGGAAGTGGTCCCAAGGTGAACGAGTTCTAGACACACGAGTAGGAATTTTTCTGTGGGGAGGGGTAGTAATCTAGTCGTAGTAAATTATCATTTCCCTCACCAGAGGTAAGGACGAGGGTGGTTAGTACCCGACGTACTCAGTCCCCGTTTCAGTGAACCGGAGAGTTTCGGAGTCAAAGGAGTAGTCATCTAATCCCTATAATCGTGAAAACAGTAACTAACAACACTCTTAAATTCCTTCAGTATCTTCACACATGAAATAGTGTCATGAACCAAAAATCGTTTATAAGATTTTATTAGTGATAATCGAGTTTTCCCTTTTTTTTTTTTTGGCGTTCTCATCGATAGGTCCGAGATCTTCTGAAACTTAAAAGGTACCAGAGGGAGTCATCCATCCCCTTATCCGTCAGTCAAATAAGATTGCGAATCTTTCTTTTCTGAAACCAACCCCCCCCCCCACAACACCGGTACTCCTGACCTTATATTTTGAAGTTCCTTACCAAATTCTGAATCAGAAGTTTCTCGACGGTGAGGAACTGTCCTCGGTAAAATACGAACTGACAGTCGACACTGTTCGCCCTTCACCGGCTAGAGACGTCTCCCCGTCTATCACATCGAGAGTGCCACAGTACGACCCACAACTTTACGACGAGTTTAGCTAAGGGGGTGAGGGAGAGGTCAGAACGGAACGTAAATAACGGGAGACTAAGAATAACTCGTCGGTCACTCGGGGTGGTCAGAGACGGGATACGAATAACGGTCGGTCTCGTTTTTTTCCTCCTAAGACAAGTACGGGTGCCTTATTGAGTTTTGTTACCACGGTCCCCGACCGAGAGACAACAGTGGTATCAACAGAGGAATAGTCGGTAATAATAATCGAAGTCAACCTCTGAGTTCGTCACAGGCTTTAGAGTCGGGGGAAGTAAAGAGGAGACGAAACTTCCCTTGTCGATATGCGTCGGGTGGTCTCTCCGCTAGAGAAGGAGGTGGTAAAATACGGTGTAATGTTGTCTTCAACGTACTGAGGTTTCCGACAAAGACTGAAATTTCAAGAATACTAGGTAAACAGGTTATGTGTACAACTTAATCTTTAAGTCAACAGTGAGGGTCTATTATTACGAGCCTTACCACGACGGACGTACTTAGTAATAGAAACCGGACCTCAACAAGATGATTACTTATACGTACTCGGGTCTCTCCCCCTGACACTCTAAACGTGTTGGACAAAGGACCTCCTCGGAGTCTACCAAGTCGAGTTACAAGACTCGACTTCGAAGGTCTCGGTTCGGGTCGCAGACAGAGTGGTGGGTGTCGAGCAAGTCCGAAGAGTTTTGTGGACGAGAGACCACTACCACTCGCGGGCCACTGTCACCCCTCGGGTGTACCAGTCCTTTTGCGACGACGAGTAAGTAAGTACTCGGTACTTGAATCGTCTCCCAGTCTTCCGTCGTCTTCGCCTTCACCCGAGTCTCACAGGAAGTCTTTACGGTCGACCTCTCAGCTCTCTGGTGCTCCCTGCGGACGACCGAGACGGGGATCCTTCGTCCTTAATCTTTGTCCTCAGATTTGTCGCTAATAGTTGTTGTCTGTTTACGACAGACGACCGATGTCGGTACTACTCTTTTTCCTCCGAGAAGGGTTTACTCGTCGACTTACAGTTTGTTTCCGCTCTCTCCTCTACGTAGCCACTCTTTGTCGACGGGCCCTCGGGGCATCGTCGAACCGGTGTAGACGTACCACAGTACCAAAGTCCAGGAAAAGAGTTTTAGATCCGAAGTCAGAGATTCTGTCTCGAGTAAAGGACGGGGTCTTCTCCGTCAAGAAGTCTTGTGTAGGACGGTAAAGATACCTAAAGAGTAGGTTAGTTTAAAAGAAATACGACTTCGAGAGACAGTATAGGAGGTCGAACTAGTCTTCCCTAGTACAAATACCTAGTCAAAGAGACAAGATCCGTGACGGGGTCTATCTTGATGTCAGTAAAAACTTTAGCACATATAGTTACAGGAGAAAGGAGGTACTCTCGTGGGTGTCGGGACCTTTCCTTCCGAACCCTATCAATGCCGTCTTTGTGTTTTTCTTTCCTCGTTACAGGTCGCAAACTGAGGGATTCCTCCGAGAGTAACGAGTAGCACTCGGTTGTCTGAGAGAAAGGTTATACCTCTTTCTGACTGTCTAACTAAATAATTTCCTTAACTGGGTACACTACTGTCTCCGATTCTTCAGGGTATCAGACGATAAACGTTCGACTTCGGGTTCTTTCGACCACCACATAGAGTTAGACTCAGGTTTCCGGACTCTTGGTCCTTACAACTACCACTTTCAGAACCAGATTCAGACTTCCGAGTTCTTGGTTCCAGGTTCCCATCTTCTTCAACCTGTAGAGTCGAGTCTGTCTCTCTCGTATAGAGATGAAGGAGACGGAAAAAGAAAAAAAGATAAGTCCGAGAGTTATCTAACTTACTACGAGTAAACATAACCACTCCCATCCAGAGAAGTAGGTCACATGGTTAAGTTTACGATCGAAGAATGTCCTTGTACCTCCCTGGATCTCCAATAGATAGTATGATTCGCTTTAGTCTTTCTCTGTTTACGGCATAGTAAATATACACCTTAGATTTTATATTATGTTTAGTTGTATAGATGTTTCGTTTATATCTGAGTGTCTATACCTCTTATCCGAACATTAACGGTTCCCCAATCCTCATCATCCCCTCCTTTACTAGTCCTCAGACCCTAATTGTCTTCGTTTAATAATATATACCCTACCTATATGTTGTTCAGGATGACAATATCGTGTTCCTTGATATAAGTTATAGGACACTGTTGTCATTACCTCTTCTTATACTTTTATATATTTATATATAAATATAAGAAAAGTATTACCTTTTCTATACTTTTATATGTATGTACACACACATATACATATATACTTATATGAATACCCGAAGGGACCACCGAGTCACCATTTCTTAGACGGACGGTTGGTCCTCTACACCCAAACTAGGGGTCCAGCCCTTCTCAGGGACCTCCTACTTTACCGTTGGATGAGTTATAAGAACGGACCCTTCAATTAGGTTACCTGTCTCCTCGGACCGACTGGTATCAGGTACCCGGTGTTTTCTTTTAATTATAAAATAAAATAAATAAAAATAAAAAATTTAAATTTAAATAAAATTAACCTCCGATTAATGAAATGTTATAACATAACCAAAACGGTACGTAGTTGTACTTAGGCGTTGCCCACATGTGCACAAGGGGTAGGACTTTGGGGAGGGTGGAGGGAGGGACATGGTAGGGAAGCCCAGTAGGGTCACGTGGTCGGGGTTCGTAGGACATGGGACGTAAATTGGATCTGACCGCTAAGCAAAGAAGATACTATAATACGTACAAAGTTACGGTAAGAGGGTTTAGTAGGGTGGGAGAGGGAGAGGGTTTCTCAGGTTTTCTGACAAGATATGTAGACACAGAGAAAACGACAGAGCGTATGTCCCAATAGTAATGGTAGAAAGATTTAAGGTATATATACGTAATCATATGACATAACCACAAAAAGAAAGACCGAATGAAGTGAGACATATTAGCCGAGGTCAAAGTAGGTGGAGTAATCTTGACTAAGTTTACATAAGAAAAATTACCGACTCATTATGAGGTAACACCTCCGTACACATGGGGTTACAAGTAACGTCGTGACAAATATTATCGGTCCTGTACCTATGTTGGATCTACAGGTAGTCGTCAACTTACCTATTCTTTCGACACCATGTATACGTGTGACCTCATAATGAGTCAGTTTAATTATGTAAAATTTAGTTCATATGAAGTTATTGTACAAAATTTTACGATTGAAGATCCTTCTGGGAGTGTCTGTGTGGGTCCGTATTAGAAACTGATCGATAGACCCGTAGTGAATGAGTCCGTTCAACTGTATAGTTCAATTAGGGGTGTCACCGGTAGGACGTCACCGGTAGTCGTGTCCTGTACGTCTCGGTTCGGTTCTGGGTCTTAGGGTGACACCACCGGTCTTTTCTGTCACCTGTAGTGTACCTGTCTCTGGTGGAGAGGAACCGAAACTTTGTGGACTGGAGAGGTATTCCAACCTGTGGTGGAGGTTCTTCCCCTCCTCTTTCTCGGGACCTCTCTCCTCTTTTGGTGGGGGACTTCCGAAGCTGACACTGACAACCAGTTCTGACTCAATTGACCCTTTCCCGACATTTTGGTCATAGAGAACTTGAGGACAGGATCCGTAAGGTCCCCACCTTTATAACTCGCGCTACTCTAGTCAATGTTTTTCTTTTTTTTTTTCCTTCTGAGATGTGTCTAGGGAGTCAGTAGACTTCAGATCTCTCTTTTACAATTTAGAGGACGTACGTTCCGACCAGGTCCCAGGGTCCCCTAGAGTCTCGTCGTGGACTACCCGTTCCGGTCCTAGTACTCGGTGACTACGTTTCGGTGGCGAAAAGTGTCGTCGTCCGTTACGGGTCGACCCCTTCCGTCGTAAGCACACACGCACAGGACGTCAGGAGAATGACATGAACTATAGGACCTTACAAGAAAAACGAATGAGCAAAGAGGTACCGTTCGGGACCTCACCGTAAACCAGATTACTTCCTCACTGTTCCTGTTTCTAACTATCTGAGATTGTACCCTGCACCGGGTAAACTTTATACTGTCTTTCGAGACACCCGAGACACCCTCGTCTCTCCTCCCCTTCGAGAACGACGGTTCACTTATAGCTCGTAAAACACCGTCTTCCTTGTAAGAATTACCGTGTGCGTGACGTAGGACCGATGAGGTTCACCCCCGGTGGTGGCCGTAAGTGACCCTCGATCCCTCTTTACGTCGGGGGTCCAGGACGGGGTCAGGACGATTAAGTCTTAGACGTAAGTCACGAGACACTGTTACGTCTTCCCACCCTACCTCACCCTCCACCCTCCCCCGGAGTTCTCCCTCCCCTGTATACATATGGATACCGGTTGAGTACAACCGTTTATCGTCTTTGGTTGTGTTATAACATTTCGTTAATAGGAGGTTAATTTTTAGTTATTAAAAAAAAATTTCTTTCTGACACAAAATTGTTCTAGGACCCCCTAAGTGTACATACAATTTCAACCCCTTTTGTATTCCAATCGTGAGATAACACTCCTCGGACCTCTGAGAGCCCGGGGATTTCGGGAGGTACCAGACCGTCCTTCGTCGACTGTCGGGTGTGTGGGCGGGGAGAGACCCAAGGGTCTCGGACTCGACACAGTGTTTGAAAGGTCCTGTATTAGTTTGACTCTCAGGGGACTCCGTGGTCACGTGTTTGACACCTTTAGTCTAAAAGGAAATTTAGTTCGGAATGTTTCACAAATTTTATCTCAATCTTTACGGTCTCTTAGGGTGGACGATTCCTTTAAATATGTTGTACCTCGGTTTCTTCTTGAGCAGTCTCCCTCTTTCTCTAGGTTTGCGTGCAGAGTTCTGTTTCTCTCGCTCTCTCTGTCGCACTCCGTACCACTCTTCGTCGATGGCCCTTCCTCCTTGTCCTCCCTCTCTTTACCCTGTCCTCCTCCACTACCTCCCTCTCTCGTTCGGGTCCCTCGTCCCTCCCTTTTCTTCCAACCCGTTCTTTATCTACCCTTCTCGACTCCCCCATCTCTCTCAACTCTTCGTCCCTACCCCCTCTCTCCTCCCGCCCTCCTCCTTCTGCCTCTTCTCAACCTACACGAACCCTCTCTCTACATTAGTCCTCCTCTACTTACTCCCTTTCTCTATCCTTACTCTCTCCTCTTTCCTCTCTCCTCCTTTCTTTCTGTCTCTACAATCCGACCTCCTTCTCCTCCCCTTTACTCTCTCTCTCCCAAGTTCACTTTAACCTTTAGTCTCCACCCCTCCTTCTTCTTTTAGTGGTCTTCTTGAACAACCTGGTCGAGGCGAACGACCTCAGATAGTCCAGTACTGCGTCGCTCTTCGACGGGAACAGGTCTCGGACGCCACGAGACATTCCCCGGGGTTGAGGGAAAGGTTCTCCAGACATGGGGGAAAGGTCGGCGTCGGTGACGGGGTTCGTCGTCCGCAGAAAGGGTCTACGTGAACCACGTGAGTGTGAGAGCACGTGAGGACGGAATAGGTCCCCTTGAGAGTTCACGAGAAGTTCTGGCTTAAAGTCAGGGTTAAGGTCGTCGACAAGGACCGGGTCGACCGAAGTGTGTCTTACTTGACAAGGTAGGAAATGAGGAGTGTCGCTAAGGTGAGTAGTCAAGGAAATACCCTGGAGTAAAGAGGGGTCGTTGGCAGGTACACAGAGGAGTTCGTTTGGAACCCGAGGAGCTCATGTTCCCTACTACAGAATAAGTCAATATATTGGGGTAGACGGTATACGAAACTTGATGGTGTCCGAAACAGTCTTAACCATGAGTTATTCCCAACCTCTAGTTAGAACTTATAAGTAACCTTCCTGACTACGACTTCGACTTCGAGGTTGTGAAACCGGTAGACTACGCTTTTTGACCGAGTAATCTTTTCTGCGACTACGACCCTTTCTAACTTCCGTGCTCCTCTTCCCCTGCCGTCTCCTACTCTACCGACCTACCGTAGTGGATGAGTTACCTGTACTCAAACTCGTTTGAGACCCCTACCACTTCCTGTCCCTTCGGACCACACGTGGTCAGGTACCCCAGTGTCTCTCACCCTGTGCTGACTCGCTGTAATGGTGAGAGGTAGAGGTACGGTCACCGTCTGTAGAGATTAGTTAGTCCCGTGAGAGGGTGACTCGGGTCTACACTGGAGTCTTAGAAAGGGTTATATTAACATTGGGTTTGTCTGTGACTGTTAGCTGACCTCAATCGAAGAACTAACGATAGTGGGTGTGTAAGTTTTCTTGATCGTTTTAACCAAGACAACTCATTTTTAAAAAACGTACGTCATTCGGAAATACTTTGAGGTCATGAAACCGGTGGAGTACGTCTCTCGACTGAGTAACCTTTTCTGAGACTACGACCCTCCCTAACCCCCGTCCTCCTCTTCCCCTGTTGTCTCCTACTCTACCGACCTACCGTAGTGACTGAGCTACCTGCACTCAGACTCACTTGAGGTCCTCTACCACTATCTGTCCCTCCGGACCGCACGACGCTAAGTACCCCAACGTTTCTCAACCTGTGCTGACTCGCTGATTTGACTTGACTTGACTTGACTTCGTAAATACTTGTATACGTTGTATGTACAAATTTTATTAATGACTATTTTCGATAAGCAACAACATGTTTCACGAAAGGTATGTAATAGAGTCAATTAAGAGTCTTTTTGGAGTACACAAACCCCCCCACCCCAAGTTCTACCCCTGTGTGTACACGTGGGTACCGACTAAGTACAACTACATACCGTCTTTGGTAGTGTTATAACATTTCATTAATAGAAGGTTACTTTTAATTAATTAATTTTTCTTTTTTTTGAGTACTCAAACCATGGTGTTAATGGGGGTTAAATGTCTATTCTTTTGATTCAAAGTACTAAGCCATCGACGGGTCCAGTCATTTATTTCACCTTTAATTTCAGAACAAACAGACTTCAGTTCTATTTACGTCACTTGTTAATACGATGTCACCTACCTTCAGAAGTCATCCTTTTTGTTAATCGTTTAAGTTACAAGAGGACAAGTTTAATAAAGACTCCACCAAGAAAAGTAACAACAATTAGCAAAGAAGTAAAACGGTAGTTAAAAATTTTCAACGGAGTTTCTTGGTCTAGATCGGTAAGGAAGACACACAGATGTAGAAACTTTGGTCCAGATTCTAAAGTGGGTAAAATATTTAGACAGTAGTATTATCAATTGCCGAATGACTCTTAATCGGTACACGGACCATGTTACGATTAATCTGTTATCGGAGCAGACAAGGAGTCATAAGTACACACGCACGATTCAACGAAGTCAGTACAGACTGAGAGACGTTGGGATACCTGACATCGGGTGGTCCGAGGAGACAGACACAGTAAAGGGTCCGTTCTTATGACCTCACCCAACGATAAAGGAAGGGGCCTCCTAGAAGGACTGGGTCCCTAGTTGGGGACCAGAGGGAGGAACGTCCGTCTAAAAAATGGTAGACTCGGTGGTCCCTTCGGGTGAGGAGTCATATTAGGAGACGTTTTCCGATTAATATTCTACGTCTTTGACTCCAGATCTCTCCTAAGGTTTACACGAATTCTGACGTGTCGACCACTCTCAGTCGTAAACTTGAGTCCGGTAAACTGAGGATGTAGGGAGTAGGGGTGTGTCTCGGAGGTCGTCCAGAGTCATGTCGAGAACGGGATTGTGTCGATATTTGTGCGTCCTATTTTTTCTGTATTGTTTAAGGTACTACGGATATTTGATCTCAAATAAAAATGAAGGATCATTTTAACAAGGGTCGCGACTGAATGAATCGTTTTGTAATCCCAATAAAAAAAATTAGGGTAGAAAAACGAAAGTAAGTTAATTGACGGTAAGAAGCAGATAATAAAAGTCTAAGGGCAAAAGGTGAAGTTTAGATAGTACATTCAGCTACAATTGTTTTTCGTTCGTGTCCTCGAGGACCTTCGCCCAGAGAAGGTAGACTGCGAGAAAGAGGTGGACGGACTGTCGTCCCCGGTAGTGTCGGACGGGTAAAGTCGAGGTACCAAGGACGGCAAGTCGGGGACGTTTTGATGGTAGAAGAGGAGTTGACTTTATAGTGTCGAAATAATAAACGTCCCTCTAAGTCGACCGGTCCCCTTCTTCAACCTCCGACTTCACAGAACTCGTCTCCGTCTTTAGAACCCACTCTTAAACGTCTCTCCTCCAACCTCGAAGACCTGACGACGAAGTAAGATTTGCGTAGGAAATAATCCAGTGGTTTATTCCTTTACTACTACAGAGAAAAATGGACCATACGACCCTACCGTCGGTTAACGAAGAATCCGAGACGACTAGAACACGTTTCTCTGTTACATAATTATCGTCTGGTCGATCTAGGTTTAGGTCGAAACGAGAAAGGAGGATCCACACATTGGAACCTTCCAACTAGTCGGAGAGAACCGAAGTGCAAGAGTAGACATTGTATCCCCATTTCTTGAATGATGTTACAACTCTTGACTGTGATCAAAGACGGTACACTTATAATCGATATTTATACTTCGTGTAATTGTATAGTCCAACCACCTGATACAGATTGTACATCTATAACTTCCTAACTACTCTGGAATACAGAGGTCCCCTTCGTTGTCCTGTGAGGGGAGATGGTGTCGTCGAAGTTTTACCCTCCTGAGTTCCCACGAAGTAGGAGGGGTGAGTCCTGTATGGGGGGAAGGACGGGAAAGGAACAAGAGTAGAGAACGGAACTTGCTGTTTCTACCCATTATTTTTCTACAGTCAGTGTAGTATTATTGTCAAAGGTAAAAAATTATCGGATACGACACGGTTCGTAAGTCTATCCGTTAATGTACGTACGGAAGGAGGAGGACTGTTCGTCCGTCCCACGTGTAATCATAGAGGTGAGCGACCTCTTCGTGTTCCTTCAATTCTTACTATGTGTCCCCGTGTCCCCACCTCGACCTTAAACTTGCACCAAGATGTCAGGTACCCCAACGTTTCTCAGTCTGTACTGACCCGCTGGTTGTGTGACAGACTAAAGTCGAGGACACGAGGGGAATCGTCCGTGGGAGACTTTCGTCTCGGATTCTGTACCCGTGTCTACGTCCTTTATACGAACCCTCCACTGAACCCCCGGTCCTCTTCGCTCTCCTGTCTCACACTACCTCTTCCTACCTCCCCGTCGTCTCACAGTCACCCCGACGATGGTACCACTCGTTCGTCGCATGTCAGGACGTTCCTGGAAGGCTCTTGGGCACCTCTGACGACGAGTCGGAGTGAGGTCGTTCACACCTGGACCCCGTAAAGAGGGGTCTACGGGTAACCAACTCCCACCCACAGGTCCCTGTGATGGACGCGGTGCGGTGGTCCATTGAAGACGTATACACGACTCGAGGGACCAGTATTTTTCGGTCTCCGATCCTCTCCCCTCTCTATTGGAAGTCAAACGTGGACTCCATTCTTTGGACCTCGTACGTGTATCGACCAGTGTACACTTTAGTCCACTCGGTTTCCCCACGGAGAGGTCCGTGGTTTCCACAGGTATTTGTCATGGTGGAGTGTGTCTGAGTAATCTAAGGACCTATACAGACCTACCCTCTTACGTGAAAAAATCCCCTTCCCCGATGATATCCAACTTACATATGTGAGTTTTAAGTACACGACTTCGGATTAAAGGTCGCAGTATAATCCTCTACCCCGGGATACCCACCACTACTCCAGTACTCCCACCTGGGGAGTACTTACCCTAATCACGGGAATACTTTCCCTGGGGTCTCTTGAGGGAACGGTGCACTCCTGTGTCTCTCTTTTGTCGACAGGAACTTGGTCTTTCACTCGAGAGTCGTCTGTCACTTAGGCGGTCGACGGACCTACGTACGTACGATTCAGTGAAATCAACACATACAGAGACACACTGGGGTCCCTGACGTCGAGTGGTCCGAGGAGACAGGTACCCCAAGAGATCCGTTCTTATGACCTCGCCTAACGGTAAAGGAAGAGGTCTCTTAGAAGGACTGGGTCCTTGACTTGAGTCCAGATAATACAGAGGACGTTACCGTCCGTCGAAGAAATGGTAATCGTGGTGGACCCTTCGGGTCCACGGAACTAGGACTCGGGTCAAAAGTGAAGGGTCGGAGGTCTTGTCACTTTATACTTAGGAACATTAAAAATTCGGGGAGTTGGACATCGGAACAATGTGACTGGGTTTTCCTGGGTTTTACTGAAGGAATATCGAGTCAACCATTTCTTAGACGGACGTTGTGTCCTCTGGGGCCAAACTAAGAACCCAGTCCTTCTATGGGACCTCTTCCATATCCGATGGGTGAGGTCATAAGACCGGACCTTTTAAGGTACCTGACATATTAAGTACCCCAGTGTTTCTCAGCCTGTGCTGACTCGTTGAAAGTGAGTGAGTGAGTTTTCCTGATTCTACCCATGTGTGTAAAGACAACGAAGAGTGAACTGGACCCTCCTTCTATTCGTTCTACAATAGTGGATTTGATAGGTCGACGGCTTTATTTCCTTAGACCTACTTATACACTCGAAGGGACCTCCGAGTCAACCATTTCTTAGGTAGACGTTACGTCCTCTAGCCCCATGTTAGGGACCCAACCCTTCTACGGGACCTCCTCCCGTACCGTTGGGTGAGGTCATAAGAACGGACCTCTTAGGGGTACCTGTCTCCTCGGACCGCCCGATGTCAGGTACCCTAACGTTTCTCGACCTGTGTTGATTCGTTGATTGGTGTGTGTGTTTCCTTTTGTGTTGGAAGAGAGTACAATTTGATGGTCCGAGGATTAAGACGAGACGGTGTGTGAACGAGATATTGGAACCCCTTTAATAAAATTGTAAGATGTAAAGGTGAAGGAGTAGACAGGTAAGAAGGTTGTTCTGTACAGATGACACGTTATTGATAGATAGAGATACACAGTCCGGAGTAAGCTCCATACTCCTTATGACATCACTTGTTTCGTCTTGGGGAGGGGGGGTTTTAGAGGTGACAGTGAGTGGAATGTGTCCCACTTCTGTCTGTTATGCGTATTCTTTACTTCTGTCACATTCTCTGACACCTAATTTCCTACCTTCCCTCTATATCTACACGCCCCACTCCCCTCACTCCTCCCCGTAAGTCGTAGTCCTACTAATAGCCAATCTCGGAAGGACCCTTCCTCCGCAAACGTAGTTCTAGACTGTCCCTACCTCCTCCTTCGTACACCGATGGACTGTCTTCCCGAAAGGTCGGTCTACTTCTGTCGTTCACGTTTCCGGGACCCCACCTTAGGGCGGTCACACAGTTCCTTATAGTCCTCCCGACACACTACTTCACCTAACTCACCCTACCCCCCTACACTTATCCACTACCTTAGTCCGTCCTTTCCACCCCTCACCTTGGGACTCCTGAACCCTAAAGTGACACTCACCCTGCACTTCGGCATCCTCTCTACCTTCGTCTCTTCACTACACGACACCGTATAAAAATATGGTAGAGAGACCGATACACTTTATAGTTACTGGAGTCTACCGTGGAGTCTACGCCTACTGTGGTGGGAATACCGTCTCTTGTTTCTCCTTGACTTCTTGGAGAACTACTTTCACTTTCTCCTCTCACTTTTTCGACCGAACTTTGAGTCAAAAGTTTTTTGTTTCTAGTACCGTAGGTCAGGGTAGTGAGGTACCGTTTATCTACCCCTTTGTTACCTTTGTCACTCTCTGAAATAAATGAACCCGAGGTTTTAGTGACGTCTACCACTGACGTCGGAACTTTAATTTTCTGTGAACGAGGAACTTTCTTTTCGATATTATTTAGATCTGTCGTATAATTTTTCGTCTCTGTGACGAAACGGTAGTTTCCAGTCAGATCAGTTTCGATACCAAAAAGGTCATCGGTACATACCTATACTCTCAACCTGGTATTTCTTTAGACTAACGACTTCTTCACTACGAAAACTTGACACCACAACCTCTTCTGAGAACTCTCAGGGAATCTGACGTTCCTCCAGTTTGGTCAGTTAGGATTTCTTTTAGTCAGGACTTATAAGAAACCTTCATGACTACGACTTCAACTTCGAGGTCATGAGACCGGTGGACTACGCTTGTTGACTGAGTAACCTTTTCTGGGACTACAACCCTTTCTAATTTCTGTCCTCCTCTTCCCCTACTGTCTCCTCTCTACCAACCTACCGTAGTGGCTGAGCTACCTGTACTAAAACTCGTTCGGGACCCTCAACCACTACCTGTCCCATCGGACCGTACGACGTCAGGCCCACAACGTCTCAACCGGTACTGACTCACTGACTTCACTGACTTGACTTGAGACCAACGCACAATTCTTATCCGACTCCCCCGTCCCCGTCTTTGTCCCTCTCTCAGTCCTCCGGTGACTTCACTACCCTCATTATATACTACCCCTGCACCCGATCCCACTACAGATACGTCCACCACTCTTCACTATCTAAAACATTTTATTCGTATTGTGAAAGGTCTGGAATCTGTGTGATAGAGTAGGTTAAAAGTGTGTTAAACTTACTCAATCACTACTAGTGACGGGTAAAAATGTTTCTTGTTCTTCGACTCGTGGACTGGTTCTCGTGTGTGGACTTTGTACCAGTCTGGTTTAGCTCCTGTGTCCAGAGTTCAGTTAAGAGAACTCATAAAAGGGGTTAAGTCATTAAGAGGACGACGTAAAGTCAGTTATTTAACACAACAGATATTTCTGAGGGTGAAGAACTTTTGTCACGAAGGATTTACAAGGGGTGGTGGTCCGGGAGTGACGATCTCGGTTAGTCCTTAACTCTTAATTTTTACAAGAACCGTCTAGGTTTTTGGGTTTTTTCTTTCTCTCTCTCTTCGCCTCTTCTCATCGGTGACTTTTAAGGTCATGAAACGACCGTCCCTAGTTAGGGAATCCCATAAAAGGGGGAAATGAACTCCAACATTCACCTTTCCATTAATTTTCACACTGAACTAAGTCTCCCCGTGTCTCCTACACTGCGAAATTTTTATAGTGTCACAACCCGAACCGTCACTAAGACTCTTTACGGAGGGGCTCTGAAATCTGTAGACGTGTGTCCTACTATACCTCCCTCTGAAGTCGTTCTGTCTTGTCATGGTAGGTTGCACAATAATACATATTTCCACCACTTTACATGACGAGGTCGGGACTGGAGGGGGACATCGAGATTTGAACACATAACTCGACACCTGGACGGAGAGGTGAACCTATCTTTTAGTCGTAAAGCTTGGACATTCGGGGTTTGCTCGGGGGTCAAGGGTGGTGGGGTGCACTCGGAAGACTAGAAAGGTTCAGTCAATCGTGTGGGGGTGGGTGAGTCACGGAACTCGTTTTGGACTCGTCCTCAGGAACTGAAGAGAGAGAGAGGAGGAGGAGTGGGGATTCTAGGTCACAGAGAATTCGTGAACGACAAGGCGAACGTCTTATACAGAGATGGAAAGGTAAGAGAGGTGGGGTGACTATCATAAGACCCGCAGTGGTAGAACTCGTACTCAAAGCCGGTGTCGAGGATCGGGACGGGGGGAGGTTAGGTGTGCCTCGGTCGCAATCGAAAAATGTTGTGTTTACATTTGGACTTGTCCAAAAAGTCACACAAGTCACCGAAGGGTAATAAGAATCTTATTTTCCGTTAGAGAAATTCTAGAACACACTAGACCGTCGATTGAATAAGAGATTAGAGACGATTATGTCTCTAATACAGGGTAAATAGTGTCAAATGGTCGGTGGACCGGAGAAAGGACTAGGAAACTACGTGTTTCAGGAAAGGGAGGATACCCGTTACGTCTACAACAAAGGAGACGGATTTTACGAGACTTTCACTTTCAGTGAGCTGAGAAACACTGAGGTACCTGACATCGGACGGTTCGAGGAGACAGGTACCTTAAGAGGTCCGGTCTTGTGACCCCACCCATCGACAAGGGAAGAGGTCCCCTAGAAAGGTTGGGTCCCTAGGTTGGGTCCAGAGGGCGTAACGTCCACCTAAGAAATGGTAGACTCGGTGGTCCCATGAGATCCTAGTCGATAAAAGTTCTGACCAAGGAGGACGAATAGGAAGTCGAGGGTCTAGTTTATGTGAGAGGAGCCTTTCTGGAAGAGAACACTGGGAAAGAGTCTGAAAGAGTTGGAGTCAAGACAACAGTAGACCCCGGCCCAGTGACAGACAACACCCCTGACAGAACACGTACCACCCTCCGAATCGTTATAGGGACCGAAGTTGGGAGGTCTACGGGAATCGTGGAGGGAGGTTCAGTACTAATGGTTTTTATAGAGTTCAATAACGGTTTACATGGGACCCCTCCCCTACTTTGTTCAGTAGATGACAATTCTTGGTAAAGGGTAGATCTCAAAGGGACTGACGACACAAAATAGAGAAAACCGAAAAAAGGGGGGGTATATAAAGTGTAAGCGACGTCAATCGAAAACATAAAAATATACAAGAGTACAACGGGAGTTCTTACAGTAGAGGTTCTTACTTTCTTGAAACTGATAAAATAAATATCAGACTTGAGGGTCTTGGATCTTTTCACCTTTGATATACTGTCTATAGGGGACTCACTTGTTTCCCATCGACTACAAGAAATTTACGGATGACACTCGACTCGAGACACGATTCACGACGAGCACACAATCGAATAAAATTACGTCTATTACTCTAGCCATTATAACAATAAGGGTGAAAGTGTACATCTTTTCTTTCTAAGTCTCTCCAGTTCAGTACTTCGTTTATTCCTAGTCTTGGTCTTATGTTTAGGGACTCAAACGCATTGACGACCCGAGATAACGGAAGGACAGAGGTAACTACTTTTATCGTTGGTATGTTAGAAGGTTGGACTTCTGAAAGTAAAACAAAAAATTAAAAATAACCTTACATCAACTAAGTGTTACGACACAATTAAAGACGACATGTCGTTTCACTTAGTCAATGTGTATACGTATATGGGTGAGAAAGCATCTAAGACAAGGGTATATCCAGTAATGTCTCGTAACTCTTGTCAGGGATACGATATCTCATTCGGGAATCACTAATAGAGAAAATGTATCTCATCACACATATGCAGTCAGGGTTAGAGGGTTAAATAAGGGGGGGATGGAAAAGGGGTGACCATTGGTACTGAAACGATAGATGTAGACACTAAGATAAAGAGCTTGGCCTTCGAAACTTATTAGTAAGAACTGAGAAGGAAGGAAAGACCCAGGATAGTTGGGAAGCTAGGGTAATTAATCTGGAGTATTACGACGAATATGAGTCGGGGAGGAGAGGAAGAACAACGGTAGTTTAAGTTGTCCCAGGAGTAGTTAAGTGTCGACCATGACCCTTCTCGGAGGACTTAGACCGGAGATGTGACGGTCGGAGATGCGTGAGAAATAGTGAAGATATACCGTGGTCACAAGTGTAGAGGTAGTCGAGTCCAGTACGAGATCGAAACTTTTACACACAACTGAGGGATCATGGATCTTCTGTTTCAGGTTTGATAAATGACACTGGAACCCATTAAATAACTAGGGAGACTTGAAGTCAAAGGGTAGATATTCTTACCCCTTTTCTTTTATTGGAAAAGTCTTTATAAAATTCTAAGTCACCCTGTTCTACCCACTAGTGAATATTTCCTATGAGTTATTACAACTAAAGGAAAGGAAAGAAGTAATAAGTCTACATTAGACTTGGGTTAGATGAAGAAGTCGAAGTAGAGATCAGTCAGAGGGGTGAATAAGGGGAGAAGAAACACTCAAGGATAAACAGGGAGTTGAGTGTCGAGTTTTTTGAACAAGTTTTCCAGTGTTAAGTTTTTTGAGTACCAAGTTTCACCCGAAGGGACTATCGAGTCAACCATTTCTTAGGCGGACGTTACGTCCTCTGACACCAAGTTAAGGACCCAACCCTTCTAAGGGACCTCTTCCCTTACCGATGGGTGAGGTCATAAGACCGGACTTCTTAAGGTACCTGAGATATCAGGCACCCCAGTGTTTCTCAGGCTGCACTGACTTTCTGAAAGTGAAGGAAAGTGTCAAGTTTACAGACACTGTGTCAGTGTAGAGGGGGTGACAGAGACCGTCTCCACTACTATGGTCCAGACGTCAGAGTCTAGAGATGAGATCGTAAACTGTACCACAGGAAATTTGTGACTCAGTAGTAACAAACAGATGTGTAGGAGGAAGAGATAATCTGGTTCCCGTCCTTAGACGTAAAGACCTACGAATCGTGATTCATTACCCGGTTCGTGTATCACTGATGAGTTATGAAATGTACATCCTTCTATCGTTGTGTTAAGATCTTAGTGTGTCTGGACCCTTAGTTATGATTGTGACGGGGTTTAAACGACCTATTAGAATTCCTTAAGTACTAATGAAAGACTTGGGACAAAAAAAATAAAAGAGAGAGAGAGAATTCTTTATCTCTAACAAATTATAAGGAATCTCCTATATCATCTATTAATTGTATTCTATAGATCGTATCCGGATGTGTACCAATAGTAAGTTATTACCATATTATAATAAGGATGGGTTTAAATAAACGATTAATGATATAAGTTCATTTAATCTTATATGATTATGAGATCCCTTAATTCCTTCGATTTTATAGCTATGAACTTTGTTGAACCTTTATCATATTTAAAATATGAAAATTTCTCATATTTAAAACATGAAAGACGTTTTCATACCTTTAACGTATTATATTTGGAGTGATTCCGGGTTTTGTTATCAACAATGTATCACCATCCTTCGACCAGACCTTTTCAGTCCTTTATGAAGGACCTTCTCCACCGTACTATTTATCGGAAGTTTCTACCGGTGGTGGCTAAGGAAGGGACGAACAAAAATGTGCGACGAGATACGTGGTTCTGTACTTTGGTAAAGATGAGGGTCACTTTAGATCCGAGGGATCACTGAATATTTGTCTTACTTTTACCTTGATTGAGAATACTCCGGACCGACGACGACGACGACGACGATTCAGCGAAGTCAGTACAGACCGAGACACACTAGGGTATCTGCCGTCGGGTGGTCCGAGGGGGCAGGGACCCTAAGAGGTCCGTCCTTGTGACCTCACCCAACGGTAAAGGAAGAGGTTACGTACTTTCACTTTTCACTTTCACTTCAACGAGTCAGCACAGACTGAGAATCGCTGGGGTACCTGACGTCGGATGGTCCGAGGAGGCAGGTACCCTAAAAGGTCCGTTCTCATGACCTCACCTAACGGAAACGGAAGAGGCTACTCCGGACCGTCGAAGGTGAAAAAAGAACCTTAGTCGGTGGTACTATGCTTCAAGAACTCGTCCTGATGACTTAATACTCTTTATTGTGTCTGTCTCTCTAAGCACACTTCCTCTTGACCTCATGGGTCTTTACACTCCCTTCAAAGAACTTTGAAACTAGGACCGGGTTCGTCGGTTCTCCCATAGACTCATTTTCTGTAGTTGGTTGTGGTTACCTCATATTCTTGGTGGGACGACTTGGAATAGAGTTAAGACTTAAGTATCTCCGTACTTTTTATTATTCGATAATAACTAAATTTGGTGATTAAAACCCCTGACAAACAACCTTTCGTTATCTATTTTCTTTCTCCACCCTTAAACTTACATGTATCCGGACTGTACTTCCCCGCCCGTGTCACTCTTTCCGAAAGGTTTATCCCCTTGAGTCACATTACAAACCTAATTAGATTACTCACGAGGTCCGAAGGGACCACCGTGACCACCATTTCTTAGGTAGACGGGTACGTCCTCTACGTTCTCTTCACCCAATCTAGGGACTCAGTCCTCCTCGGGGACCTCATCTTTTACCGTTTGAAGAAGTCATAAGAACGGACCCTTTAAAGTACCTGTCTCCTCGGACCACTCGATGTCAAGTAACGTCTCTCAACTTGTGTTGACTCGTTGATTCGAGTTGTGTATCGTTACTGACTAGGTCCGAATGCAAAGTCGAAGAGTTGGGTGTCGAAGGGTAGACACTGAGAGGTTCGTCCGACCGACGGGGAGTCCGAAAGAGAGTTGAGGGTCGGAAACCTGGACGAGAAGTGTGACGAAGTGATAAAGATCAGTAGAAAGTAGGGGTGAAATCCGGAGTTTACAACAAAGAAATCCAATCGGAAGAAAACGTCACAGGTGTACAGGTTGTACATAGTGTCACAACGAGAACAGTCTGATTACTGGAATAAAAAAGTGTTCTAGTAAGTAATTAACTCTCTTCCCTTTCATAAAAGACATCTTACGTTTGATTAACTACTCCTTCCTTATTTTCTTAATCTTTTAATAGTAACCGTTGGTAGTGAGACTATTGACTATTCCATGTCCTATTAACGTATCGGAGTCTCATATATGGGATTTTCAAGAAATAATTAATGTTTCCGTATTTTCATTACAATATTACCTCTTTGAAAATTAGTTCACTAGTTTCAATTATGGTTGACACTACCTTGTTTGGTTACAGTATGTGAATGACTTGCTAATGACTCCTATGTTATAGGAGTCATAAAACGGTCTACACCGTTTTACATATTGTTTTACATATGGACTGTTTTTACGTATTGGACTTAGATTAGTCCTCCGTCGACTATCTGGTTTGAAATACCTGTAAAAATTGTGAAAAGTTTTGTATGATTATAAGATTTCTGTTTCTTTCTAACTCCGTTGTAAGGTCTCATTTCTGTCTCAGTACTTTTGGTTGACGTTACGTACTAGGACCTAACTTAGGACTCGGACTTCTTTATACGAGACTTCCCGTGATATCCTTGTAAACGACTTTGACCTTATTTCAGATATCTAATCTATTAATATAACACATTTATGACTTAAAAAGGAATAAAACTAGTGACATGACGCTTAATTTTTTACTAAAAACTGTTTTTATTTTTTCGTAAAGTACCATTTACCCCGTACTATATAATTTGTTTTACAAATTTTTCGTGATATATATATATATACGTGTATATCTCTCTTTTGTTATCTCGTTTACATCTTTTAATTGTCAACTATTTTTGTTCACTTCTCATATGTATCAAACATGATCAAAATATTGAATAGATATTCAAATTTTAATAAAGTTTGTCTTCGTAACCTTTTTATGTTATATTACAGTCTATAAACCACCTATTTTATGTTATAATTTGTGATGTACCGGTGGTTTAACCGATTTTACCTCTTCTGCCTGTTTTAATTCTCAACCATTCCTATTCCGTTCTCTTTGAGTTCATTCTACCATCCACGACGTTCTCCCGTAGTCTCCCGTCTGTGTGACTTTGGTATTAGTGTCTTTTGATCGGTTAGACTAGTGTGGCTAGTGTCGGCACAGATTGAGTTACTTTGATTCGGTACGGGACACCCCGGTGGGTTCTGCCTACCCAGTACCACCTCTCCAGACTGTCTTACACCAGGTGACCTCTTCCCTTACCGTTTGGTGAAGTCATAAGAACGGAACTCTTGGGGTACTTGTCATACTTTTCCGTTTTACTATCCTATGACTTTCTCCTTGAGGGGTCCAGTCATCCACGGGCTATACGATGACCTCTAGTCACCTCTTTATTGAGGTCTTTCTTACTTCCCTACCTCGGTTTAGTTTTTGTTATGGGTGGACACCTATGTTGACCACTATCTTCGTTCCAGGCTACGACATTTCTCGTTATAACGTATCCTTGGACCTTACAGTCCAGGTACTTAGTTCCGTTTAACCTTCACCAGTTTGTTCTCTACCGTTCTCACTTGTAGTTGTAAGATCCTTAGTCGCTTGATTTTACCTGACCTTACCTACTTAAATTGAGTCTACTGGTAATATAGATGATGACACCCTTCCTTAGGGAATCTTCTTCACCTCGTCGGTAGTACCAGTTGTTCTCAGGTTTTACGTCATAAACCTACGTTAGAGTTTTTGCTGTCTTACTAGCGACAAACAGAGGTTCCGTTTGGTAAGTTATAGTGCCACTAGGATACGGGGTTGGTCATTACGACTTCTTCGACTTCAACTTGTCAAGATACTTCTGGATGTTCTGGAAAATCTTGATTGTGGGAGTTTTTTCTACAGGAAAAGTAATACCCCCTGACCTTACGTTTTCATCCTTCAGTTCTTTGTGGACCTCATTGTCCGTTTAAACCGGAACCTTACGTCTTACTTCGTCCCGTTTCCGATTATCTCAAAACGGTTCTCTTGCGTGACCAGTATCGTTTGTGGGAGAAGGTCGTTGTGCTCTCTTCTGAGATGTGTTCCTGTAGTGGTCTACCAGTTGTGGTTTTAGTCTAACTAAGATAAGAAACGTCGGTTTCTACCTCTTCGAGATATGTCAGTCGTTTTTGTTCTGGTCCTCGACTGACAGAATGTTACTTGACAGTCATTACTTGAGGAATAACGGTCTAAGTCTGAATTTAACTTCTTTCATCCCTTTTGGTGATCTGGTAAGTTCATACCGGATTTAGTTTAGGGAATACTAATGTGTCACCTTCACTCTTTATCTCCATTCCCTGATCTAGACTATCTGTCTCATGGACTACTTGATACCTGGCTCCAAGTACTGTAACATGTCCTCTGTCCCGAGTTCTGGTAGGTTTACCTTTTCTTTACGTTTTTTCGTTTTACCGATAGACCTCTCCGGAATGTTTATCGACACTTTTCCTCTTCGTTTTTCGTTTCCTTTTTTCCTTTCTATAAGGGTAAACTTAGGTCTCAAGGTTTCTTATCCTACCTCTCTATTCTTTCCGAAGGAGTCGCAAGTTCCGTTTTTTTATCTCCTTTTGTTGTCTTACCCTTTCTGATCTCTAGAGAAGTTCTTTTAATCTCTATGGTTCCCTTGTAAAGTCCGTTTCTACCCGAGCTATTTTCTGTCTTTACCATACCTGGATTGTCTTCGTCTTCTATAATTCTTCTCCACCGTTCTTANCTCTGTCCCGAGTTCTGGTAGGTTTACCTTTTCTTTACGTTTTTTCGTTTTACCGATAGACCTCTCCGGAATGTTTATCGACACTTTTCCTCTTCGTTTTTCGTTTCCTTTTTTCCTTTCTATAAGGGTAAACTTAGGTCTCAAGGTTTCTTATCCTACCTCTCTATTCTTTCCGAAGGAGTCGCAAGTTCCGTTTTTTTATCTCCTTTTGTTGTCTTACCCTTTCTGATCTCTAGAGAAGTTCTTTTAATCTCTATGGTTCCCTTGTAAAGTCCGTTTCTACCCGAGCTATTTTCTGTCTTTACCATACCTGGATTGTCTTCGTCTTCTATAATTCTTCTCCACCGTTCTTATGTGTCTTCTTGACATGTTTTTTCTAGAATTACTAGGTCTATTAGTGTTACCACACTAGTGAGTAGATCTCGGTCTGTAGGACCTTACACTTCAGTTCCCTCGGAATCTTTCGTAGTGCTGCTTGTTTCGATCACCTCCACTAACTTAAGGTCAACTCGACAAAGTTTAGGACTTTCTACTACGACAACTTTCACGACGTTAGTTAGACGGTCGTTTAAACCTTTTGAGTCGTCGTCGGTGTCCTGACCTTTTCCAGTCAAAAGTAAGGTTAGGGTTTCTTTCCGTTACGGTTTCTTACGAGTCTGATGGTGTGTTAACGTGAGTAGAGTGTGTGATCGTTTCATTACGAGTTTTAAGAGGTTCGGTCCGAAGTCGTTATGCACTTGACACTTGAAGGTGTACAAGTTCGACCAAAATCTTTTCCGTCTCCTTGGTCTCCAGTTTAACGGTTGTAAGTAACCTAGTAACTTTTTCGATCTCTCAAGGTCTTTTTTAGATAAAGACGAAATAACTGATACGGTTTCGGAAACTGACACACCTAGTGTTAGTTGACACCTTTTAAGACTTTCTCTACCCTTATGGTCTGGTGGACTGGACGGAGAACTCTTTGGATATACGTCCAGTCCTTCGTTGTCAATCTTGACCTGTACCTTGTTGTCTGATCAAGGTTCAGTCTTTTCCTCATGTAGTTCCGACATATAACAGTGAGACTAATAAATTGAAGATACGTCTCATGTAGTACTCTTTGCGACCCGACCTTCTTCGTGTTCGACCTTAGTTCTAACGGTCCTCTTTAGCGTTATTGGGAATACTGTCTTTCACTTCTCCTTGAGTTTTCGGAGAACTACTTTCACTTTCTTCTCTCACTTTTTCAACCGAATTTCGAGTTGTAAATTTTTTGATTCTGGCACCGTAGACCAGGGTAGTAAAGTACCCTTTATCTACCTCTTTGTCACCTTTGTCCCAGTCCCAGTCTGAAATAAAACCTCTCGAGGTTTTAGTGAAGTCTACCACTAACGTCGGTACTTTAATTTTCTGAGAATGAGGAACCTTCTTTTCAATACTGGTTGGATCTATCGTATAAGTTTTCGTCTCTGTAATGAAACGGTTGTTTCCAGGTAGATCAGTTCCGATACCAAAAAGGACACCAGTACATACCTACACTCTCAACCTGAACTTCTTCCGACTCGCGACTTCTTAACTACGAAAACTTGACACCACAACCTCTTCTGAGAACTCTCAGGGAACCTGACGTTCCTCTAGGTTGGTCAGGTAAGACTTCCTCTAGTCAGGACCCACAAGTAACCTTCCTGACTACGACTCCGACTTTGAGGTTACGAAACCGGTGGAGTACTCTTCTTAACTGAGTAACCTTTTCTGGGACTACGACCCTCCCTAACCCCCGTCCTCCTCTTCCCCTACTGTCTCATATTCTACCGACCTACCATAGGGGCTGAACTACCTGAACTCAAACTCACTTGAGGTCCTCAACCACTACCTGTACCCAAATGTTTCTCGGTCTGTGCTGACTCGTTTACTTGACTTGACTTGACTTCCTATAACTCGATGACGTTGAACGAATACAATAACCTTACCTTACGTTTAACAATGTTGGTGAAGTCTTTTGACAAACTAACCGTTACCGTTGGGTAAGGTCATAAGGACGGATCTCTTAGAGTACCTACCCCCTTGGACCACCCGACGGTAGATGCCCCAGGGTGTCTCAGTCTGTCCTGACTTCGCTGAATCGTCGTCGTCATCGTCGTCGACTTTAAATTTTATCGGTATGGTACTGAGTTGTCAAAGTACGACTTTCTATCCAGATATTTTTACGTGTATCCGAAGGGACCACAGAGTCACCATTTCTTAGGTGAACGGTTGTGTCCTCTGTGTCCTAACTAGGGACCAGACACTTCTATGGTGTACGACGTCCCGTTGATGCGGGGACACGGTGTTGATGCCTCGGACACGAGACCTCGCACCCTCGGCGTTGACGACTCAGGTGTACAGTGTTGACGACTTTGGGCTTGTAAGATCTCGGACACGAGACGTTGTTCTCTTCGGTGGTGTTACTCTTCGGGTACATGACCTTGAGCTCTCATCAGGGAACGAGTCACGTTGATGTCTTCTCGGACGAGTCTCCTGTATTTATCTGTGAAGAGGTTTCTTCTGTATGTCTACCGATTATCCGTGTGTCTTTCTATAAGTTGTAGTGATTAATAAGTCAAGTCAAGTCAAGTCAGCGAGTCAGCACAGGCTGAGGAACGCTGGGGTACTTAGCGTCGTGCGGTCCGGAGGGACAGGTAGTGGTTTAGGGCCTCAAGTGAGTCTGAGTGCAGGTAGCTCAGCCCCTACGGTAGGTCGGTAGAGTAGGAGACAGCAGGGGAAGAGGAGGACGGGGGTTAGGGAGGGTCGTAGTCTTAGAAAAGGTTACTCAGTTGAGAAGAGTACTCCACCGGTTTCATAACCTCAAAGTCGGAGTCGTGACCAGGAAAGTTACTTGTGGGTCCTGACTAGAGGAAATCTTACCTGACCAACCTAGAGGAACGTCAGGTTCCCTGAGAGTTCTCAGAAGAGGTTGTGGTGTCAAGTTTTCGTAGTTAAGAAGCCGTGAGTCGGAAGAAGTGTCAGGTTGAGAGTGTAGGTATGTACTGGTGTCCTTTTTGGTATCGGAACTGATCTACCTGGAAACAACCGTTTCATTACAGAGACGAAAACTTATACGATAGATCCAACCAGTATTGAAAGGAAGGTTCCTCATTCTCAGAAAATTAAAGTACCGACGTTAGTGGTAGACATCACTAAAACCTCGGGTTTTTTTATTTCAGACTGTGACAAAGGTGACAAAGGGGTAGATAAAGGGTACTTCACTACCCTGGTTTACGGTACTAGAATCGAAAAACTTACAACTCGAAATTCGGTTGAAAAAGTGAGAGAAGAAAGTGAAAGTAGTTCTCCGAAAACTCAAGGAGAAGTGAAAGACAGTATTCCCAATAACGCTAAAGAGGACCGTTAGAACTAAGGTCGAACACGAAGAAGGTCGGGTCGTAAAGAGTACTACATGAGACGTATCTTCAATTTATCAGTCTCACTGTTATATGTCGGAACTGGGTGAGGAAAAGGATAAACCTTGGTCAGGCAACAAGGTACAGGTCAAGATTGACAACGAAGGACTGGACGTATATCCAAAGAGTTCTCCGTCCAGTCCACCAGACCATAAGGGTAGAGAAAGTCTTAAAAGGTGTCAACTAACACTAGGTGTGTCAGTTTCCGAAACCGTATCAGTTATGAGTGATTAATAATCCAATTACGTTTAGTTTTGATGTTACTCTATGGTGGAGTGTGATCGGTTTTACCGATAGTAGTTTTTTAGGTGTTTGTTATTTACGACCTCTCCCACACCTCTGTTCCCTTGGGAGGATGTGACAACCACCCTTACAATTAATCATATCGATGATACCTCTTGTTATACCTCCAAGGAATTTTTGATTTTTAGTTCGATAGTATACTGGGACGTTAGGGTGAGGGCCCGTTTATAGGTTTCTTTTTGTACTAGGTTTTACTATGTACGTGGGGTTACAAGTAACGTCGTGACAAACGTTATTGGTTCTGTACCTTCGTTTGACTTACAGGTAGTTGTCTTCTTGCCTATTTCTACACCATGTATATATGTTACCTTATAAGTCAAGTCAAGTCAAGTCAGCGAGTCAGCACAGGCTGAGAAACGTTGGGGTACTTAGCGTCGTGTGGTCCGGAGGGACAGGTAGTGGTTGAGGACCTCAAGTGAGTTTGAGTGCAGGTAGCTCAACCACTACGGTAGGTCGGTGGAGTAGGAGACAGCAGGGGAAAAGGAGGACGGGGGTTAGGGAGGGTCGTAGTCCCAGAAAAGGTTACTCAGTTGGGAAGCGTACTCCACCGGTTTCATGACCTCAAAGTCGAAATCGTAGAAAGGAAGGTTTCTTTAGGGTCCCGACTAGAGGAAGTCTTACCTGACCAATCTAGAGGAACGTCAGGTTCCCTGAGAGTTCTCAGAAGAGGTTGTGGTACCTAGTTTTCGTAGTTAAGGAGTCACGAGTCGGAAGAAGTGTCAGGTCAAGAGTGTAGGTATGTACTAGAATTGATCCACCTGGAATCAGCCATTTCATTACAGAGACGAAAACTTATACGATAGATCCAACTAGTATTGAAAAGAATGAGTCGGTAATTTTTTCTTACTTTATTACGGTAAACGTCGTTGTACCTGCCTGGATCTCTAACAGTATAACTCACTTCATTTCAGTCTGTTTCTTCTTTTTTATAACATACTATAGAAAAAATACAACTTAGATTTTTCTTTACTATGTTTACTCGAATGTTTAGACTTTGTCTGAGTGTTTAAATCTCTTATTTAAATACCAACGGTCCCCTTCCTGACACCCTTCCCTATCAATCCCTCAAACCCTATCTGTACATGGGTACCGATATAAATTTTACCTATTAGTTGTTCTCGGATAACATACCGTGTACCTTGAGACGAGTTACAACATACCGTCGAACCTACCCTCCCCTCAAACTTCCTCTTACCTATATACATATACATACCGACTCAGGGAACCGACAAGTGGACTTTGATAGTGTTGTAATAAATAAGTAACCGATATAGGGTTATGTTTTACAAAAAAATTTCAGAAGAGTTGTTGTTTCTGGGTCGTGTCGGTTTATTTTATTTATTTATAAAAATTTACGTGGATATTCGTTTAGGACGTTTTTTATACGTAATCTTATTTGATATCGAACCGATATGAAGTAACGGTTTTTTATCTTTGTTGAGTTTACGTGTGATGTATCTATTTCTGTAGCAACGTATAGGGGATTTACCTTGGATGTGTCGTTACGTTTTACTTAATAAAGATTGTTGATCCTCTTTCTTTGAGTATTTTTATAATTCGTTTTATTTAGTTTCATCACGTAGAAGATATGTAAATATAGTTTAAGTTTTTGTATTTTTTGTTTGAACGTTAAAAATCTTCGGTCCTATCACCAATGGGGAACACCCATTTCGTAAGAAGATTACGAAACAAATTACTAGACCTACGACGAAGGAATCAACACAGGGAAAACCTTTGAGTAACTCAAAATGTAATTACTGACCCGTGAAAAGACAACATACAGTGAGAAGTTGTTTTACAAATGTAACAAAAAATTCCTACTATTTTTACGGAATCTCATGTATGGTCCGTGACAAATTGACAAAAGGTACCTAAAGACCTTGTCAAGAACAAAGAAGTTTAAGTGTTCAGTACTTGACACACGATAATCCCCCGTCATAACGGTGTGTAGACAGTAAAAACATTTACCTCTTTGACTCCGGGTCTCACCAATTCGTTGAACGACTCCCAGTGTGTCGGTTCTGTACCGACGACGACGACGATTCAGTGAAGTCAGCACAGGTTGAGACACGCTGGGGTATCTGCAGTCGGGTGGTCCGAGGTGGCGGGGACTCTAAGAGGTCCGTTCTTGTGACCTCACCCAACGGTAAAGGAAGAGGTCACGTACTTTCACTTTTCACTTTCACTTCAGAGAGTCAGTACAGACTGAGAATCGCTGGGGTACCTGACGTCAGATGGTACGAGGAGGTGGGTACCCTAAAAGGTCCGTTCTCATGACCTCACCCCGCGGTAACTAGTCTTGAGTTAAGTCCCCCAAGTCGATGGATGTCTCAGACGTCAAGGATCTACGATGTAAGGTGACGTAAAATTACTTCTCGGGAAACCACGTCTCTCCTAGAAGAAGTAAGGAAGTAGTTTCCCGGAGGACTTATTTGGGTCCTACAATCCGTAATACGTTTACTTGAATTTCTTAGTCTGAGACGATTATTTCTACCTCTCTCCTTGTGTCACGGTTTGACTTTGCACTATTACTCTGACTAGAATTACGGTGAAGAGTCGGGAATAAACGTTTTAATTCTAGATTCTCCTCCTCCCTTTTTTTTTTGTGGGGTTGGTATTTTCCGTCCCATCTATGGGTACTCTATTCTACCAACTTCTTCACGATTACTGGGTTAATTTTTAGCCTTACGTCAAGACACTAGGAACAAGGTTAATGGTATCTTAGACCGGACATACAAGTGACGACGTTCTCTTTCACATCCTCCTATGACTACAAAACTCAAACAAAAGAAGATGGACACCGTCTATGTAAAAAACTTAATAATTAGACGTCGAAAAGTGACACATATACAAACCAAAAGGTAGGGTTCAACTCGAGTGCCCAGAAACGACTCGTCTGACGTTTCAAAAATGTCAGTCATTTTAAATGATATAAGACAATTTCAAAGTGTACTTCTTTCCCTACTCCATCGAAATGGTCTAAGTCCCCTCATCGTTTACCGGTCTCCCACAGTCCCTATCCTTCTCCCACTTCTACCTCTTTTTCCCAGGGAACTTCTCGTCTTCGAAACCGGACACATCCTCGTCAAAGACCTTTTAGTCCTGTCCGATATTCCTCGGGGACATCTTCGACCTGGGGTCCGTGTCCCTGGGAGTCGGAATGGGTCCCCAGAACCCAAAGTCCGAATTTTATCTTCCCCTTCCAGGTGTCTGGTGTACGAAGAATCCGTCACCCAGAGGATGTTTATTCACTCACGTTCGTACGATTTAGTAAAGTCAGCACAGGTTGAGACACATTGGGATACCTGTGATCGGACGGTCCGAAGAGACAGGAACCCCAAGAGGTCCGTTCTTATGCCCTCACTCAACGGTACGGGAGGAGGTCCCCTAGAAGGGCTGGGTCCCTAGCTTGGACGTAGAGAATACAGAGAATGCGACCGTCAACCCAAGTAATGGCGTCACGGTGGACCCTTCGGGTGTTTATTCATAAGTTGAGTTGTTTTTAACTTACTTGAGATTCCTACTCCTTCGAGTCATGACTGACTTTAATAATAAAAAAAAATGTTTGGAATTTCAAACTCCTAAACCCCACTTTGACTTAATTTTATTCCTGACATTCCTCACTATAAGAAAATGTGAACTCAAATTTCTAAATCTACGCATAGAGGAGGTATACTTTACTCACTTTTGATGAGGTACATCTGCGATTTCTCGTAAAACGTAACTCCTTTTTTTTTTCAGTGAACGTACCTTTATTCCAATAGAGGAGTCGAAAAAGACCGCCGACGAATTATTAAGGGGTTCGGGGTGAGACGACACTGTTCGTTCGGACCTAAACTGACGTGTAAGAAAGGAGAACTGGAACCCCAGGGTAACCAGTACTTAAGGACTGCAATCATAAAGACAGTCCGTCCCGACGAAATTCTACTGAAACTCAGAATTGTTTTGGCTTAATTTAAAAGTTGGTTCTCCTAGAGGGAGGACACTCGTTTCTATGTTAACTTTGAACACACCACTACGATAATAGTAGTGTACAATAATTGGTCCACATAGTACGGTCCTATAAATTTAAATGGACGTTCGGTTGACAAGGGTGATGGTCTTCGTCGTTGTCTTGATAAGTTCATGTCTTGACCCCTTTCTTTTACTCTTAGTAGTACCTTCGACCTCAGTAACCGGGTCTACACATCTTCCGAACGCCACTACTATTAATGTGTAGTAATCACGTAAACGTCTTACTCTAAGGAAGAAAGTCGTCCTCTCCCTTTAGATGGGTCACATCCACTTGTGTGTCGTAGTACGACCGGTAAGTAATGACAGACCCGAGATCCTTTTCACGGAGGAAGGGGTCTTTGAAAAAGACGTCCGTGCTTCTATGACCTTATAAGTCACTTCCCATTAACCGATTGTCTCTTTTACCGACAACAGACCTATGGTCTCTCCTGACACATTCGTCTCACAGTTTCGACCCATCGTCCTCTTCTATAGAACTAATTTTTATTGTTCATAATCGTCCACATATACTTGAAGGACTACAAGTTCGACCAAAATCTTTTCCGTCTCTTTGGTCTCTAGTTTAACGGTTATATGGGACCTAGTACCTTTTTCGTTCTCTCAAGGTCTTTTTGTAGATGAAGACGAAATAGCTGATACGGTTTCGGAAACTGATACACCTAGGGTTATTTGACACCTTTTAAGACTTTCTCTACCCTTATGGTCTCGTGGACTGGACGGAGGACTCTTTAGACATACGTCCAGTCCTTCGTTGTCAATCTTGACCTGTACCTTGTTGTCTGACCAAGGTTTATCCTTTTCCTCATGCAGTTCCGACGAATAAATTGAAGATACGTCTCATGTAGTACTCTTTGCGACCTGACCTTCTTTGTGTTCGACCTTAGTTCTAACGACCCTCTTTATAGTTATTGGAGTCTATACGTCTACTGTGGTGGGAATACCGTCTTTCACTTCTCCTCGATTTTTCGGAGAACTATTGTCACTTTCACCCCTCACTTTTTCAACCGAATTTCAAGTTGTAAGTCTTTTGCTTCTAGTACCGTAGACCAGGGTAGTGAAGTACCCTTTATCTACCCCTTTGTCACCTTCGTCATAGTCTGAAATAAAAACCCCCGAGGTTTTAGTGAAGTCTACCACTAACGTCGGTACTTTAATTTTCTGCGAATGAGGAACCTTCTTTTCAATACTGGTTGGATTTGTCGTATAAGTTTTCGTCTCTGTAATGAAACGGCTGATTCCAGGCAGATCAGTTCCGATGCCAAAAAGGACACCAGTACATACCTACACTCTCAACCTGACACTTCTTACGACTCGCGGTTTCTTAACTACGAAAACTTGACACCACAACCTCTTCTGAGAACTCTCAGGGAACCTGACGTTCCTCTAGGTTGGTCAGGTAAGACTGCCTCTAGTCGGGACCCTAAAAAACCTTCCTTACTACGACTTCGACTTTGAGGTCATGAAACCAGTGGAGTACGTTTCTCAACTGAGTAACCTTTTCTGAGACTACCACCCTCCCTAACCCCCGTCCTCCTTTTCCCCTGCTGTCTCCTCCTCTACCGACCTACCGTAGGGGCTGAGCTACCTGCACTCAGACTCACTTGAGGCCCTCAACCACTACCTGTCCCTCCGGACCACACGACGCTAAGTACCCCAGCGTTTCTCAGTCTGTACTGACTCGCTTACTTGACTTGACTTGACTACCTGTAGTAAACGTTTAGGAGAGAGTGCACTTCTGAAACACATCTCGCCCTCTTTACTTACCTGAACCTCGGTGTCCCGTCGTAAAGCGACCACAAAAACCGACCTACGTAAACACTCCCACTACATTCGTCGAGGAGAAACCTCTCTGTTGTACGCCTCACGACTGTAACGTCTCCGTGGGTGTATTCCAAAGTTGAGTAGCTTGTCCTGACCAACGACTGACTCCCGAGACTCCCGATACCCGGATACAACTGTTTTCCCTCCAATTCAAACCCACGGGATCCGTCCGTTCTAAGTTTAGGGACTAGGGCGTACATAACCGAGGTACTGAAACCCATTTACTGTAGTGGAGGGACTTGGAGGGTAAGGAAGTAGATATTTCGCTACCGGAGAGATTTTCTAACCGAAAAGTCCACCGTGTTACTATTTTTTAGACGGAGAGTTACGTCCTCTGTATTCTCTGTGTCCGTCCTCTGTGTTCTCTACGTCCGAGCTAGGGACCAGTCCTTCTAGGAGACGTCTACCTTTATCGTCGGGTGAGGTCATAAGAACGGACTTTTTAGGGTGTCTGTCTCCTCTGACCGCCCGATGTCGGGTACCCCAGTGTTTCACAGTCTGTGTTCACTCGTACGTGTGTCTGAGAGCTTTCTAATAACACTCCCAAGTCACTCTATAAGTACAGTTTCAAGTACTGAGACACGGGGTGTGTGTCGAACGAGTGTTTACTATCGGCAACAGGAGTCCTCCTTCCACATCTCCTCTCTCTGTGACACTCTTCACATATAAACCAGAGTAGGGGGTCACGGACTGTACCTAGAGGACTTGGGAGTCTTGAAGGACCCACTTCTTTTGTAGAAAACAAGATTACTCTACTGAGAACTACCCGAGGACCTATTAAAGTCTTACCTCCACTCAGTGGTCTTTCTGGTTCCAGACACAGGGTAAGGGGACAAGAGGTCCCTCCTACTCAATTACTACCCAGTACGAGTCCACTCCTTCGGAGACACTTTTAGGTATTTGTTACCCAAAACTTCTGAAAGGTTCAACCACTTGTGTCGGTGCACAAGTCTCCCACCGTGTGGGGTTGAGGTATCCTTGTTCGAGGACACGAGGCCTGGAAAGATCTAGGGGTGGGATACATGGAAAAGTAGACCGATGTGTAAAATATAGGAGACATTATAAGAAATATTATTTGGTGAGTTGTATTTACTTCACAAAGAGACTCGAAACACTCACCCCACACTCTTGGAGGTTAAATACCGGTCAACCAGTCTTCATATCGAGTGTTGGACCCTGAACGTTAACCGTAAATTTAACCCCCTACCTCCACCCGTCAGGACACCATGACTCGGTCAGACATCCTAGGTGCGGTTGAGACCCCTCGAGCACAGTCTTTACTCACTACTCCGGGTCCATAACAGACCTTTTAACCTCTCAACCACCCACACCCCTTTTAGAACTGTGTGTCTGCAGTTTTCACAGGACACTCATCTCTTTAGTAAAAGAATTCCCACGGAAGGTCCGTCAAACACCGAGACAGCTATCCTTTTCGTGGTTCTGTTTACATACCCATATACCCACGACGCGAGTCAGTACAGGTTGAGAAACACTGAGGGAACCTGACATCGGACGGTCCGAGGAGACAGGTACCCTAAAAGGTCCGTTCTTATGACCTCACTCAACGGTAAAGGAGGAGGCCTCTAGAAGGGTCGGGTCCCTATTTTAAGTACAGAAGACGTAGTCATCCGTCTATGAGATAATGACTCAGTAGACCCTTCGGGCATACCCATCTCCTTTTGTCTATATTTACATGAGTCTGAAGGGAAACGGAGTTGTTGAACTCCCTGTTTACTCCAGTACTTATTGTTAAGTATAAAGGTACTGAAAACTGAAGTTTACATTTTAGGTCCTGAAGACCTGGGTGTAAGTGTAAAGTGTACCAGGGAACACTTTTGTCGAAAAAACCGAAGAGGGATGTCGTGGAAGAGGTCAGGATGGTACTACCTTCTACGTCTTTATTCAATTACCCCGGTCCATCCCCCGACGACAACTACGACGACGATTCAGTGCAGTCAGTACAGGCTGAGACACGCTGGGGTATCTACCGTCGGGTGGTTCGAGGAGACAGGGAACCTAAGAGGTCTGTTCTTATGACCTTACCCAACGGTAAAGGAAGAGGTTACGCACTTTCACTTTTTTCTTTCACTTCAGTGAGTCAACACAAACTGAGAAGTGGTGGGGTACCTGACATCGGATGGTCCGAGGAGGCAGGTACCCTAAAAGGTCCGTTCTCATGACCTCACCCAACGGTAACGGAAGAGGATCCATTCCCCGTCTGTAATTTTATCTTCGACTTCAAATGACTTGTGTATAGAGATACGTTCTGTCGGCCGACTCAGGGTTCGTACGTGACGGTATGAAGTTTTTCGTACGTAACGGTTTTGAAGTTTTACTGGTATCCTCCAAGTATCATTAACAGGAGTAAAACACCTATACGTTTGTTTCGAGTTTTCAAATTCGTTGACCTGGTCATAGTATCTACATTCTTGACCCTGGTTCTTACAGACAGGGGTTTCGGTGTCAGTAGTACTGAAACAAGAGGACTCCATAGGACACATGTTTGGTGGAAGAGTTAACGGGGAATATAAAGATAGTGGTGGTATTTTAATCGAGTAAGTCTATCTACGAACTACCCGGGTATTCTGTAGGAATCTATTGAACTTAGGTCCGTTTTCGTTTTTAATCCGAGTTTTATTTGGTGGTGTGGAGAACTGTATTTAGTCCGAAAGTATTTGTTGTCTCTTTAACGTTTACTCGACTCTCGGGTTATTGAACGGGGTTTAAGTTTTTCCGGTAATTTTGGTTTTCAATTATCTGAATCTCGTCGGATGACCCATCTCTCCGGTAATTATATTCTATTTATTACCATCATTCCACTCACTCTCGTCCGAATATTTAAGAGTGAACGAACAATTCCCTGCACAGAAAACCGGAGTGTCAATATTACATATACTGACGTCTATCCACTTAATATTTACATACAAAAGGAATTCATAGTTTACGTCCGACAAAAAGGAGGGTCTATGTTTTATTTATTGTTCGGTTTTTCCTTACTCAATTCTAAAACAAATAGAAGGAAAAAAGTTTCTCTTAGGAAGTATCGACCTTCCCTTGAAACTCTGACCGATAGAAAAGGGTGAGGGAGGAAAACGTGTACTCTTTTGAACGGTAAAACCGGTGTGGTCTTAAAGTTTACTAAACTTTAAGTTTGTGTGATCACCTCGGTTTATAAAATTAACTGAGGAATGGTGACTGTCGAGATTAGTTCCAGATTCAGAAGACAAGTTTGTGTTGTTGACTAATCGGAATTTCTACTTACCTGTGTCTTAGGATTACGTATAACTAAGATCGAAGTCCGGAAACGAGAATAAAGTCAGGACATGAATGTACCAATAATAGGTATAATGTTTCGTCATAACTAACAAAAGGTAGAAGTCGACTTCGTACTTAGAAAACTCCTCTAAAAAACTTCCAGTAAACTTTGACGATCCTAACATATACGACTATTTGTCTTATTTATGCTAGATCCTACTACTTACCTTGGTATCTACTCAAATCTCCTTAGGACCTCGTCTCATCGGTGATAGAGTAAGAGGTCCTGAGACATTCTAATGTACCTTCTAGGAATAGGTTGTACCGTGGGTTCGATATCTCATCCTCTCCGACTCCCCTGACAGACCCACCAATCCCCACTCCCTTCGGGACATTTGGGACTGGTGTAACCACACCACACCCCTTTCGTCAACTCTCGAGAGCTAAAGGACTCTTTCGGTGTCTTCACCGACGCTCTTGTTCCTCTGGTTTGTTGCAGGAGTACCAACCCCAAACCCCCAACACCCAACACCTTCGAAACTGAAGTTGTGGTCTCCGATTACAGCTTGGTACCAGTCGTCGTCATGTTCGTTTCCCGTACTCCACCTCTCTCGTTCCCAACTATGAAGAGGGGTACTAAGGCGTACGGGGTTTTGGTTCAGAAGTGAAGTGCGGTCCTAGATGTTCGTAAGGGCCACTCTTCCTGTCTTCCCTTAAACTCTCTCTTTGAACCCAGTTTGCTCATCATAGGTTTTGTCTGACTGTATTCGGTGTTCACTAAAGTAAAGGAGATTAAGTTAAAAGATCACGTATCACCTTTACTCACGAACTCTCACTTTAATTTAAGTCAATTTCCTTTTATTTCAAGGTGAAAGTGGCTAGACTCAAAACAATGATCCTTTTATGGACGACGTATTTTATTCGAGGATTATGTCACAGTCCGAATTATTGAGAACCGACACACTGATGACAATGATAATTCCAATGATAACGACATGAGACTTGAGGACCTTCGTTCGTATCATAGAAGACGAAGAGACAGACGTTCCCAGTAATGTCTTAAAGAAGTCATGTGTAACCAACTGATTTACTGAGTTTTGAACTTAAACGGGATTACTCGTGAGTTACGATAGTAAACATTTTGGGTCCCAGGTCCATCGTGGAAGTGACACGTCAAAGGACTCACTGACTGCTGTCTTGAGGTAGTTAGTCACAACCCAGATCTCGTACTCACTCTTAATTTGAAGACGAGACGACTCGATGACTCAAACCCCCAACAAACAATGGTGTCGTGTTGAGTCGAGTAGGACTATGTTTGATTTTACACTTTGTATAAGTTTTCTTTCATGGATCAGACACTGTACGGGATAATGAAGAAAATACTTAAATTAAAAATGATAGACGTAAAATGTCGGTTACTTATATGTTCAGTTAATATAATTTACTAAACAGATTCTGGTGTGTCAATCATTTCCTGTCCTGGTAGGTTCAGGTCTTGGGATCCTAAAAGGTATTATGGTCTGACAGGGGTTTAATTGGGGAAAAACATCGATGAAAAGTTGATACGTAAAATGAATCCTAAAATCACTATATCGATAAACTAAATATAAGGAAAGTTGAAGAGGTTCGCCAGGATTTCATTCATTACAAACCCTAACCCATGTTCCTTACGATCTACTGTTAAATCTCTTTACGGTTCATCTTTACTTTTACGCAACGATATTGTAAACCCCACATACAGTGGTCATCCTCGTCAGTGATATTACACCGTCTTTTGAGACCACCTCTTTACTTGACAGGACAAAAGGACATCCAATCTTCCCTTATTTTTTCTTACTATCTTTATAACCGTTTCTACCCCTTGTTGGTCTTGGGAGTGTACAACGACCACCTTTACATCTGATGAAGTTAATGAGACCTTTTGTTAAACCGACAAAGATTGTTTTAATTATACGTTTCTACCCGAGCTATTTCCTGTCTTTACCATACCTGGATTGTCTTCGTCTTCTATAATTCTTCTCCACCGTTCTTATGTGTCTTCTTGACATGTTTTTTCTAGAAGTGTCGGTTCTATTAGTGCGAAAGAGTGGATCTCGGTCTATAGGACCTTACACTTCAGTTCCCCCGGAATCTTTCGTAGTGATACTTGTTTCGATCATCTCCACTACCTTAAGGTCCACTCAATAAAGTTTAGGACTTTCTNTTAAGGTCAGCTCGACAAAGTTTAGGACTTTCTACTACGACACTTTCACGACGTGAGTTATACCGTCGTTTAAACCTTCTAAGTCGTCATCGGTGTCCTGACCTTTTCCAGTCAAAAGTAAGGTTAGGGTTTCTTTCCGTCGCGGTTTCTTACGAGTTTGATGACGTGTTAACGTGAGTAGAGTGTACGATCATTTCATTACGAGTTTTAAGAGGTTCGGTCCGAAGTCGTTATGCACTTGGTACTTGAAAGTCTACAAGTTCGACCTAAATCTTTTCCGTCCTCTTGGTCTCTAGTTTAACGGTTGTAGACGACCTAGTACCTTTTTCGTTCTCTCAAGGTCTTTTTGTAGATGAAGACGAAATAACTGGTACGGTTTCAGAAACTGACACACCTAGTGTTATTTGACACCTTCTAAGAAGTTCTCTACCCTTATGGTCTGGTGGACTGGACGGAGAACTCTTTGGATATACGTCCAGTCCTTCGTTGTCAATCTTGACCTGTACCTTGTTGTTTGACCAAGGTTTGTCCTTTTCCTCATGTAGTTCCGACGTATAACAGTGGGACGAATAAATTGAAGATACGTCTCATGTAGTACTCTTTGCGACCCGACCTTCTTCGTGTTCGACCTTAGTTCTAAAGACCCTCTTTATGGTTATTGGAGTCTACACGTCTACTGTGGTGGGAATACCTTCTTTCACTTCTCCTTGATTTTTCAGAGAACTACTTTCACTTTCTCCTCTCACTTTTCCAACCGAATTTCGAGTTATAAGCGTTTTGCTTCTAGTACCGTAGGTCAGGGTAGTGAAGTACCCTTTATCTACCCCTTTGTCACCTTTGTCACAGTCTGAAATAAAACCCCCCGAGGTTTTAGTGATGTCCACCACTGACGTCGGTACTTTAATTTTCTGTGAATGAGGAACCTTCCTTTCAATACTGGTTAGATCTGTCGTATAAGTTTTCATCTCTGTAATGAAACGGTTGTTTCCAGGAAGATCAGTTCCGATACCAAAAAGGACACCAGTACATACCTACACTCTCAACTTGACACTTCTTTCGACTCGTGACTTTCTAACTACGAAAACTTGACACCACAACCTCTTCTGAGAACTCTCAGGGAACCTGGCGTTCCTCTAGGTTGGTCAGGCAAGATTTCCTCTAGTCAGGACCCACGAGTGACCTTCCTGACTACGACTTCGACTTTGAGGTCATGTGACCGGTGGAGTACGCTTCTCAACTGAATAACCTTTTCTGAGACTACGACCCTTCCTAACCCCGTCCTCCTTTTCCCCTGCTGTCTCCTACTCCACCGACCTACCGTAATGGCTGAGCTACCTACACTCAGACTCACTTGAGGCCCTCAACCACTACCTGTCCCTCCGGACCGCACGACGCTTAGTACTTCAGAGTTTCTCGACCTGTGCTGACTCGTTGACTTGACTTGACTTGTTTTAATTTATGTGAAGATGGGTTACTGGAACGTCAAATTAAAGATCTTAATATGAGTTATATTTAATCATGTATACNAGTTCCGACATATAACAGTGGGACGAATAAATTGAAGATACGTCTCATGTAGTACTCTTTGTGACCCGACCTTCTTCGTGTTCGACCTTAGTTCTAAAGACCCTCTTTATGGTTATTGGAGTCTACACGTCTACTGTAGTGGGAATACCGTCTTTCACTTCTCCTTGATTTTTCAGAGAACTACTTTCACTTTCTCCTCTCACTTTTCCAACCGAATTTCGAGTTATAAGCGTTTTGCTTCTAGTACCGTAGGCCAGGGTAGTGAAGTACCCTTTATCTACCCCTTTGTCACCTTTGTCATAGTCTGAAATAAAACCCCCCGAGGTTTTAGTGATGTCCACCACTGACGTCGGTACTTTAATTTTCTGTGAATGAGGAACCTTCCTTTCAATACTGGTTAGATCTGTCGTATAAGTTTTCATCTCTGTAATGAAACGGTTGTTTCCAGGAAGATCAGTTCCGATACCAAAAAGGACACCAGTACATACCTACACTCTCAACTTGACACTTCTTTCGACTCGTGACTTCTTAACTACGAAAACTTGACACCACAACCTCTTCTGAGAACTCTCAGGGAACCTGACGTTCCTCTAGGTTGGTCAGACAAGATTTCCTCTAGTCAGGACCCACGAGTGACCTTCCTGACTACGACTTCGACTTTGAGGTCATATGACCGGTGGAGTACGCTTCTCAACTGAATAACCTTTTCTGAGACTACGACCCTCCCTAACCCCCGTCCTCCTTTTCCCCTGCTGTCTCCTACTCCACCGACCTACCGTAATGGCTGAGCTACCTGCACTCAGACTCACTTGAGGCCCTCAACCACTACCTGTCCCTCCGGACCGCACGACGCTTAGTACTTCAGAGTTTCTCGACCTGTGCTGACTCGTTGACTTGACTTGACTTGTTTTAATTTATGTGAAGATGGGTTACTGGAACGTCAAATTAAAGATCTTAATATGAGTTATATTTAATCATGTATACAAGTGTTCTATTAAACATGTTCTTACAAGTATCTTCAAATTAAGTATTATCAAGGTTTCACCTTTTTACGTTCCCAGAAACTCTTCTTTTAGTCATCAACTCCATATAAGTATATTACACGGACGCACGTCATGAGTCAGTACAGTCTGAGAAACGCTGGGGTACCCGATATCGGGTGGTCCGAGGCGACAGGTACCCTAAGAGGTCCGTTCTTATGGTCTCATCCAAAAGTAAAGGATGAGGTCCCCTTAGAAGTATTGGTTCCCTAGCTTGGGCTCAGAGAACACAGAGGACGTGACCGTCCTCCGAAGAAATGGTGGTACGATGGGCCTTTCGGGTACAAGTATATTGTGATTAGTAGTCAAATTTCCATACTTATATCTTTTTGTATTATTGTACCTACCAAAAGTTTTTGTAACACAACTCATTTTCTTCAATCCATCTTTCATAGATGACTTACTAGGTTAAATACTTATTGTTTTTGTTCCTTTACATTAGATATTACTAATTGCAGTCTGTCACCAATGTAGGTTCCACCCCCGTGACCGACCTTTTCCAGTACTCCCTAAAATGACTCTACTACTTTTACAAGACGTTGGTCTAGGTCTGCCACCAATGTCTTCTGTATGTGTGCACGTACTTAGGTGACTCGACATATGACATACATACGATACGGAGTTGTATTTTATTATTTTGAATTCTTTCCTACTATTTTTGACATAGACGGAGAATTCTCTCTTTCGTACCGAAAACCCAGGACCTCCGGACCCACGGGGGTGAGTCGTGGTGTCTTACCGACACCTTAAACTTATCTCGTCTTCACTTGGTGGCGACCCTACCGGACTCGCACTCTGATCCTTACCCCTAAGACATTCCCTGTCTTCCGGACTACCACTGACGAGTACTTACATTACTTACTGAGTTCTCACATCTCACTTATATACACCGACTCAGACACCACGTGTCTGTACTAGGAGAGTCCTCGTAGAGACGTAGTGATTCTTGTTTACCGGGTCCCGATCGAGAGGTTCCGTAGTACCGTGTCGACTTCTTGGTGGCGATTGTTAATGTAGGGATCCTTTGATTTTTGGTTCGGAATAAAGTGAAAGGATTGTGAAGTGTTCAGGGTTCTATGAACATATTGGGGTTCTCCCCCGTCCTCAGGGGATTCTTACTGATAGTTTAAAGAGTAGTTTTGAACACCTGATTCCGACTCTCGGTCTCAGTTGGGATCAATGAGTAAGAATTCACAGTACCTTTGAGATCTCAGTGTAAAAAGTTTCAGTTGGTGGGACTTTAAACGTTACTTACCGTGGTTCACCTTGGCTTACAGTGAAGGAACCTTGGTCTTGTGAGTCGTGATTTAGTCAAAGTCGACGAACGACGACATATTGGGACCCGAACAGTCACGAGGAGAGACTCTGAGTCACAAGAGTAGACATTTTACCCCTGTCGTCGAGGAGGAGGAGGGAACCTCAACAATACTACTTTACTCTTTTATACGGTATATCCTTTGGGAATGTGTAGTCGGTGAACCAACTCAGTTGAGGGAACGGTCGAAAGACGAGTCTCCGACACACCTCCTCTGTACGATACACTTCTGTCAGGGAAATAGTCTTTACTTGAGCGGCCCCAGGGGTCGACCCTCGGACTTAGTGAGTAACTGTTGCCACCGATAAGTCTACTTCACCACACCTTTATCTCCACACTACTGGGTCGTTTAAGATCTCGACCCTTCCACTCGTAGTTTCGTATATTCTCTTCTCTTTAGTTGTCCGACCCCGACTAAAGCCTCCTACCACCATAACCTCCGACTTAAGTAGTACGACGGACTTTGTTACAAAAAAGCGTAGAAGAAGGGGTGTTTTATTTGTGTGTGTGTGTGTGTGCGTGTGCGTGTGCGTGTGCGTGTGTGTGTGTGTGTGTGTGTGTGACCTAAGTCCCGAGTCTCTGTCTTACCCTGTAGTATTTTACATCAAACTTGGAACAAAGAGTAACGGTGGGTTTAGAGAAGGAAAGAGTAACGGGGTCAGGTCGGGTTGGGTCTCTGTAAGTACGAGAAGACTTTTAGGGACACCCAATCTGAAGAAGTCTATTGTTTTCTCTTAGTTCTCCGTATGACTCACGTGACCATGTCATCTTTCCCTCTCCTCCTTCAGTACCCAGACCCAGGTCAGGACCGGACGGAGAATGTACGGTACACTACGATAATTCAGTGAAGTTCAGAGAACTGTGGTAAAAGAGGTAGACATATTAGTTTCACATTTCTTTAATTAGGTTATTAAAATTAAAACGATAAAAGTGAAAACCTTTAATAATTACTTCGTCACTTTTGGACCGTATACCTTCAATGAATCTTCTGTTTTAATCCCCTATAAGAATTAAGTGGTGAGTGATTTGTTAAAATCTTGATTTTTAACTCAAATGTTACTACCTCTTTCTGAACGAAAAAAGGGGGTTCCTTTAATCTCGGATCCCACCTTGGTGTTTAATGTAGGACCAGAGTCAAGTCGGGTGAGTAGACCACTCTACTCTTTCGTATTGTCGTCCGTCCCCGTCTGTCCCTAAATGTTTCTGAGCCCCGTCCCCTTGAAGGGATTCCTGTCCTACGGAGTTGACTCTAGACGAAATTGAAAAGGAGGAACACTTGTATATCCAGTCACTTTTCTTTTATTTGGAGTGGAGATTAGGGTGATGAGCCTTCATTGGGGGTGTTTGTTTGTGTGTTGGTGTGTGTAGGTGGGACTACGCATAGGAAGGTCAGAAAACAGACACACTATATGTATGTGCGTTTGAGGAAAAAGTTTCCGACCTAGTACGTTATCTACGATAAAAATTTTCAATCGAGTAAAAAGGGAATTATATAATACTTGTAGAAGGATTTTGGACTTAAGTAAAATTATTAAAGTATAATAGGATAATTCACTAACATTGTATTAAACAAATTACTTCTGAGATTTAAACCTGTGAACCCAATAAATGTTAAAAGAGACGATGATATTCGTTGAAACACCACTGACACAAACGTCGATTAAAAAACGCGTGTAGAAGGAAATAAAAGAGTCTTACTTAAGGAGAGGCACTTTAATAACTCAGTTTTGGTGTATAGAAAAATTCCGAGACCTATCTACGTCGGTCTCAAAGAGAGTCCTCTAAAACAATTAAAAATTATAGTGGTCTTGAGGTACTTACACGGTTAAAGAGAGTGTAAAAGAGGTAGTTACCTATAATAACAAATTGAAATACATAGTCTTAAACCGGAAAGCTTTGACGGATGAGCACAAAAGGAAAGTGTAATTAAACTTTTTAGAGAAAGAAATAATTCCTGTAACTGTAAGACCAGATAATACAATGTTTATAGAAGGGTCCAAAAGTAAGTACATTCTAAAAAATTCGACAAAAGGAGGGTCTTTTTAATCAGACCAATAAATTTCAAAGGTAGAAGACAAGGTGTATTCTTTAAGGAAGGAATGGTATTCTAAGAATTTTATCAGAGTTTAACAAATAGGATTACGAATCATCGAACCAAAACTTCGCAAATTTAGAAATGAGTCCACTAAACGGAGACCCTATGGTATCTCTACTGCTTCCAGTCCAAAGTTACAAGTGAAAACACATGAAATCAGTATGACCAGAGTCCTAAAAAAAAAAAAAGTTATTACTCGTTCGTGATGAAGGTATCAAATTCGTTAATATTTTTACTTCCTTAAAGGTCCGCCAGGCTGCCAATCCTGAGGTTCGAGAGCGACGACTCCCGAGACCAAGTTAGGGACCAACGCCTTTGATTTTGAGGTGTTCGACGTACCATGTCGGTTTTTTTTTCTTCTGAGAAGGTTAATACTTTTTACATAGTGGTGACCCGAGAAGAAAACTTTCGACTATATCTCTTTATATTAAAAACAACCAAAAGATTTTCCAAGGTGTCTACGGGTCTTCCTCAATTGGTCCGCTCCTTCCACTTTTCGAGCAAAAGCCACTCCCCTTCGTGAGACAAGTTTCTCCGATCTCGTGTCGGTCACACGAGTCCCTTAAGGTCCAGTCAGGTTCGATGACCTCCCGTTCCACACCTCTCTAGGGAAAGTTTAAGACTCCCCTAAACCCCCTCCCTATGTAAAATTTTGAAGTCTTAAGTTTCTACTCGTAGGAGGACTGAGCACTGTTTCACGGGGGGAAGATAATATTGATACTTTGAAGACGATATAAACTAAATAGTAGAAAATTAATTTCTTTATTCTATATACTTCCTTTTGTTCCAAGGGAGACTAGTCGTAAGGGGTAAGGAGATCGAATAGCACACAAGTGCACGAACCATACAAAGGTGAAAACAAGGTTATTTAATAGGATACTTACACATATTCTAATCGAAACCGACGTTCATTTTCTTTGAGGGGTTCATTTACCTTCTCGTCAAAATTCTCTATTTATAAATAAAGAGAACGTACATTTTCACGTTCTCTAGACTACACGGAAGAAATCTAAAGTTCTTGAGTCAACAAAAAAAAAAATTAGAATATCGCGGAGGTACGTACTTAAGCTAAGATTTTGAATCAGGAACCAGGTTCTCTCGACAAGTTCGGGGACGGTAGTATAGGTGTAAGATTACTCTTCCTTCTTCTCCTCCACGGTACAAAACTTAACACAGGGGGTCTTCTATACCACTCCAGGATTCGGAGTCATAGACGTTTACACTCGAATAAACCTTTACCTCAAAACGTTTACGTTAGTTCAGTTCTACTCCAAGTATGACTTAATCTTACCCGGGATTAGTCTGATCACAGGGACACTTTCTTTTTCCCCTCTGTGTCCGTGTTTATGTGTACACTTCCGTCTCCGTCTATAACCTTACTACACAGACGTCCGGTTCCTTACGGTTCCTAAAGGTCGTTGTGATCTACGACCTTCTTCTGTGCCTTGTCTAAGAGGGGATCTTGGTGGTTCTCTCGTGTCTATACGACCATCATTACGGCCAGAGGTCTCAGTCCTCTCTTATCTGGAGGCAGTAAAGCTCAATAAATCCAATCCAAGGAAACAATATTGTCACCGTCCTTCCGTTGTATCCCTCGGTTCCCCATCTTCTCCTTCTCTGTCCCCTCCTCTTTTCAAATTTCCGAGAATCCCCTCGGAGTACCCGACGGCAGATACCCCAGCGTGTCTCCGCCTGTGCTGACTTCGCTGAATCGTCGTCGTCGTCGTCGTCGATGTGAAGTCCTTCAAAGGACCTTCGACGGCTTATTGTCACGAGTGTAAGGCACCTTGTGTCACTCCGTACCAGAGTGGAGGGACATTCCTTTAGAAAAAAGACTAAAAGGGACACGGGTCGAGTCCAAAAATAGTGTTACCCCTTTTGTCACCTTCTTGTCGTCAGAAATTTTACATGTATTTACTGTAATTGATACCACAAGGCAACATTGAAAAAGGGGGGGTGAGTAAAGAAATTCCATAAATAGATCCAACTTGGTCCATCTCTGATATCTAGTGATATAAATTCTGATATGATCAGATGATACGTATAAGTGGTGGTAAATGGAAGACTCACTATTATTGTAAAAAGAAAGGGAAAAAGAAAATGTCTCGACGTTATTTACAACGTGATAGAGAAGATTGCATATACCCTCATAAAACGATTTCGTACATGGATATCCACTTTAAAGATTCACTCTCGTTTATGTGTAAAAGTAAAAGTTTAAAAAATAAAATAAAATAAGTAATTAAAAAAACCGACGGACAGTATACCTTATAAACAAGGGACTGATCCCTAACTTGGGTTCGGGACTGGGACTGAGGGCCGTGACCCTCGTATCTCAGAATTGGTGACCTTACGGTCTCTTCAGGGATGTAACAGTTAAAAATTTTTATAAAGGTTTAACAAAAGAGTTCATCAACATAGTTACATGTACAAGAGGACATCACATAGGACAAAATGGTTGTGAAATAAAATTACCTGAAAGTACCTGAAAATTTAAAAAGGTTTTAACATTCACTTTCTTATTTTACATAAGTGGAATCCACATGTCAATTTATTTAGAACTGTTCACATATGGGGGTTCATTTATAAACTGTACAGTATTAGTTCTGTATATTGTAAAGATAGTGTGTTTTATTAGGGAAGTACATAACATCTTTCCATTATTCGGTTGTCTAAGCTTTTAAATCTACTTTACCCTTAAAAAGAAATTTTTGTCAAATCGTTTTACCTGTGTTCTTTGTAGTCTTTTAGACTTATGAAGGTGTCGATTATTTACTTAACGTAAACGTTAAGGTAGGGAGGACAGGGGGTGGGGTGTGTGTGTCGGGTTGAGGACCGAGTTTATTGAACTGGTCACTTAAGAAGTCTCATAATTCCTATCTTTTTTTGTGGTTAGATTTTTGAAAAGTTAATTGCAAAGTTAAATTATGTCAGAGTAAGCTTTAAGGTCGACCTCAAAAACAATACCTGTTACTGAGGTTTTATATGTACCTTCGCGTTTCCCCACTATTTCTGGTAGAACTTGTTCTTATTTCAACCTCCACTCGACTGTCCTACCAATCATATAGGACATGGAACAAGTCCCCCAACCATATCGGACATGGGACCAGAGTACCCGCAGTAGTGAAACATTTTTAAGTTACTTGGTGTTCAGGTAAGTAATGGGATGGTACACATTTTATCTGTCAACCATTCTTCGACGATATATTGAGTCCCTCGGGTCGGACCACGAGACCCTACTGGATCTTCCTACCCCACTTCCATCCCCTCCCTCCGAGTTCTCTTCCCTCTATGTACATATGTATATCGACTAAGTGCTCAAACTCGTTCGAGGTCCTCTATCACTTCCTCTCGGACCGCACGACGTCAGTTATCCCACCGTTTCTCTGTCTGTACTGACTTACTGACTTGACATGTCGAAAAAGTGAAACAACATATCGTCTTTGATTGTGTTGTAACATTTCGTTAATAGGAGGTTACTTTTNTCGTTTTACCTGTGTTCTTTGTAGTCTTTTAGACTTATGAAGGTGTCGATTATTTACTTAACGTAAACGTTAAGGTAGGGAGGACAGGGGGTGGGGTGTGTGTGTCGGGTTGAGGACCGAGTTTATTGAACTGGTCACTTAAGAAGTCTCATAATTCCTATCTTTTTTTGTGGTTAGATTTTTGAAAAGTTAATTGCAAAGTTAAATTATGTCAGAGTAAGCTTTAAGGTCGACCTCAAAAACAATACCTGTTACTGAGGTTTTATATGTACCTTCGCGTTTCCCCACTATTTCTGGTAGAACTTGTTCTTATTTCAACCTCCACTCGACTGTCCTACCAATCATATAGGACATGGAACAAGTCCCCCAACCATATCGGACATGGGACCAGAGTACCCGCAGTAGTGAAACATTTTTAAGTTACTTGGTGTTCAGGCAAGTAATGGGATGGTACACATTTTATCTGTCAACCATTCTTCGACGATATATTGAGTCCCTCGGGTCGGACCACGAGACCCTACTGGATCTTCCTACCCCACTTCCATCCCCTCCCTCCGAGTTCTCTTCCCTCTATGTACATATGTATATCGACTAAGTGCTCAAACTCGTTCGAGGTCCTCTATCACTTCCTCTCGGACCACACGACGTCAGTTATCCCACCGTTTCTCTGCCTGTACTGACTTACTGACTTGACATGTCGAAAAAGTGAAACAACATATCGTCTTTGATTGTGTTGTAACATTTCGTTAATAGGAGGTTACTTTTTAATTATTTTAAAAATTTTTAAGTTGTACGAGAAACGAACTCTGAATAGGTGTAACAAACATACAATACCAATGTACAATTAATGTTACAAATATTTCGTTTCGTGGTGGTGTTATTTTTGAGAGGTGAACGGTCCTCGTTTCCAAGTACCTTTCAAAGATAATAAATGTGGACCGTGAAACTATCCGATCTAGCGACATAGATCTTCATAATCCCGTCTTTAGTCGATCCGAGTGAAAGTCTGAACCGAGACGAAGAACCTAACTATATTACTGAAACATTTTACCAGATCTTCACTTGTAAACATATCGGACACTGTCCTTAATTTGACGGTCCGTATATGAGTTGTAGTCACTCTATGTCCGTTCACTAGTTTTTGTGTTTTGTTGAGTTCACGATTTCCTGACTGGTAGCAACTCAGTTAATGCTATGGAGAAACTTAAAATTAAAGGTGTAGACATTTTACCTGTACTTTTGCGTATATCGATGAAGTGTCTTGACACAGGTCCGTTCTTCTCATAGATTCGGGTCGTGGACCGTATAGTATCTGTAAGTCATTTGTCACCGACTATAAAAATGATCCGAAAATTTATTTCTACGGTAGTAAGTATGGGAACAACAAACCAGCGATTCAGCACAGGTCGAGAAACGTGGGGGGACCTGACGTCGTACGGTCCAAAGAGACAGGAAGTGATAGAGGACCTCAAACAAGTTTGAGTGCAGATAACTCAGCCGTTACGGTAGGTTGGTAGAACAGGACACAGCAGGGGAAGAGGAGGACGGGAGTTAGAAAGGCTCGTAGTCCCAGAAAAGATAACTCAACCGAGAAGTGTAGTCCACCGGAGACGAAGTCACAGTCAGGAAGGTTACTCATGGGTCCCAACTAAAAGAAAGCCTGACTGATCAAACTATCGACAGGTTCCCTGAGAGGTCTCAGAAGAGGTCGTGGTTCCAAACTTTCGTAGTTAAGAAACCACGATTCGAAAGAAATACCAGGTTGAGAGTAGAAGGGACCACCGAGTCTCCAATTTCTCAGACGGAGGTTGTACTCTCTGGACCCAAACTAGGGATCCAACCCTTCTAGGGGACCTCTTCCTTTACCATTGGGTGAGGTCATAAGAACGGACCTCTTACGGTACCTACCTCTTCGGACCATCCGATGTTTCTTACCTTAGTGTTTCTCAGTCTGTACTGACTCATTGAAGTGAATGAGTGAATGGATGAGTGTAGACATGTACTGATGACCTTTTTGGTATCGAAAAGTATGGGACTTACTTTCATAATCAGTAAGTCTGTACATACTGAGAACGCTGGTATACCTGACATCGGGTGGTCCGAGAAAACAGGTATCCTAAAGGGTCCGTTTTATGACCTCATCCAACGGTAAAGGAAGAGGTCCCTTAGAAGGTCTTGGTCCCTACTTGGGTCCACAGGACGAAACGTCCGTCTAAGAAATGCCAGGCTCGGTGGTCCTTTCGGGGGATTATTTTATATTTTGTAGAGAGGGCGAATACCGTGATCTGAAAGAGGGTTGTAGTTATAAGCACAATTACAAAAGGTTGATTCGACCCTTTATAAGGAAGTAAACTCTTTAGAGTTAGACCAGATGTGGTTTCCACCGACGATCTGATTGTCCCTTTCCTGAGACTTTTCGTGACGTTGGGAGGAACCCCGTTCTCGTGGGAGAGAGTAGGGACACAGACTCCAGTCTCAGGGGACCGTCAAGTGACTCGTAAAGTTCAGGGTGCGACAGGAGCGACGAGGGGCCCTAGCGGTCGGAAGTTCCTTGACGGAGACTACTCAAGTGAGGTAGTCCTTAGGAGACCCTTTTGTCTGTGCCTAACACATGTGGCGTCTTAATCGGAAAGATGTAGTAACACACATACAACTCCGCCGCCACTTGGTCTACACCAAAAGCCGTCTGTACTGAAGTTTTCGCCATTTGTGTCAATAGTCATTGGACGTCTTGCGCTCCGTCAAGACGTTGTCAGTTCCAGTGACTGTCCACTGTGCCGTTTATTTCCCTCTAATTTTCGGTACGGAACAGACTGTACTCGAGTAAGCTATGAATGGTTACCGGTCTATACCTTGCAACGGACGAGAACTACCCTTCCGTAGCTTGTATCACATTAAAGAACCTTTCACTCAGGAACAGTAAAAAGAGGTTTTCGCCCCCCACCCCCCTCTTGTTTTATGTCCATCGACAGACAACTAGCAGATCTACAAAAGCGAATAAAGTATGATTGGAATAAGTCTCAAACAGTAACCGGTCCAAGAGATGATTCGGAAGAGAAAGAACTAGGGTTGGTTTAAATAGAAGTGAAATTATTATTAAAAGGGAAAGGTAAGTCCCTTTGACTCTGAGTCCTAAATACCGGTGACAGGGTTCGATCGGTCACCGGTCTGCCCTGACCTCGGGTCTCTAATACAATATTACGAATGAGTAGTACTGTCTCTAAATGAGACCCACTTCCTCCCTCATATAATCCTACTGTAGGTCTACCGTACCGAAAGACCGTCCCATTGTCAACCGTACGTCTCACTTAGGATGGATAAAAAACCTGTGTTACGAGAGACGTCGGATCTTTGTACGTGAGATTTCTTAATGATCTTTACCAGTAAACGTACGGTCCTACCGTCACGGTTGTCGGGAAGTAAGACGTAGTGACACCGTATTTGTCCTAAAAGTATTTACCCTGAAAAAAGGTGGGGTGTATTGTAAAAGGCACACGGTTCCTTTGTATGAGAAACTTTTTCGGGTGAGTACTCTTTAGGAAAACACAAAGTGGACAATTAGATAAATTATAATTTACATCTGCAATTTGTAAAAAAACTCCTGAAGCGACCACCGAGTCACCAATTCTATGACGGGTGGTCACATCCCCTGTACCCAAACTGGGGACCAAGTCCTTCCAAAGTGTACGAATCCCCGTTGATTTGAGAGTACGGTGTTGAAACTTCAGGCACATGGATCTTAGACACGAGACGTTGTTCTCTCTGGTGGGGTCACTCTTCGGGTACGTGGGATTATTCTCTCACACGGGGTGAGTGACGTTGATCTCTTTCAGGTACGTGTCGTTATTTCTGGGTCTCGTCAGTATTTATTTATTTTTAAAATTTTGTTAAACTTTTAGTTTAAATTTAGTAACCCATATAAGGATTCTTATTTGGTTTAATTCTAATATACTAAGAGGTTTATAAAACATAGGATTTATATAAGTTGGGTCTACATTTGTCCCAGGACTGGGGAAGGAACTCAAAACTTATTTAAACTGGACTCGCGGTTAGGGTTCAGGACACTCGGATTGTAAGAGGGCTCTGAAAACACTTAAGAGGTCGCAGACACAAGGAGAACTAATGAACACGGAGGTACAGGAACGAGGGGAGGAGGAGAGGACACCAAGTGTAAAAGACAGAGTTCCGGTAAGACAGACATGTCGTACCTGGGTCTCTCATTGTCGGAGAAAACGACTACGAAGAGTTTGACAGGTTATATAAACTGGAACAGGAGTAGGAGTGAAACCCCACTAATTCTCCTAAAGATCGTGTCATTGCGGTTGTAGAATTTTAACATACAATTTATCGAGTTCATATAACCTGAGGACTGAGAGTCGGAGATGAAGTATGGAACTTGGACCGTTTTATTCGAAGTCACGGTCGGTGACACCGGGGAGCCCCAAAGGAGTCAGTCCGGTTCAAACGAGGAAGGAGTCCTGTAAACGCGAACGATCTACCAAAAGAGAGTGTGTCGAAGTACTTAGGGAGTCAGTGAAGACAGTACAGAGACGAATCACAATGGAACAGTTTACGTTGAAGGGTTAGTAGGTTGTATTATTGTGGAGTCAGAGGGGAAAGGAGGAAATAAACGGAGGCATCGAGAGTTGTTGTGGACGGTACAACGTATTAATGAACGAACGTACAAAAAAAACGACAGAGAGTACGGCCTTTGAGTTCGAGGTACTTTAAGCACCACTAGAACGGATTAACAAGAGAGTACATAGGGATCTTAGACCTTACCTCCTTATGTATCGTCTCTAGTTACGTTACACAATCTTATTTTTTTTTTTAGGAACTTCTGTGAAAGGTGAATTAAGTTCAAAAGAAAGGTCATCGTTACCGTTGTACTGGTGAAATGTTACATTAATTCATAAATCCTACTATAAAACGGTAATGTCTCTTCCGTTCCGTACCTAACGTAATGTCGACTCCTTTTGAGTACCACACCCGTTTTTAGGTGTCACCTAACTCTTCCTCGACCCTAGTCAGGACACCTCCCTCCCTGGTCCTACGACACTAAACCGTCAATCTCGTCTGCTACACCACACTTACGTATTCCCTGGACTTAGTCGTTCTTTCCGATTTCGGTCCTTGTAAGGGTTCTGTGTGCGAGGAGAACCTTTCATCGTATCTACCACGGTTTCTTGAACCGGAGACTTTGACCTGACGTCTGACTCTAGAAATTCGGTGTTTTAGAATCGACTGTAACCTGTTTAATAAATGCACAAGGTCTCTCTGGGAAGAAGGGATCTAACTTTTATTGACATAACGAAATAATTAGTAGACAAAACAGAAACTTTTTTTATTAAGTCTCTTCGTATGACTTGTCTCCTTTTTATGAAGTATTACTATGGTGGGGTTCTAGGTCTTCAACATATATTCAAACACGTATAGGAAGATCTAAACAGGACCCGATATACCGTCAGTGACACCACCTTTACCTCGTTCAGACTTAACTTTATACGACATTCATATTCGTGTAAAATTAAGTCAAAGGGACTTTCGTGTAATGTTAACCCAAAGCGACCGCCGAGTCTACAATTTCTTAGACGGACGGTACGTCCTGTGGACCTCAGTTAGGGACCCAACCCTTCCAAGGGGGTCTCTTCTCCTATCGTTGGGTGAGGTCGCAAGACGGATCTGTCTCTTCGGATCGTCCGATGTCAGGTACCCCAGTGTTTCTCAACCTGTGTTGGCTTACTGTGTCGAAAGTGAAAAACGCAACCACCATACCACCACTCCTATCGACGGAAGGTTCGTCAACTGAGCCCAAGTTAAGAACCGGTTACACTCAAAAGGAAACCCGAAGGGTCCACTGAGTCACGTATTTCTTAGACGGACGTTAAGTCCTCTGTGTCCTCTGAGTCCAAACTAGGGACCCAGTCCTTCTAGGGGACCTCCTCTCGTACCGTTGGGTAAGGATACGAGAACGGACCTCTGAGAGTACCTGTCTTCTCAGACCACCCGATATCAGGTATCCCAGTGTTTCTCGACCTGAGTTCACTTCGGTAAATCGTGTGTGCGTGTATTCATACTCTCCGAATGGACTAATGTTTGTGAATTGTTTTTTTACATTTTATAGTGTCATTATTAAAATCTAACCAATATCTTACTTTATTATTGTAAAACTCATAACCCCCTATTTATTTCATAATAATTTTAATTACGATGGGAAAACGAAATCAAAAATTACACGGATAATCTTTTAAAAATTAACGTAGACACTGTGTAACATAAAGATGACCTGTCATGACAGATCTAAGAGAGGAGAATACGGGTGTGTGTAAGTATATATGTATACATAACAAAAGTAATTTTTCCTCACGTAATAGGTATAACAAAATATTCGGATAATGAAAATATGGTACTTTTAAGAACCTAAAGTTATTGGATTTTGAAAGTAGTAGTAACAGTTACCGAGGTCTCATTATTATTTTTTATGACTCATTGACGTAACCTCAAATAAATTTGACATTAACTTGTAAAATTCTGATAAAAGAATAAAACAAAGTAAAAGAGGAGACGAGAGAGAAAAAGTAAAGAAAAGAAAAAAAGAAGAAGAGAAAAAATAACCATGTATTTTGGGACCTTGTTCAATGTAACGTTCTTGATGTGCATGGTAAAGATAATGAAGGGATCCTATTTAAGGATTTTGTAGAAATTCCAAGTACTTTTGTTTTATTCACTGTTCGAGGAGTCTGGTCGTTGAAATACCTCATTCCTACGAGGATGTACCTCGTCGTTCTACTAAAGTTCGAAGATTGTTTAATAGACACCAAGTCTTGACACATCGGGGTCCTGTGTCCTTTGACACATTACCTACCAATCTGTGTGTTCGAGATCTCCGCCTATTTGATCCAGGATTAGAACGAAGAGACAGTAAAAATTACTGGAGAATAAGTCAAAATATTGGAGAGACTCGGAGTCAAAGGTATAGATTCTTTACCTTCGTGATTGTCGTGGAGGGACTATTCTAATGAGAATCCTAACTTACTTTACGGTATGTATTAACAAGTCGTGTCCATTTAGGAGTCCATTACACTAATAATTGTAAAGACTTTAGAACAAACCTGTACGGTCAGTTGTGTGTGTGTGTGTGTGTGTGTGTGTGTGTGTGTGTGTCGAAAGACGAAAAATAGTATGCGAGGGACGAGAGTTGATGAAAAAAAGTTTATCTCTAGATAAACGATTTTATTTAACTTTACCCATTTCTTATACTCCGTGTTAAATATGGTCTATATAGACGTTAATGATTGAGACTTAATTTGTATAGGGAAGTACTTATTACTTCGTCTTTATCCGGTTTCCTTTTTACTCTATTCTAGAATTTAGGTACATAAAAATTAACGAAGTAATAGATTTTAAACGATACTTATCGTCACCTATGTCAAACGACAAATTTCGTGTTTTTCTTTATTCTTAAAAGTCGGTTTAGTGTTTTCCGATAGTTTTTAATTAAAACACACGATACTAGTGACTTTTACATTCACTAAAACTCCGTCTCACTGTAAATTTTTACGATAAATATACGATTATTATTTACTCAGTAAAAAGTAAAACTACGTTTTATTTAAAAATAAAAGTAAAATTACTTGACATCACTTAATACTCGAAAAAGAAGAATAGACATCCATTTTCAAACCCTGTCTATCGTCTGCCAACCGGTTACTATCCGTTCTCCAGAACCTCCCTCACTTCTACCGCGTCCAAGACAGTAGACCATGACTGGAGGATTTGACCTACCTTTAAAACCTCAACTCTACCAAAAAGAGGTCCAAAGATCTTTAAAGGTTTTGAATCTAAATGGAATCTCCACCGATTGATGGTTAATCATAGTATAGTCTTTTTTTTTTCATAAATACTTGAAATGACTTAATCACTAGGAAGAAAAAAAGAATATACTTTGTTATAAGTGTAAGGTCTGAAATTTTCCTCTTGTGTCAGTCAATTCACTAAGAACCGTACGTGTAACGGGAGACTTCCTATGAAAAGTTATTACAAATCAGAAATAGTTTTACAGATACAGTCTGTAAAACGATTCGTAATAACACAAGAGAGAAAATAGATTAGAAGGACTGTCGGGATTCTTCCACCATAACAATGTTCGGAGTAAAATGTCTACTCTTTGAACTTTCTCTCTCTCCCGCTCGTCAAAGGGGTTCTAGACTGTCTAACCTTCAACACCTCAAATCTATGCTCGAGTGTAGACAGACACTCACTTCACGGTGTGTAAATAAATGCTTGTTACGGTTGACGAAAATTTTTTCTCTTTTGTCTTTCCATGTTTACAACTCGGGTTTGCTTAACACTTACTTCTTTAAAGTCCGTAGTCACTCTTTTTGCGAACACCACTGAGGGCCTTCTCTATGCAGCCCATGCGATCCTACATCGACAGGTAAGACGGGAGTCCTACGTGTATGGACGACCTGTTGTGGACCGGACACGGGATCGATCCAAATTTCGGGTCAATCAATGAAAGAGGAGTACGCGGACATCTGACTTACACACACGAATCAGTGAGTCAGTCGAGACTGAGAAACTCTGGGGTACCTCGGACGGTCCGATGAGACCGACGTCTTAAATGGTCCGATCTTATGCTCTCACCTAACGGTAAAGGACGCGGTCCCCAAGAGGTGGGTCTCTAGTTTAGGTGCAGAGGGTACAGAGGACTGACCGTCTGTCTAAGAAGTGGTGACCGCGGAGGACCCTTCGAGTCATATTTCGATCAATGAAATAGTCAAGACCTTTCAACCCCACGAGTTTTGCAAGTGTGCACACACAGTCCCGAAACCGCTTTTTATCGGTCTTGAGACGACCCGACTCTCCGGAAGTAAAAATACTTCCCGGACGACAATAAGAGACGACAGACTGAAGAAACTTCATTCTTCGGTTCAAAGGTTTGGGTAAAGACACAAGGAGTGTAAGGAGTGAGAATCTAGAACACAACGGAAAGGGTCTAAACTAAGAACTACAATTAAGAGAAATTGGTCCCAGGGAAATTCACCCTGGAACACTCAATACCTCGTCATTAAGTGGGGAAGTCTAGATCACCTGAGTGCCGGTGTCCGGTCGAGGATAATTTACCTTTCCAGACTTAATAATAGGATACTAAGTGGAGGACCTTCACAGAATTAAGTTAATGTGACACAGGGACTTACTGGTAATTTTCTTTCTCTTTTTTTCAAGACGTAGAAAGAACAATGTTAGGTTTCATTAAAAGTCACGGTTTCTCAAGAAGGAAATTTCAGTAATCTTTTAATTTGTCTTTCTATTTCTTTTCCCGGAGAATAGTAACCTTTACCACGTGACATCTGTTAGTTAGTGTAAATTTTGGTACCCTTGTACCGTTTCTAGTGTCGTTAGTTTTTAGAAGAAACACCGGTTTAGGAAAACTAAATATAGAAGGGAGGGGAGGGTAAAGAAACTAACAAGAGGATCATTCAAACTCAATTTTGATTACGATTTAAGACAATAGAAGGTGGGATACTTGATTGTAGGGGTTTTTCTACAGGAAAAGTAATATCCCCTGACCTTACGTTTTCATCCTTCAGTTCTTTGTGGACCGTATTGTCCGTTTAAACCGGAACCTTATGCCTTACTTCGTTTTCTCAAAACGGTTCTCTTGAGTGACCAGTATCGTTTGTGGGAGAAGGTTGTTGTGTTCTCTTCTGAGATGTGTACCTGTAGTGGTCTACCAGTTGTGACTATAGTCTAACTAATATAAGAAACGTCGGTTTCTACCTCTTCGAGATATACCAGTCGTTTTTGTTCTGACCCTCGACTGACACCGAGTCTAGTAATTGAGGAATAATGGTTTAAGTCTGAATTTAACTTCTTTCATCCCTTTTGGTGATCTGGTAAGTCCATACTACATTTATTTTAGGGAATGTTAATATGTCATCTTAAATCTTTATCTAAATTCCCTGATCTAGACTATCTATCTCACGGACTACTTGATACCTTACTCCAAGCACTGTAACATGTCCTCTGTCCCTAGTTCTGGTAGGGGTACCTTTTCTTTCCGTTTTTTCGTTTTACCGACAGACCCCTCCGGAATGTTCATCGACTCTTTTCTTCTCTTCGCTTTTCGTTTCCTCTTTTCCTTTCTATATTCGTAGACTTACGTCTCAAGGTTTCTTATCGTTCCTCTCTATTCTTTCGGAAGGAGTCGCTAGTTACGTTTCTTTGTCTCCTTTTGTTGTCTTACCCTTTCTGATCTCTAGAGAAGTCCTTTTAATCTCTATGGTTCCCTTGTAAAGTACGTTTCTACCCGAATTCTTTCCTTTCTTTACCATACCTGGATTGTCTTCGTCTTCTATAATTCTTCTCCACCGTTCTTATGTATCTTCTTGACATGTTTTTTCTAGAAGTTCTGGGTCTATTAGTGTTACCACACTAGTGAGTGGATCTCGGTCTATAGGACCTTACACTTCAGTTCGCCCGGAATCTTTCGTAGTGATCCTTGTTTCGATCACCTCCAATACCTTAAAGTCAACTCGACAAAGTTTAGGACTTTCTACTACGACACTTTCACGACGTGTGTTATACGGTCGTTTAAACCTTTTAAGTCGTCACCGGTGTCCTGACGTTTTCCAGTCAAAAGTAAGGTTAGGGTTTCTTTCCGTTACGGTTTCTTACGAGTTTGATGAAGTGTTAACGTAAGTAGAGTGTGTGATCATTTCATTACGAGTTTTAAGAGGTTCGGTACGAAATCGTTATGTACTTGATACTTGAAAGTCTACAAGTTCGACCAAAATCTTTTCCGTCTCCGTGGTCTCTAGTTTAACGGTTGTAGGTGACCTAGTACCTTTTTCGTTCTCTCAAGGTCTTTTTGTAGATAAAGACGAAATAACTGATACGGATTCGGAAACTGACACACCTAGTGTTATTTGACACCTTTTAAGACTTTCTCTACCCTTATGGTCTCGTGGACTGGACGGAGGACTCTTTAGACATACGTCCAGTCCTTCGTTGTCAATCTTGACGTGTACCTTGTTGACTGACCAAGGTTTATCCTTTTCCTCATGTAGTTCCGACATACAGCAATGGGACGAATAAATTGAAGATACGTCTCATGTAGTACTCTTTGCGACCCGACCTTCTTCGTGTTCGACCTTAGTTCTAACGACCCTCTTTATAGTTATTGGAGTCTATACGTCTACTGTGGTGAGAATACCGTCTTTCACTTCTCCTTGATTTTTAGGAGAACTACTTTCACTTTTTTCCTCTCACTTTTTCAACTGAATTTCGAGTTGTAAGTCTTTTACTTCTAATACCGTAGACCAGGGTAATGAAGTGCCGTTTATCTACTCGTTTGTCACCTTTGTCACAGTCTGAAATAAAACCCCCCGAGGTTTTAGTGACGTCTACCACTGACGTCGGTACTTTAATTTTCTGTGAATGAGGAACCTTCCTTTCAATACTGGTTGGATCTGTCGTATAAGTTTTCGTCTCTGTAATGAAACGGTTATTTCCAGGCAGATCAGTTCCGATACCAAAAGGGCCACCAGTACGTGTCTACACTCTTAACCTGACACTTCTTTCGACTCGTGGCTTCTTAATTACGAAAACTTGACACCACAACCTCTTCTGAGAACTCTCAGGGAACCTGACGTTCCTTTAGGTTGGTTAGGCAAGATTTCTAGTCGGGACCCACAAGAAACCTTCCTTACTACGATTTCGACTTCGAGGTCATGAAACCGGTGGAGTACTCTTCTCAACTGAGTAACCTTTTCTGGGACTACGACCCTCCCTAACCCCCGTCCCCCTCTTCCCCTGCTGTCTCCTACTCTACCGACCTACCGTAGTGGTTGAACTACCTGCACTCAAACTCACTTGCGACCCTCTACCACTACTTGTCCCTCCGGACCGAACGCCACTAAGTACCCCAGAGTTTTCTCAGCCTGTGTTGACTCGTTGACTTGACTTGACTTGACTTGACTACTAGTGTACTCTGAAGTATATTATTTATGCTTATCGATTACGAATCACTGTACGGATCAAGGTTGTCTTCCTTTATATTAGACTCAAAACGTTTTAGTTTCCTTGAACTCCACGAGGACTCAGAATCAAACCCACGAGGGTCTTCGTCTAGAGTTCTGTTTCTAAGTATATACGTATCGACTAGACTCTCTATTTTCGTTCCTTTCATCACTCTAACCTTTCCCTTTATTCGGTTGTGTTCCATATTTGGTTCAAGGGGGATGACTGTGGGTTTCGGGTCAGGACGACCCTTCGGACCCACTACCACATCTTTATCCATGGACTCTTGCCACTCCCTTGACTCCATAAATATGTGGTTAAAGGAAGTCCGTATATACCTCACGACGAGTCCTTTTACTATTCCAAAGGGACCACCGAGTCTACCATTTCTTAGACGGACGTTACGTCCTGTGGGTCAGACTGGGGAACTCTTCCCTTACCGATGGGTGGGGTCATAAGAACGGACCTCTTAAGGTACTTGTCTCCTCGGACCGTCCGACGTCAGTACCCCAGCGTTCTCAGTCTGTGCTGACTCGTTCATTGTGTGGTGGTGTCCTTTTACTACTTAACCAGTTGAGACAGAAACAACAGTAGAACATAAAGTCCTTGGATCTTAAGAGTGAACTAGTAGGTTAATTGAAACAAGGTAAGATGGACGTCTTTACTTACCTGCACTTTCAGCGAGTCAGAACAGGCTGAGAGACACTGGGGTACCTGACATCACCTATACCAGTTTTTGATGTTTTTACGGAAGACTTCAAGTTTTTGGGAGTAGGAGTTAAGGTTTGTAGATACCAGCTTATCTGTCATTACCAATTTTCGAATGTATCTGGGTCCGAGTTTATGACAGTTCATTCGTCAGTAATAATAGCACACTAGTACTCGTCAATGAAGAGAACTCTGGACCCGCAGAGTGGAAGTTTAGTCTCCATTATAAAGGATCCGACGTCACTTTGTTTATGCTCCTAACTGTCCGTGTATTACGATATAAATTTCACCTATTGGTGGTCCCTGGATGATATATGTGTAGGTTGAGAAGAGCTACAATATACCGTCGGACCTACACTCCACTCAAACCCCCTCTTACCTGTGTACATGTACATACCGACTCAGGGAAACAACGGGTGGACTTTGGTAGTGCTGTAACAATTGACCGATATGACACTATATTTCAATTTCCGATTTTTTATTTACTCCAGTGGGACTATTCCAGGAAAGAATCATCCTGCGGGTCGTGTGTTCACTGGCAATACTACGACTACTCCAACTACTCCGAAACGAAATCCCCATCCTTTTGGTAAAGGAGGAGGTTCAGATCTTAGGTGGTAGGGGAGGAAGAATTGCACCGGGCAATTATTGAAAGACTTGTCTAAACGAGAATATACGTCTTTCGTTTACCGAGGATTCTTAGAGTCATCGTTAGTGACAGACTATTGAGTGTTCGGTGTAGATCCGTTGTATTTACCAAAGCCTCTTTAGGATGTCTCAGAGAATTCTGTTTCAGTAAAATTTTGAGACTAAAGATCAAGACAACTTCGTAGTTTTCTAGAACGGTGTGACCTGGGTCGACGGTAAGACGTCGTAACCGACCTGTACTCCCCGTTTACAGGGAAGATTGGACCCACTGCGGGAGGTCAAGGTGGTCAGAGACAAAAGTACTGAACGAAGGACGGAAGAGTTATGGAGGGACCCGCAGCAACTGAAACGTTGCAGACTAAATAGATTGGTTTTCGTCAACGAGATTTGCATGAGAACGGATTGTCGTTTCCAGATAGGTTTTAATGAATAGAAAGTAGAGCAACATAACGTTACTCTAAGTATATGAGTCGATACTTATGTCATACGTTTTCTCACCTAAAACGACGACGAATTTTTTATAGTCACCTTTGTAAATCCCAATCTTAACCTTTAACACGAGATGGTCGTCGTTAATCTCTTGGTCCGACCCTTCAGTAACCTGACTTCCCGACTTGTCCGCCGAAGTCACAGATGGTTCGACTTCATACACCAGGTACCTCTATTCGATTCTTTCTGTGGACTCAAATCAGATTATCGGAACATTACTGACTAGAGGTAGACGGAGACCACTTGTCTCGTAGAAAACATGAACCCCACTAATGTCTGCACTTTTACTCCCGGACACCCACCACTAATGAATTACTCCTCACAATTGGTTGACCACCTTTTAGTGAAGACGACTTCGTATTTCCTTTATCCTTCCGTAGACCCCTCTGGACTTCCCTTCTCCCAGTAGGAACTCGAAGACCGGGCAGACAAGGAAAAATCTTTAAACGACTGGTGTAGTTGTCTGGGGTAGGCACCCGTATTCGGAGGAAGAGGAACCAAGTCCCAAAGGGTTGAACCCGTAGTGACTGTAAACCCTGACCTATTACGAGAGAAATCCCCCGACGGGGTATGTGACTTCCTAAAATCGGTGTAGGAACCGAAGATAGATGATCTACGGGGATTATGGGGAGAGGGGTCTATACTTTCACGTTTACAGAACTCTGTAACGGTAGTAGGGGACCCTCCGACGGTCATTACTTGGTTACGAAAATTGACATAATTCATAAATAATTATAAATTTAATTCATAAATAATTATAAAGAAATTTAATGATCCAATAGAAATTTTTAGTTCCTTAGAGTGAAGTTTAGGACTAAAGACCAGAGAGACACGGATAAGAGAGAGAGACAGAAACGGAGAGTACGAGTGCAAGTTAGTGAGTCAGTACAGGTTGAGAAACACTGGGGTACCTGACGTCGGACGGTCCGAGGAGACAGGTACCTTAAAAGGTCCGTCCGTATCACCTCACCCAACAGTAAAGGAAGAGGTCCCCTAGAAGGACTGGGTCCCTATCTCGGCTTCAGAGACCGTAGAGGATGTGACGGTCCACCTAAGAAATGGTGACTCGGTGGACCCTTCGGGACAGAACCGGAACCATGGGGAGATTAGGTGGAGGACATGAGGACTGGAGTAGTTGAGGAGGAGGCATGTCTACCAGGGGTTCAACACTACGAGGTTGAATCCTCAAAAGTCATAATACTACCACATTTTCACTACCATGTGGAAGTCATTTTTGATGAAGTTTGAAAATTAAGACTAGAAAGGGGTCCGGTGGTTGTATACTACGTCAGGAGAGAACACTTCTACTCAACACCCATACGAGGACAGTCAACGTTCTAGGGCTCCCACTTGTTGAGTATGGATTTCGGTAAGACGTGTGTCTCACTAAGACCATACGACGAAGACTTGTCACAAGTCACCTGAAAGGTCCACCGAGTCTACCATTTCTTAGGTAGACGGTTACGTCCTCTGTGTCCAAACTAGGGACCCAACCCTTTTAGGGGACCTCCCTCTGTACCGTTGGGTGAGGTCATAAGAAAGGACCTCTTAGGGTGTCTGTCTCCTCGGACCGTCCGATGTAAAGGATCTCTACGCTTTCCCAGTCTGTGTTGAATTGTTGATTTGTTGTCATTGTCATAAGTTTTTTAATATACTCTATAAGTTGTGAAACAAAATTTTGTTGGAAACACAATCCACTGAAACGGGTTGACATCCGATTGCATCATTCACAAGACTTATGCAAAGTCCATCAGATCCGAGTCGATACTACAAACCATCCAATCCACATATTTACATGAAAGTTAAAGGTTCAACATTCCTTACAGTTTTTTCAACCTCCTCATATTGAACCTGAGTCTTAACTGTCTCGAGGGGACTTCTCCACTGCAAAATCGGGGTATTCGTCTTCGATTGGTTTATATGTTCCCTTTCCTCATAACGTCCGTCTCTTATATCAGACACGTTTCCGGGACTCCACTCCCTCTTGTTCCTTGTTCATCGTCCGGTCATCTCGACTTGACGTATCACATTCGGCTCACACTCTATACTACCTATAACTTTTCCATTCTTTTCCCACCCAGTGTACCCTGGGACTCTTGTACAATTCATAAGACTTAAGGTTGGAACTTTTCACTCTTCCCTGTAGTAGATGGGTGTCTAACCTTGAGACCATTGGTTTTGATGAAGGATAGATGTACTTGTACTAAAACCGAAAAAGAAGACTCAAGTAATCGTACTGAAAGAAACAAAGACCCTCAAAGGGTGAGTCCGTTTACTAGACTGTAAGTAATGTTCTTGAACTCTTTTTCTAAGTAGTCGAGAAGTCACCTTGTGTACCCGTCAAATATGAGATCTCTAAAAATTGGGAAAAGGAGTTTTAGGTGTGGAAACACACAAGTGTTTGGGACTTCACAACGTAGTACTAGGAATGGTTAGGATTGTTTCGGTGAAGAAACTTTCTAAGGTAGAATTTAGTTTGGAGGTCAAGGGTAATTTAACACTGAAAGGGAAGGGACTTCCCTGTAACGATAGTGAAACGTTCCACCACAAGAAGTAATCTCGGTATTCGTTATTTGAGTGAAACAGAAGAGTTGACCAAGATAACCACTATAATATTCGTCGAAAACCTTCCTTTTTAGAGAGACGTCCTCCGGAGCAACAGAACAATAATTGGAATTTGATCCGTCGGGGTACAAGATGAGTAAAGACCGGGATTGTTTGGAAAGTTTAGAAAACTGGAGTGTTAACAAGTCAACGATTCAAAACAGGTTGGGAAAGATTGGGGTGTCTGACGTCGTGTGGTCCGAATGGACTGGAAGTGACAGAGGACCTCAAACGAGTTTGAGTACAGGTAACTCAGTCACTCCCGTAGGTTGGTGGAGTAGGAGGCGACGGGGGAAGAGGACGGAAGTTAGAAAGGATCGTAGACCCAGAAAAGGTTACTCAGTCAAGAAGAGTAGTTCACCGGTTTCAAAACCTCGAAGTCGATATCGTAGTCAGGAAGGTTACTTATAAGTCCTGACTAAAGGAAATCCTAACTGACCAAACTAGAGGAACGACAGGTTCCTTGAGAGTTCTTAGAAGAGGTCGTGGTGTCAAACTTTGATAGTTAAGAAGTCATGATTCGGAAGAAATACAAGGTTAAAAGTGTAGGTATGTACTGATGACCTTTTTGATATCGAAAAAAAAAAAAAAAAATTTTGATATCGAAATTAATCTATCTGGAAACAACCGTTTTACTACAGACGAAAAATTATGAAACAGATCCAAACAGTATCGATAAAAAGGTTCCTCTTTCACAGAAAATTAAAGTACCGACCTCAGTGGTAGGTGTCCTTAAGACCTCGGGTTCTTTTACTTTAGACTGTGACAAAGGTGAAAAAGGGGTAGATAAACGGTACTTCACTATCCTGACCCACGGTACTAGAAGTAAAAAACTTACAACTCTAAATTCGGTCGAAAAAGTAGGAAGAGAAAGTGAAAACACTTCTCCGAGAAATCATTGAGAAGTGAAAGACGGTAATTTTATGACAGTAGACGTATAGATTCCAACGACTATAAATAGGACCGTTAGAACTAAGGTCGAACACTAAGTAGGTCGGGCCGTAAATTGTACTACATGAGACGTACATTCAATTTATTCGTCCTTACTGTTATATATCGGAACTACATGAGGAAAAGGTTATAACTTATCAAAGTAGTATCCCCTGATCTTACGTATTCATCCTTCAGTTCTCTATGCACCTTATTGTCAGTACAAACCGGAACCTCGTGTTTTACTTCGTCATGTTTCCGATTGTCTCAAAACGGTTCTCTTACGTGACCAGTATCGGTTGTGACAAAAAGTTGTTGTGTTCTCTGTTGAGATATGTAACTGTAGTGGTCTACCAATCATGGTTTTAGTCTAACTAATATAAGAAACGTCGGTTTCCCTCTTCGAGATATGTCAGTCGTTTTTGTTCTGATCCTCGACTGACACCGAGTCTAGTTGTCGTGAAACGACTTTTTAAGTCCGAGTTTAACTACTGTCATCCCTTTTGGTGATCCGGTAAGTCTATACTGGATTTAGTTTAGGGAATACTAATATGTCACCTCTACTGTTTATCTAAGTTCTCTGATTTAGACCATCTGTCTCACGGACTTCTTGACATTGTAACACCACTGGTCTTGGTAGGGGTCCTTTTTCTTTACGTTTTTCCGTTTCACCAATAGACTCCTCCGGAATGTTTATCGACTCTTTTCTTTTCTTCGTTTTCCGTTTCCTATTTCCCTTTCTATATGAGTTGACTTTCGTCTCAAGGTCTCTTATCGTTCCTCTCTATTCTTTCTGAAGAAATCACTTGTCACGTTTCTTTATTCTCCTTTTGGTATCTTACCTTTTCTGATCTCTAGTGCATTTCTTTTAACTTCTATGGCTCCCTTGTAAAGTACGTTTCTATCCGTGTCATTTCGTGTTTTTGTCGTTCCTGGATTGTCTTTTTCTTCTCTAATTCTTTTCCGCCGTTCTTATGTGTCTTCTTTACATGTTTTTCAAGAATTACCGGGTCTATTGGTACTACTACACTAGTCAGTGGATCTCGGTCTGTAGGACCTTAGTTCGCCCGGAATCCTTCGTAATGATGCTTGATTCGATCACTTTCACTACCTTAAGGTCTACTCGATAAAGTTTAGGATTTTCTACCCCGGCCGATATTTTCATAACGTGAGTAAAACGGTCGTTTACACCTTTTGAATCACCGACGTTCTGACCTTTTACACAAAAGTAAGGTTAGGGTTTCTTTCTGTTACGGTCTCTTACAAGTTTAATGGTATGTTAACGTGAGTAAAGTGTACGGTCTTTCTAATACGAGTTTTAGAAAGTTCAATCGAAAACGTTATACGATTGGTCATTGAAGGTCTACATATTCGACCTAAATCTTTTCCGTCTCCTTGGTCTTTAGTTTAACGGTTATATACGACCTAGTATCTTTTCCGTTCCCTTAGGGGTTTTTTGTAGATGAAGACGAAGTAACTGATATGATTTCTGAAACGCACCTAGTGTTGTTTGACGCCTTATAAGAATTACTCTACCTTTATGGTCTGGTGTAATGGACGGAGGACTCTTTATGCATACATCCTGTTCTTCGTTGTCAATCTTGACCTGTAATTTGTTACCTGACGAAGGTCTGACCCTTTCCTCATACAGTTCCGACATATAACAGTGGGACGAATAAACACTTTACGACCCGACCTACTTAGTGTTTGACCTAGTTCTAACGGTCCTCTTTATAGTTGGAGTGTTATGGAACGAATTAGACAACCAAGACAGGTGTTTATTTTCTTCCTCTTTACCTCTTAGTAAATTACTTGTCTACCGGTCTAGAGAAGGGATCGAAGGGGAAGTTTTTCCAGGGTTTGTTTGACACTGGTTTTGACGTAGATTTACACTATGTATATATGTTACCTTATAATGAGTCGGTAATTTTTCTTACTTTATTACGGTAACCGTGGTACAAACCTGGATCTCTAACAGTGTGACTCTTTTGTTTCAGTCTGTCTCTTCCTTTTTATAATATACTGTAGAGAATATACCCCTTACACTTTTCTTTAATATGTTTACTTGTATTTTGTCCTTCTCTGAGTCTTTGAATCTCTTGTTTGAATACCAACGCCTCACTCCCCCTCCAAACCTCCTTGTCTATTAATCCCTCAAACCTTACCTGTACATGTGTGACGAGATAAATTTTACCCATTGGTTGTTCCTGGATAACATATCGTGTCCGTTGAGACGACTCACAATACACCGTCGGACCTCCCTTCACCTCAAACCCTCTCTTATGCATGTACATCTACATACCGACTCAGGAAAAGGACAAGTGAACTTTGATAGTATTGTCACAATTAGTCGATATGGAGTTATGTTTTATTTTTCAATTTTAATTTTGGATCGTAGATTTCTTTTTACTGTCTTCAGCTGTTCGGAAAGGTGTTCGGACGTGTGGCACCCTCTACAGTTGTTTACACTACTGAAGCTGGGGAAGGTAGAGTTACTAATTGTCACTAATAAAGGGAAATTCTTGAAAAGACCGATTCGTCTTAGAAGTCTCTACCAAAACCCCACTGTGACTTAGACGGTAGAGGGGTCTAATAGCCGTAAGACTAATTTTCGTTAAAAGGAAAAATGGTTGTAGACAGAGTGAGTTCATGATTAAAAACTCACTTCTCGTCGGTCTGGACTAAGCCAATTGTTATACTCCTCCTTCAAAGTCTGACCTCGGTACCTTTCTTAAAGTCACTCTTTCACTGTTTGTGTACAGTGTTCAGACCGTAACTCACTTCAAGTCTTTCGTAGAGTTTTATCGTACGATGAACGTCTATCTTAGACCAAAAGAACGAGTGGAAGTTCGATAGATCTGTTGACACTTGTGCGTTTCGGTCATCCTGTTTCCTTTCTCTTGGTGGGTCCTCCGGTACCATTTCTCTTTGTTTAGGTGTGTGTTGCGAAGGTGTGGGGACAGTACGAAGAAAGGACCCCTTAGGTCCGAGACTTAAGAAATTTCCACAAAAAGTCAACGACGGAATTGTAGTACGTGAACCTTTAACGTGTCCAAACCCAAAACAGAAATTAGTTCACTTTAACGTGGTATTAAAACAAATCAGTAATTTTACAAGAAATCGTTTAGAACAGTTGTTCTCGGTAAATTTCCCAAAATTAGTCCGAAGCAGTAAGAGTTTGTTCCATCTCCACGTTACAAACGTTGTTCTGATCACCCTACACTCTACGGGTTCCGTCCGTTGGACTCGTGGGACGGAGGCTAAGAGTCTCTCGACAAAGGCGAGATGAACGAAAAAGGCGGGAAGTCTGAACGGTCAAAAGTGTCGGTAGTGGTACAGGTTGAACCGAATGTACGTTGTTTCAGTAAAGACTCCCAGAATCCCGAATACACATAGACACGTCCACTCCGTGTACTTCCGTCTTGGACACTCACCTATGACGATAGGTGTACCGTCCGTCTGTGAGAAAGACCTAAATTAAAATCTTTCTTTTTTATAGGTAATACACAGGAATAGAGGGTCTTCTGTAATGTCAGGTACGTTTAGGATATTCCTAATCCTTGGGGACTCTTTCACCCCCACGAATGGACCACCGAGTTATAATTTCCTAGGTGGACGTTACGTCCTCTACGCTACACACAAGCTAGAGACCCAACCCTTCTAGGGGACCACCTCCCCTGCCGTTGGGTGAGGTTATAAGAACGGACCCTTTTAGGGTACCTGTCTTCTCGGACCGCCCGATGCCAGGTACCCCAACGTCTCAGTCTGCGCTGACCACTGACCCGTACATACGATCTCTCCTCCCCTCTCGGGTTTTACGTGACGGTCTTCATCTTGAATTTCCATAGTGGTCTGACTTGTAGGTCGGGTCGGGAGAGAGGACTTAAAGTGTTAAAGTCTAGTAGTAAGTACAGAGATACACAATCCTACGAAAACGGTTGTCATTGTCTTTAAGGTTGAGTCTAACCAAATGTACAATTTCTTTAATAAATTGTTTAACGGTGAGTGAACAGGATGGTCTTAGAAGTCGACTTGTACAGATTTATTTCAAACTACTCTCAGGCGTAACAGACTTTACCATCTCACACCTAAGACCTCGGTCGGTCAGACCCAAACTTTAAGACCGAGACGGTAAGTGTTCAACATACCGGAATCTTTTCAGTGAGTTGGGAGGAACGGAACCCAAAGGTAGACATGTCACCCCCATTACTACGGGGAAGGTAGTCTCCAACGACCTCCACTTGCAAACATTGGACGAATCTTGTCACGAGTCAGGTTCCACTCGAAGTATACGGAAACTCAAAACAATCGGAGGGGTTTCGGGATGGGTTCGAACTAGAAAGAGGACTCAAAGGGAAGAGTCTTTTACCGTAGTGAGAGGTGGGTCCGTGACTCTGACTCCGTCCTCTATTTACCTAGGGTCCGACTTGTCAAGGACGAGACACCTGTCTTTGAGGTATTATCGTCCTATTACCTCCTTCGACCCGGGACGGGTCTATTCTCCATTTTCTGGTGTATAAGGAGGAAGAAACTTCCTCTGGAGGGGTTGATGTGTACGTGTCTTCTCGAGGAACCTCCAGTTTTGTCCTCCGCACGGTGGGGTATCATTCACTACAGTTGATGGGTGTCCGGAGAGACGATCTTAGGTGAACCGATTCTCTACGTGTGCACGTGTTCCCCCCTGGGGTTCTATTTGGTTTATACCTGAGTCTTGGTCCGTTTCGTTTAACTAACCGGTCTCCTTTGGACCTTCTTTGTGGTATATATATATATACTATATATATATATATATACAGTATATACAGTATATATAGTATATATATAGTATATATATATATATAGTAAATTTAACGGTGTTCCCACGAGGAGAGAGAGTCGTATGGGTACGCGGTTAGATGTACATGAGAAAAAGGAGGATTATTTGTGAAATGAAAGGTAGAGATACACCTTTAAGTAAAGGTGTGTCGACTGTCCGGTCCCGGAACAGTGACTAGTACTCAGGGACCACCAGATCACCGATCCTAAGTCGGGAGAGTGACACTGGATCTGAAGTTACAGACCGGTCCTTGACTTTGGCACGAAGTTCGGTGACGTCCGGTTCCGGTGACCTCCAGGTATCGTCTACCGATACAGGAGGTCTGACCCTCTGTATGAAGAAACAATATTATAAATACTTTTTAGGTTTACACTTACTAATAAACAGGTAATAAAAATCAAATTAACACACAGAGGGAGAGGAATTCTAGATTCAATTCTAAAACATACAGAACAAGTAGTCACTGAACGTGTGTTATAACTTACTTACTTTGTCAACCTCCAGAGTACTTGACAATTGTTGGTCGTTGAAAACTCTTTAATCCTTTTGACTTTAGTTGTTACTTAGTCCCTCGTACTATAACACTAAATATGATTCTTTATGTATATAAACCGGAAGTAGGGACAAAGTCTGTCCACGTACTCACGATTCAGTGAAGTCAACACAGGTTGAGAATTACTGGGGTACTTGACATATCGGGTGGTCTGAGAAGACAGGTACCCTAAGGGGTCTGTTCTTATGATCTCACCCAACGGTCCGGGAAAAGGTCCCCTAGAAGGACTGGGTCCCTAACTTGGATGTAGAAAATATAGAGGACGTAACCGTCCTTTCAAGAAATGGTGATCGTGGTGGACCCTTCGGGCAAAATTCGTACGGCGACGACGACGACGATTCAGTGAAGTCAACACAGGTTGAGACACGCCGGGGTATCTACCGTCGGGTGGTCCGAGGGGACAGGGACCCTAAGAAGTCCGTTCTTGTGACCTCACCCAACGGTAAAGGAAGAGGTTACGTACTTTCACTTTTCACTTTCACTGTAGTGAGTCAGTACAGACTGAAAATCGCTGGGGTACCTGACGTCGGATGGTCCGAGGAGACAGGTACCCTAAAAGGTCCGTTCTCATGACCTCACCCCTCGGTAGTGGAAGAGGTACAAAATTCGTATCTCGAGGACTTTAGGATCTACACCAACTCGTCTCATTAGTTCCCGAAGGGAACACCGAGTCGACCACTTCTTGGCTGGACGTTACGCCCTCTGGGGACCCAAGCTAGGGACCCACCTCTTCTAGGGGACCTCTTCCCTTTAAGACCGGACCTCTTAAGGTACCTGATATATCAGGTACCCCAGCGTTTCTCAGCCTGTGCTGACCCACTGAAAGTCTATGTATGTATCTCATTAGTTCTCCAGAAAATAATACAATTAATCCACTGAATACCTTTGATGAACTTCTACCTCCGACCAAAGGACATCTCGGTCCAAAAGTCACTGAGTTGTCTCGGATTCATCAATTCGGAGGTACTCTTCACTTTTCCTGGTCCAAGTTTCTCGAAGGTCCACCCACTTGTGTATCCCACTATGAGGACTCCTCCCGTCTCTCTCAGACACGGGAACGAGGTACGGAACGGGACACGTAGAGAAGGTAGACCGACAAAGACTCAATATTGGAAAGTATTAATCAACCACCAGATTATTCATTTTATAAAAGGACTCAAGACACTCAGTGAGATCTTTTAATTTGTTTGGGTTGCTCCCTTAGTAACCTTCGGGGTTAGAACTCGGTCAACTAATCTTCGTGTCCACTGTCAGAACCCGAAGACGGACGGTAGTCTTCCTCCCTGTGCCTGAACCCCCCCATCAAAATATCCTAGACTATGTCTATCACAGTCCTAGCTGAATTTAACATCCTGTGGGTCGACCACAGACTCTTAACAAATAGTTACACTCCGTGCACGCACGTGCACGTGCGCGCGTGTGTGTTTGCGTGTGTGTGTGTGTGTGTGTGTGTGTGTCTCCTTAACTTCTGGTCTTGGGATAACCACCTTTTTTAGTAAGGGACGAAGTGAACTACTGTATCAGTCCCTTCTCCCCTTTCGTAGCACACCTTCGTCGACCCTAATGAGAACAAATCTAACGAACTGAGAGAGAACTCCTAGTATCCCTTTGTTACGACCGTTCACAGTGAACCTCGACAGACTCCCCACCTCGACCTCTCACACCTGTTCTCCCCCTTTCCCGTGTCAAATGTGTTCTTCCGAAGCAGCTTCTGTAACGAAGGTGCAAAGAACTAGAAGACGAAAGAATTCGAGTCCCGGTATAAAGGTTGATGGAAGACCACAGGTCGGTTCACAGGAAGTCTGTTTGGTTTATTCAGTCTGTGACTTAAATGGGTAAATCAGAGGTGTAGGGGAGAAGGACACAGACACTGTGAACAGTGGATTGTGGTTAGTCCTTCCAGTGGGACTAACCAAGGTGGGAAAGAGAGTCGGAGAAGAACGGGGTGACTAGTCTATAGTCTTCACTCTGGTTTTTTAAGAAGTATTTTACAGACCTACCGACCAGACCTTTATAATCAGGTATTCTCCCAGGACGTTCACTCAAGGGAAAAGACGGTCTGTTTGTGGAACATGAGTAACTGTTCCTAGGTCAGTCGACTCTGACAGAAGTAATAGTATTTTTACCCGTGTTATAACTTCTACAGGACTGGGCGACTTCAAGGAGATATAAACGAATACCTTTACTTCTGTAAGGTTAAGATCTGACGTAAAGGAAAGGGAGGGAGTTCCGTCCGATATCTACTTTCTGTAGCAGTAACTTAAAAGACAAATATAGTATAGTAGGAATATAATGTCTCCCTAGGGAATGAACACTTCCTATGGGTGAAGTAGTCGTGTGTGAGAACAGTCTACTGTTCCCGGTCGAAAGGACACGTCTCCTGGTTTAAGAGGTAGGACGGGCTTACCTCCTCGAGGATTACAGAAAGAGTTTATGTACCCAATATCTGGTTGGAGAACTGGGACCGGGTGTTTAAGGTCGGGGACAGATGAGGTCGGAGGGGAAAGAGAGAGACCGAGATTGTGTGAGACAAGACCGGGGTTACCAGAAATAAATGAAAGTAAAGGAAGTTGTACGACATGATTGTAGGGCGACGAGACTTGGAAACGTGTGATAGAGGAGATGGAAGACACCGGTGGACCCGTTCCGTTGAGACGGACGTCTGGAGTCGAGATTGTAGTGCAGTAGGAGTCGTAAGTGGTTGGGAGGGTTGCAACGACTTTAAGTCGGAGACATTTGGTCGTGGCCTAATTTGGAGTTTCTCTCTCAAAACCCACTTTATATTTATTGAAATAACGAAACGGTCCGTTTCCCACGGTGTCACCCGATTATATTATGGGAATTCTGACACACAGGTGGGACCTCCCTCATCACTCCTCAGAATGTCACAAGTTCCTCGTCCCATACCAGTCGAGTACCTACAAGAAGACTAACCAACCACCACTCCATTGGTCCTCAGTCGTAGTGGTTGGAAGACCGAGATTGACCAAACCCCAGATACACGAACACTCTTCGTACACTAATTGAAAAAGGGTGACCACACCCAAAGTCATAGACGGTTTGTCAAGTCCCTATACCGAATTTTATAATAGATATCGGGAACTCTTCCTTGATTTCACAGGAACTGAAACAAATTATCAAATTGATAATAATAAAACAGAACGAACTGACAAAAGGAAAGAAAAGTGTAAAAGAGTGAAAGGAGCAATTTAAATAAGGAACTGAATTCGAAAATACGTCTGTTTTTCGTCCGTCTCCTGCACTCCCCCACAGATAAGACCCTTCCCAGGACAAAGAAATGTGGTTGTAATAGGGAGAGGGGATTAATTGTCGAAGTTTCCGAACTCATGAAAGTCACAGTCAAGGCGAACCAGACTGAGACAGAAAGGGTGATCTGATATGTAAAGAATACTGTCCCTAATACCGTTACATCAGGGTCTTAGGTTGTGTCGGAGACCATGTGTCCTCCGTGAGACTTTAGAAATAAATGAATGAATTAATTAATGATGGACCGTCAAGTGATTCGTGACCTGTGTTTGTCTACTTAGTCTACGTATGCTAGGTAAGAGCTTTTGGGCGTCTGGTCAGTTCCTCGACTGTTCTTGTCTCCTTCAATGTTTTCTCACGGTAATTTCTCCCATGAACGATTGAAAAAAAATCAGTCCTTTTATCCTTTACCGTCTCCTCGATTTGGAACTCCCAATGTAACTTAAATCTGAGTGTCCAACGTCTCTTACTGTTAAGTCTCCTTCTTTGTCATTCACTTCCATATCCCGACTCTTGTCCACCTGCCGACCTTCACTTCCACTCTGAAATTGTACGACACCTGTCATTAGGGACGGTCGGTTCGTTGCTCGAAGTGGTGAGGATCTTACAAGGACCTCCTCGGTCTCTACCTTCGAAACGTCTATTCACAGTTTCGTGGTGGGGGTGCAATAGTTACCGAGTCGGTCCACTGGACGTGCGTCCCGAGGGCACTCCGATTCCGACTGCTACGTATACGACCCTCGGGGGTGGAGGGTCGATTCGGACTTCGATCGTGCATCTAAAAGTCGGGAAGAGGTACCGACATTCTACGGGAGTGTGAGTTACTGGATTTGAGAGTCGGGAAGACACTGGTCTGACGTTCTTTCTCGAACTAAACTGAATCAAATCCACACTCAAAATTTCTGTCACAGGGGTGGGGACTCATTTGTCCTAGAGGACGAGACTACCTACGTTAGTCGTAAGGTGCGGGTGTTTCTCGGGACTTCGTCTCTCTTACGTCCCGTCCATCCACACCCCCCTGACCTCCATCCGTTTTATTCTCTCCTTCCCCTTCTACGGTAAGGGATTTATCCCCTTTATTACCCTCTGCTCTCAATAGGAAAGACAAAGACGCCAGCCTACGTTGAGAGGGAAAACTGACCTAATTGAGAATGAGTTTGGAGCTTTCTCGTGTCTGTCGATAGTTGAGGTTTTCAAAGGAGGATAGAGAATAAAGATCAATAGATAAGTTAATTTGTAACAAAAGAAACCATCATATCGGTAGCCTCTTCCGCTACCGTAGGGTGAGGTCATGAGAACGGACCTTTTAGGGTACCTGCCTTTTCGGACCATCCGATGTCAGATACCCCAGCACTTCTCAGCCTGTGCTGACTCGCTGGAGTGAAAGTGAAGAGTAAAAGTACGTAACCTCTTCCTTTACTGTTGGGTGAGGTCACAAGAACAGACCTCTTAGGGTCCCTACCACCTCGGACCACCCGACAGTAGATACCCCAGCGTGTCTCAGCCTGTACTGACTTCACTGAATCGTCGTCGTCGTCATGTTGGTATCTTGTATTCTAGATGGAAGAATCGTTTAAACATTCACTTCTCATACTGTAGTAGTTGAGTTACCTGTACTTAGACTCGTTTGAGACCCTCTGTCACTTCCTGTCCTTTCGGATAGTACGGCGTCAGGTACCTCAACGTTTCTCAGCCTGTACTGAATCACTGACTTTTTGTCGTTGTTCTAACGGTTCAGAATGTTTGCTTGAAAATATGTTTTGTCTTTATCTGGGTGTCTGTATCTTTTGTGTGAATGTCAATGGTTTCCCCTTTCCCCCTTCCTCATCCCTATTCAATCCTCAAACCCTAATTGTGTATGTGTAATCGTATATCTTTGTCAATTGGTTTTTCCTGGATGATATATCGTGCCCCCTGATGTGAGTTGTGAAGTATTATTGGATATTCCCCTTTTTTACGTTTTAGTTTGTATATATATATGATTACCCTTCGGGGTCGTTTAGTTGATATGTATTCATTTTATTATTATTAAATGAAATTTTTTCTTACAATACACAGTCGGAATGCAACATGTCATTTAGACGACTTAGTAGAATATTCACAAAACAAAAACAAAGACAAAAAAAATCTTTTTCCGTTCGTGTCTTGTTCACAGTGTAACCTGGGGACACTTACGGAAGAAGGGTTCCTGACGGAGAAGGGTCCCGACTCTGGGGTTCTGGAACCGTGACCCTGTTTCTCACAACGGGAACTGAAGAGAAGTGATCTCCTCGTACCCTTTGTGAAGAAAGTGTGTCTTCTCTTTGTCGAGGATCCCACTTCACACTGCTACCTGAGGACTCTGAGACAGACGTCGTCGAAGGTACGTTAGTCAGTTAATTGGGAGATCGGACGGACGGAGATGGAGGGTCCAGTCTAAGTTGGGTCACCAGAGAGTTGTGATACTGGGTGACAACTCAGGATCTGGGTACACAACCCCGGATCTTCAACCAATGAAAGTATAAGTCGGGTCTGAGTCACCGGGTCCAAGTATAAGAAGGGACTGATCGAGTGAGAACAGGAGACTAGTTCGAAAATAAATAGATCCAGGGGTAGAAAATGGTATTAGTCCAAAATTCTTTGAAATTTCACTCCTCAACTTGAAGTAAATAGACATATAGGAAAGGGTATGTAAGTGTTTTGATAAGGGTGGTTTTATATTAATAAAACGTATTATACCACTTCCGAAGGGATTACTGAGTCGACTATTTCTTGGGTGGACGGTTATGTCATCTGTTTTCCCTGTACTCAAACTAGGGACCCAGACCTTCTAGGGAACTTCTTCCTTTACCGGTAGGTGAGGTCATAGAACGGACCTTTTAAGGTACCTGTCTCCTTGGACCGTCCGATGGCAGGTACCCCAGTGTTTCAGTCTCTACTGACTTACTTACCCCCGAGTGTTAGTGTGTGTGTGTGTGTGTGTGTGTGTGTGTGTGTGTGATACCACTTCAGTAGTAAGATGACGGATCTGACTCACTGGAACCTCTTCAAGCAGACTCGAAAGTGACAGGAGGGAAACAGTCTCACGACTAGAAGACTCTGACACCATTCCTGTCCAATCCACACATTTCCCAAATGTCATTCTCGTGTCATCCATAATCGATAACAATGATCCACGAGTTAGTCGTACAAATAGTTTACCTTAGTAATTGTCTGGAGGGAAACACCTGAGACGAACCGTCATTTATATGACACACGTTTACAACTCTCTTCCTACCCCTTCCTCCTCCCCCTGTCGTCTACCCTCGGGGGTCCAAAGGAAAGGGGTTCGGATAATTCTTCTTTTTGACAGGTGAACTCAAACTCCAAATCGTACTCTCGAAACTCACCTTTCTATTTGCCTCTGAACAGTCAGAAGAGGTTTTAGATCCCGTAAGCGAGTAAAAGAAAAATCCTATTTTGTCCAGCCGATTCACTTTAACACAAGAGTTAGTTTCTACGAGATACGTGCAAAAACCCACACTCATACACACTCTCTTTCTTTCTCTCTCTGAGTCGATCCCTCGAGACTTCCCTACCCAAAGGGACACGGTCCTGGCATTTGTTTCTTGGAGGAAGATCCTAAAGTGTGACAAAGCACTCTTATGTTTATTGTCCGTCTTCTGAGAAGACAACCAATTGACACACACACACAATACGTACATACACAAAAGTCGTCCCGTAACACCAATTATTTATCTCAGTCTCTAGACCGAAGTTTGGGGTCAAAACGGTGAGTGAGACCCACTAGAACTTGTTAAATGGAATTAGAAAAACTCGGAGTCCTAGAAGGATACATTCCACCTCAGTTGTAAGGAACGGAACCATCCAGAAACACTCATAATTCAAAGTAGTCTATATAGGTGACCATACGCGTAACTTCCAGGACTTCTATCTTTCCGTCAACGATCACCAGTATCGTCATTATCGACGTCCTCGTTCATTATATTATCATTATCGTCGCTATTATCGTCAGTGCTCCCACCACCACGAAGATCATGAGCATCATCATTTCATCATTATGATCTTCATCATTATCACCATACTTATCATCACCATCATCATTATCATTGTCGTCGTCATCCTTCTCACCATTTTATCAGTATTATTATCATTATATCATTAGCACCACCACCGCCAGTATTATCATCTCATCATCACTACTATCATAGTTATCATCATTATCGTTATCGTCGTCGTTGTCATCATTCTCACCATTTTATCATTACCGTCGTCATTATTGAGTCAGTGCGACCAGTACCATGAGTATCATCATTTCGTCATCCTAATTACCACCACCATCATCATGATTACCATTATAAAAGATCTGAGAAGAAGATCGATATAAGAGAGAGAGTATTCAAAGATCGCAGATTCTGGTAGAAGGCTTGGGAACTATTAGAAGAGTTATTAAATCGTGTATTGTCCTGAGTTATTTTAATTTTAGATAAGGATTTAAGAGAGTAATTTGGACTCGTCGTGTAATTCCTTTGTTTCTTTACGACGAAGTAAATGGAAGTAAAATAGAACCATGGACCCAAATAGGATTTTTCTTCGACCTTGACCAATTGTTTTTCAGAGAAGACACCCGGTTATTGAATAAACGTTCAGTGTGATATAGTAGTGTAGTAGAATATTTCCCACCGTTACTGACACCTTTTTTTTTTTTATATATATATATATATATGCAATCACACCTACTTTGGAATCTTTCTCTCTTCACGAATCAAGAGCTCGAACTTTAGGAGGGACCGTCTGTCGGCGGTCGAGGTCAGTTCGCATAGGTGAGAACGTTCTGTTATTTTGCGAAACTTTTTGACGGGTGGTAAGTTACCACTAGGGTTTAGTAAAAGAAAAGGGTAACTAAGGAACAAATTTGAAGACCCCTTTGAGTAAATTTTCTTCCAGTCACGAGATTTTTCCCCCGAACATAAAGGACGTACAGACCAAATCCGACAAACTTCTGTTATTTCTTGTAGTCCTCCAAAATTCGACAAAGGAAAAGTGGTTTTAGTGAAAGTCGTACTTTTGGTGTACACTGGAGTCTGGGTTTGGATAAATATTCAAACAGAGGGGACATACAGTGACACTCTTAATCCGGTCTGCCTGTCCAAGACCCCCGTGACGACAAAGTTACCTCTAGTGTCACCACTAAAGACCCACACATATTGGAAACGGTAGTCGTTGGGACGTCTCGACTGATAAGGGATGTCTGTGACTACCGAGACTAGACTTTCAACGTCCTTCGGAACACAGATTTCGGTCACCCAACAACAAAAAAAAAAAGGGGAGGTTTACCTTAAATTCCTTTCCAACGACCTTTCTCACTTCCTACATCTCATGAAAACATTATAGTTCTAGTTCAAGGATCGGAGACGGACCGAGGGTCCTCGAGATGGACAGAGACAGACGTAGTCTGCATCAAAGTGGTTTCAGAAGACTTAAGGGAGACCCTCACTGGTCGTCTTCTGTCCGGGCACAGGTCGTTTCTCATTTTTGGACTCGGGTCTCGACGAGAAGTCTAGTCTCAAGTGGAGTCGACAGGCCGGTGGATCTTCAAAGACGAAGACGCTGTCAAACTTGAGACTTGGATCCGACGTCCCTGACACCTCGTAGGGACTCGACCGAAGAGACTCGATGTGAGGAACGGACGAAGTATCGTCTGGGACGGACAAAGAAAGTAGGAATTGTGACCTCAGACTGGAGACGCTAAACGACTGAAAGACACCAAGAAGACACACATCAGGAGTAGAAGGAAGGTCGATCTGAGAACGGGTCCCCAGGAAGACAAGGAGAGACAGGGTGACTCGGACGTAGGACTACTGAGTCCTGGATATTCGAGTAGTGAAGATTTGTCGTTGTCACTCATGATCCTCTGCCCTTCAAGAAGTTTACAGACTCTCTTTTACGACGTTCTCTGTAAAAATCTGCATCTACTTGGGTTTTACGAGAGAAAGAACCCTTCGATGACCTACCTACATGAGGTGGTTTTCCTCTCTCATTTATTTCCTTCTCCTTCTGTGTCCTAGACTCCTTAGGTTGCACCGTCTGGTCCCTATCATTCAGGGTCTTGGAACTCGACGCCTGAATTCCTCACTCAGTAGGTTACTCTCACTAGTCCTTGTACGACTAATAGTACCTTTTTTCTGTCTTGGAAATCTTACACCTGTTGACACAGACATATAAACCTTTTAGTAACTGACGATAATTGGCTCATCACCCCTTTAAGTCTTATTTTCTCTTCACGTATGTCTCCTTTGATTTAAATATACAGTATTTGTTTTAAATGTATCAGTATTACTGTTTACCCGACCTACTTCGAGTTCGACCTTAGTTCTAACGACCCTCTATATAGTTATTGGAGTCTATACGTCTACTGTGGAGGAATTACCGTCTTTCACTTCTCCTTGATTTACTACTTGAGAACTACTTCCACTTTCTCCTCTCCCTTTTTCGACCGAATTTTGAGTTGTAAGTTTTTTGTTTCTAGTACCGTAGACCAGGGTAATGAAGGTTATTTCTCTACCCCTTTTTTACCTTTGTGACTGTCCGAACTAAAAAGGCCCGAGGTTTCAGTGACACCTACCACTGATGTCGGTACTTTAATTTTCTGTGAACGAGGAACCTTCTTTTGGATAATGTATGGATCTATCACATAATTTTTCGTCTCTGTAGCGAAACGACTGTTTACAGGATATTAGTTTCGGTACCAAAAAGGTCATCAGTACATGTCTACACTCTCAACCTGGTATTTCTTTCAACTCGTGGGTTCTTAACTACGAAAACTTAACACAACGACCTCTTCTACGAACTCTCAGGGAACCTACCATTTCTCTAGTTTACTCAGTTAGGATTTCTTTTGGTTAGGATTTATAAGTACCTTTCTTGACCACGACTTCGACTTCGAGGGTATGAAACTGGTGGACTACGTTTCTTGCTGAGTAACCTTTTCTGAGACTACGACCCTTTCTAACTTCTGTCTTCCTCTTCCCTTTCTGTCTCCTACTCTACCAACCTACCGTAGTAACTGAGTCACCTGTACTCAGTCCCGTTTGAGGTCCTCTGTCACTTCCTGTCCCTCTGAACTACACGACGTCAGGTATCTCAGTGTTTCTCAGCCTGTGCTGGCTCGTTGACTTGTTGTCGTATTGCTGTTTTTATAATAATAACTAAATTGGTTTATAAAAATATATTAATTTAACTTTTTATCATTTAACTCTGTTACTTCACACCCTTCTCTTTCACCACTTCAAATGACTTTTCTCGATTTGGAAGTTGGTTGTATTAGTCTTCGGTTATCCCTTAAAGATTTTGAGTAATAAAGTCATTATCTTTCTCTTTGTATAATTTATTTGTATACCTTCCATTATGGGTTTCTTTATCGACTTTTACTAAATTGTCATTAAAGACTCTTCGATCTGAACTAGAGAAAGTGAGAACCGGAAAATTCTAAAAAACGAAAAATTTGTACATGTACATAATGAAACTATTTTTACTTTTTTTTAATTCTACATTACACACAACGGGTTTGGTCTTGTGTACCCTTTTATATTACTTCACTTACTTCTTACGATTGTTAGAGTGTTAGAACTCTTTGGTGATAAGTGTAAAAAGACTTAAAGGAATATTAGAATAACACACGTAAAAACTTCTTAACTACCAATATGTTATAATACCAAAAGAATAAAATGTATAAAGTAGATTATAATATAGTACTCTTACAAGAGTTCAGTAATTTTAACAAATTTTGTAATGAAATTGTAGACGTAATATCAGGTAATTCATCTAAATGTTATTAAATGGGTTAGTCAGGGAATAATAATGTGTAAATCCAAGACGGGTTAAAAAGTGAAATTCAAAAAAAATTCGCAGGGTCACTTGTAAAACCATGTATTTGGAGAAAGGAATAGAGACTAATAAAGGAGTCTTCACTTTAATGACCTAGTTGTTACTCTTTCTGTCTTTATAAATTACTCGTTTTTCGTCGTTTTAACAATATACTTGAAATTTTTTGGGGACGTATTAACAATATCCAAAAAATTTGTGATGTAAATTTTCTAGGAGGAATTCTACAAGTGTGGGACCCCGTTCAGTGTAGACGGTTGAAAGTCCGTTTTACCAACCAATCTAACGTCAACCTTTTCTTACGAATAAATCTGTTGCTGAAGACGTACCTCTCTACTGACTTTTCTCGGTCGTAGTATTTTACTAGACGGGACCTCGGAGGGGTGAAGAAAAGAGGATCGAATAGGACTCTCTTGTAGTGTCTGAACAGGTCTAAACCACCGTCTCGACCTTGGACTTGAAACCTAAAACAGGACTACGGACCAGAGTGCGTGTCACATCTCGGGGAACTAAGTTTAGTGACTCACTTGTAAATTCAGAAGTGAGAGAACTGACCAGTACTGTAAATTTCTACTTTGACTACTTTAGCTGCAAAGTGTCAATCGGCTTCTCAAAAGTCTCTTGAACTTATTATTTGTGTACTGAAGGACTTTCTTTTTTATTCAGTAACTACCTTTGTCTTAGATATTAAAGTAGTTTATGTTCCTTTCCCTCCTTGAGTGAAGAATAAACCTAACATTATATCTTCCATTTAAGTTTAATAAACTCCGAAATTGTATCTCTTTTGTTTTGCAAAGAATCCACAGAAAACAAATATAATTACTGGAGTCTAAGAATGAAGAAACAACGACAAAAGTCAGTGATTCAGGACAGACTGAGTAACGCTGGGGTACCTATCGTGCGGTCCGATAGAGGACCTCTAACGAGTTTGAGTACAGGTAACTCAGTCACTACGGTAGGTTGGTAGAGTAGGAGACAGTGGGAAAAGAGGAGGACAGGAGTCATAAAGGGTCAGTCCCAGAAAGGGTTACTCAACCGAGAAATGCAGTCGACCGGTTTCATAACCTTGGAGTCGAAGTCACAGTCAGGAAGGTCACTTACAAGTCACAACTAAAGGAAATCCTGACTGACCAAACTAGAGGAACGACACGTTCCCTACGAGTGCTTAGAAGAGGTCGTGGTGTTAAGCTTTCGTAGTTAAGAAGTCACGAGTCGGAAGAAATGTCAGGTTGAGAGTGTGGGTATGCACTGATGACCTTTATGGTATCGGAACTGGTACCCTGTAAACAGTCGTTTCACTACAGAGACGAAAAATTTTGCGACAGATCCAAACAGTATCGAAAAGAAGGTTCCTCGTTCATAGAAAATTAAAGTACCGACGTCAGTGATAGTCGTCACTAAAACCTCGGGTTCTTTTATTTTTGGAAAGTGACAAAGGTGAAGAAGAGGTAACTATCTACTATAAGATAAACGGGTTCGGAGGGAAGAGAGAACTTTACCCAGTGACAGTTACCTCATATAAAGGATCGACGCAACTTCCATCTGACGTTTATACTGATCGAAACCGGTCACCTTACACTCGCTTATACATGGTCAAATCCTGGACCCTGAATCTCCGTAGGACACAAAGACTAGTGGGAAGAACGTGACGATAGTAGTAGTAGGTACATCTCATCTGGATTTGAGTCAAACGTAAGATTTCGTCTCGACAGAGTCGGTTCGGTGTCTGGTTGCCCGGTTTACTTATTTATTTTTATGTATTTACATATTTTATTTTATTATATATTAAATTTTTACGAGAACATTTGGTTACTCTAAGACTCCCACAAACAGTGTGTCGCGACTGTGTGGATTAGGTATGTTGACAATAAAAATCCTGGAGGGAGTAAGGTGTACGGTAGGAGTCTTTCTCGAACATCTAGGATGTGTTTCTTCTCATTAAAGGATTTAGTGTTTAGTACAATATTAATTGTCCCATAGAATATTAAATGTATATATAATATGACAAAATAAATCAAGAGTGTCGTCTTTCACTTCAACTCTCCATTATACTGAGAGTGTAACTCATTCTCTATCCCGACCCCGAACTTGAGTTCAGTCAATTCTTTTGTCAGGGGTGTACATGTCTTGACGTCGTCACTATGTTTTCCAGGTTACTTTAATGCAACGATTCTGTAATTGTTGTTCGTGGGAGGTCCTCTAATTCCGGTCACCCTACTTTTTGTTCCTCTTACCGTACTACACCAATGTAAGGAGATATAAGTCCCTCGTTAGACTGTACAGTTACAATAAACTTTTCGTTTGGAGCGTAAAGGATCCCTTTAAGAAGGGAGCACTATAGGGCCCCATGTCGAGACATCGGTGTATTTTACAACGACATTTGTTGAGTTATATATAAAGTTTGTAATTAACGGAAGGGTCTGGAACCTTAAAGAGTGTCTCGAGTGAGTGTTCAAAATAACTCCCGTATTTTAAATGACACAACTGTATGGGAAATCTCACGACTTAAGTAGTTCCGGTTTGGTTCGGGTCTACTGTAATATATCTCACTCAGTTTAAAAAAAATGACTTTTAAAAGAAGGTACGAAGAGAAAATGTAGTGTTGGGTTTAATTCGGTGTCATCCCACTCTCTACGGTAAAGAAAGAAAGAAAGAAAAAAAAAAAAAATTACATTAGTAGGAAAAGGTCCGCGTAAGGATGTCTTGACCGTACTTCGGTGTAATAGACAAGACTTCAGACCCGGAGTCGTTGGTTTCACTACTCTCAGACACAAACTTTATAGAGTCAAACCGTTGGGTCTCGGTCTCTGCGGGGTACTCTCAGAAGTTATTTTACTACTCGGATTTCTAAAAACGATACTCTGGAAGACTGAACAAATGTCTCTTCAAACGACAATGGACTATGGAATTTCACTATTAACAAGTTTTTAAACGGAGACTCTCCGAAACGAACGTTAAGTGTATAACTGCACGGACCACTTCTCTCATAGAATTTTATATTTGTTGAGACTTTCTATCTCCTTTCGGATCGGAAGACACTTCTCGAATCGTTTAACTTGTCTTTCTACTTTTCTCCGTATCCTACGAAGATCTTATTTATGATTACCGGGTTGTTTTAACCCGACATGTTACAACTATTGTCCCGAAGGGTCTACCACGATCATCACTTCTTGGGTGGAAGGTTCCGACTTCTGTATTCTCTGTACGGAAACTAGGGACCCAGTCCTTCTAGGGGACATCCTCCTTTGCCGTTGCGTGAGGTCATAAGAAGGGACCTCTTAGGATACCTCTCTCTTCGGACCATCCCATGTCAGGTATCCAAGTGTCTCAACCTGTGTTGACTTCACTGAATCGTACGTACGTATAACTGTTATTTATTATGAGTTCCCCGATATCTGTGGTTGTTTTTTTATTTACTTCCATAGATCGAGGGTCCCTGTCATGAGTCTTCAGTGTCCAGTCAAAGGAAAGGAATGAATTTGTGTTTACCAACAATTCTTGAGACTTCGGTACCCCCGAAGGGTCCACCGCGATCACTATTTCTTGGGAGGTCAGTTACGTTCGCTACATTCTCTGAGCTCAATCTAGGGACCCAGCTCTTCTAGGGCACTTCCTCCCGTACCGTTGAGTGAGGTCATAAGTAGGGACCTTTTAGGGGTACCTCTCTCCTCGGACCGCCCGATGTTAGGTATCGTAGAGTTTCTCAACCTGACTTCGATGACTCGTACGTACGTGACTTCGGGTAACGGACCCAAGTTTAGGACGGAGGAGGTTAATGCACATCGACAGTTAAATCTGTGGAATTGATAAAAGACAGAACCAAAAGGTAGATGTTTTACTACTTTATTATGAAAAAGAGTATCCCAACAGTATTTTAAAATTTTTCAATCGTAAGAGTTAAGAGTCGTACAATTGATACTATTACTTTCTTTTCTTTATTTTGTAAGTTTAAATAACACTACGAAGATAATATCATTATATTTATCATGGGATTCATTTGTTAATATTTACGTCACACTTTTCCTAACTTTCCGGTAGCATCCCCAAGGAGTCTTACCGATAAATCAGATTACTTCTTATACACGGACCTATGTTACCATAGACGGGGTGAGTGGTCATCTCTCTCCGTTTAAGTCTGACTGTGCATCTACCAGTGTGGACAAACTGATAAATAATAGATAGTGACGTAGTGTTTGATGGATTTAGAATTGCCGAATTTTGTTGTCTATAAACAGTGGAGCACCAAAGACAAAGAGTCTTTGGACTTATCATAGGACCGACTCGTGCAGACTGAGTTCGACAGACGGTCCCGTCGTCAAAGTGAACTTCTCAGTCGAAGACCCCCTAGGTACAAGGGGTCTAGTGCCGGGTGTCACGAACGGCACACCTAAAGATACATCTCGACTGGGGACTCTCCCTTCAACCGAAGTGGACCTCACTCGCTACTCTCTCTCTCCCTGGTTCTACCTTCGATGTCAGTAACATATTTGGTCTGAACCTTTACTGTAGGATGGTAAAGAAGATGTGAGTTAAACAGTCTTCTTTTAGTCGTACAGGTCTGTTGTGAGTTCCCCACGCTTGATGTGGTCCCGTACTTCTGGTTCCACGCCACCATAACTCCCCGGGGAAAGGTCCGACAGACCGTTTGAGACAACCCAGTAAAGTCCTATAAATCTTCCTTAAACCGTTTTCGTGTTCTTCTTTCCTTCAATCTCTAAGACGATCGGGGACAAAAACGGTGTTTGGTGGTTCGACTTTGGTTTTTTTCCCTCTCCTCATTTAGATAACCAATTCACAGGTAAGTTTACGGTGGAAAAGTTTCGTCGGCAGAAGTGTTATATAATCACACCAGGGAGGAGGGTAGTGAGCAATAAGGTGATGGAACAAACTAAAAGTAGTAATATACTGTATAAGAATAAATAAACGGATAACTAATAAAAAAAGGTCGGTGACATAGTGTGGAGACACTTCTGTCCCTGGAACAGATAGACATTTGAAGTCATGTACCATTTATAAATACTTTCCTGACGGTCCTAGAGATGTGTTTGTTCTCCATGTAGATTGGAATTTCAAGGACTTTACACCAATCTTTCTAGTCCTTATCAGTCTCTGTTCGTAAACGGTATTAAAACAGAAATCGACATCAAACCGACTTTCTGACTCCTTCGGTGCCCTCCACCTTTTCAGTCTCCTGAGAGTCACCTTTTACTCTTCGACTCGTCCCGAACCTGCCACCAGACTTAATCCGTCCTTCTAGAGGAAAGTTCCCTCTTTTTCCTATCTTCATGTCCATTTCAGCTTAGTCCTAGTTTGTCGAACCTTTAGATTCGTCTCGACTTTCGGTTAAGGTTGGTAGTGGTCATCGGGTCGATTCATTATGTGACTCCAGCTGCACAGAGACACGTGACTGGTTTATGTACTTACTTCGGTGGTTGTAACGGTCCGAGAAGGGTCTACAGAAGTTTTTACAGGAGTTCACTCTTTGTGTAGTACCCGTAGAGAGCTCTGACTAAGGGACGGTAGAGTAGGAGGGCCGTACTCAATTGTAGGAACTTCTATTGGACTAAGGGAAAAGGAACTAAAGTGCAAGTGATCTTTGGGTATCTGCTCACTAAACTGTCGAATTCACAAAGGTGCCACTGGGTCGAATCCTGGTCGAATCCGGTTCACGGGTAAGGACTTGTCAGGGAGACAGGTCCACTCCCTGTTCGGGCCCTGTGTACGAAGGGACAATGGTTTCTCATTCCAGTCAGTTCAGGGTTGTTTCGGTGTACTAGATCTTTCTCTCTCCCCTACCACGGGGTTTACTTTTGACTCCATAGAAATGGGTTTCTTCAACTTCCTAGGACTCTTCCCTTTTGTTGTCTACAAGTGATGTGTAGGATAGGACTTAACGGGACTCGTGGGGTTCTTTGGTGGGGTCCCAAGACTTATACTCAGAGTCCTAGTATCGTGAAGTACTCTCCGAAGGTGTGTTAGTCTACTTCTGACGCACCTTTTTGCCTAGATTTCTATTATCTAGAGTCACAGGTGACACCGTGACTAATGTTCTCAGTTCCGACCTTCGTTGGGTTCACGGGTAATTGTCTACTTACCCATTTCTTCTACACTACATACATGTTACCATACAATGAGTCGGTATTTTTCTTACGATAGACGTCATTGTGCCTGCCCGGATCTCTAATAATGTGAATCACTTTATTCAGTCTCTTTCTGTTTATGGTATACTATAGTGAGTGTACACCTTCGACACTTTGTTTTGTTTGTTTACATATATCGTTTTATCTTTGTCTGGGTGTCTACATCTTTTGTTTGATCGCCAATGGTCACCCCTCTTCCTCCACCGCCCTCCTCATCCACATACCCTCATGCTCAATGTTTGATGATACTTATTTTGTCTATTCGTTGTCCCTTTGCGACGAGTGGATAAAATTTTGTACCCGAAGGGTCTACCACGATCACCATTTCTTGGACGGACGGTTACGTCCTCTGCTTTCTCCGCGCTCAAGTTAGGGACCCAGCCCTTCTAGGGGACCTCCTCCCGTACCGTTGGGTAAGGTCATAAGAACGGACCCTTTAGGGTACCTGTCTCCTCGGATCCCCGACGTCAGGCATCACAGCGTTTTTCAGTCTGTACTGACTCCGTTGAATCGTGTGTGTCCCTTTGTATCCGAGATAAAACATCATTGAAAATTATCTCATAGTAGACATTTTAATGATTTGACGATACGACATGTGGACTTTAATCATATTATATCATTTAGTTGATAAGAAATTAAAAATTTTTCACCCTCTCTTTCTCTATTTCTCTTGTCTTAAACAAATTCGGTCTTCGGTCACTCTCTTGAGGTTCCGGACCTTTGTGGATAGTCCATGGGGTATTTCTTTCTATATTCACAATGAATGGGAAATAAGGATTTCTCATCTTAGTCCCTTCGTCATCCGGGAGTTACAAACAATATTTACCGTCTTCGGTTTCTCCCTCTCCGTTGAGAGTGTCTTACTCTTTTTAAGTTCTTGTACACATATGTGTACATCTATACAAAAGAAAAGAGAACCCATTTATTGGACTTTACCTTACCGGTCTAATACAATCAAACATACTTAGTCGAACGGTACCGACAACATTGTTTAATGGTGTGTGAATCACCGAATTTTGTTAGACTTCAATAATAGAATGTCAAAACCTCTAGTCTTCATACCTTACTTAAAAGGACCTTATTGTAATTTCACAGTCGTCTAGACTCAAACATCCAGGATCCTTTCTTAGGTGAGAGAACGAAAAAGGTCGAAGATCTTCGATGCACATAAGGACAGAGGAAAAGTTTCGGTTGTGACATCGTAGAAATGTTAAGAGAGAGACTGGGTCACAGGAGAGAGAATATTCCTGGGAACCCGAAGGGTCTATTAGGTCCTATTAAAAGGGGTAGAGTTCTAAGAATTCGTATATACGTTTCAAGGAAAAGGATGAATTCCATTGACTGTCCAAAGTCCTTAATCGTACTCCAGTAGACCACCTCACACCCCTCCCTTGATACAACGGATGTTGTCGTAAATAAATTGAAAAATTCTTTGTCGGGTCACAAAAGTTTACATCGATGTGGTTGTCTATCATATACTCCCAAGATTAAGAAGGGGTAGGAACGGGTATGAACCAGTCTGGAAAAATGAAATCGGTAAGATTATACATACGTCTCTGTGGAGTAAAGACCAAAATTAAACGTAAAAGAGGTTTATTACTATAACTTATAGAAAAGTACACGAACAAACAGTAAACATATAGAAGAAACTACTTTACCGACACATTTAAATAAAAATGAAACCAACAAAAGAATAATAAGTTTACACTGCCAGAAAAGACACCCAGGTCTTTTACGGTTAGAACCTGAAGGGACCACCGAGTCTACCATTTCTTAGACGGACGTTACGTCCTCTAGACACAAGTCAGGGACCCTGTCCTTCTAGGGGACCTCTCCCCTTGCCGTTAGGTGAGGTCATAAGAACGGACCTCTTAAGGTACTAGTCTCTACGGACCACCCGATATCAAGTACCTCAACGTTTCTCACCCTGTACTGATTCACCGATTATGAAAGTGAAAGTGAAGACACCATGTTCAGGAAACGACTTATGTACGAAACGTTTATAAAAGAGTGAGAGAGATACCGAGTAGAAAGTAAGAAAAGTGTTGAAATGAACTTTATCTGTTTATGACCTTTGTTAAATTTACAAGTAGTTATCCACTCACCCATTTATTTAGTACCGCGGGGAGTTGGTTATCTTACGATCAGTTGTTGTTGTCTCCTTATTTGATAACTATGAGGGCTGTTGTACCTAATTAGAGTTCGATTAGTACTCACACTTTCTTTGACGTGTTTTTTCACATGTACGAGATACTAAGGTAAATATATTTAGAGATCTATTATATTTGATTAGATATTGCTGTCTGTCGTTTAATCGTCAACGTGAAGTTACCTCCCACCACCGACCCCACCCCTGTTCGGTTCCCCTCTAATCTTTCTCCTTGTTTCCTTAAATCTCCTACTCTCCTCGTAAGTGTCAGATCTGACACCACTACCAAAGTACCAATGTATGTATACAGTTTCGACTAGTTTGACATGTGAAATTCATACACATCATATAACACACGGTTAATACGAAGTTATTCGGACGAAAAATTTTTCCTCTGAATTCTCTAAATGGTCTACGTTCTGTACCTGAAATAAAAATAGACCTAAATTTGTTTAGTTGGTCTTCCTTTTGTTCATCCTCTTTGAACCCGTGACTGGTCTATATCTACTATAATTCTTTGTTCCCAATTAAAAACTTAAGAATAGTACCGGGGAACCATTCTAAAAAGTCAGAAAAAGAGAGTCTCCATATATGACTTACTCATCGACTACCTCACCACACTAAAGCCCTTAAAAGAAACCTTCCGAGTACCTTCTGTCACCTCACTCACTCCGACCTGCTACGTTCTAATCTGTGTACAATTATTAACGTGTCGACCCTCCCCCCACCCACACTCCTTTAAGCAGGATGATAAGAGAGATCAAAGTACATATAAGATTTGAAGGTAGTTTGACTCAGTTGAAAAAAACCAACTCCCCGTACGACACGTCGAACACCCTTGTAACAAGGGAGGGATAGTCCCTAGTTTGGACTCGGGAATCGTCACTTTCGGACTTCAGGATTAATGACCGGGTTGTCCCTTAAGGGATGAAAAAAAAAAAAATTAGAAACAACTTACTTACTATGTTCTTTCGTATACAGGTGAGTTTTGTTCTGACTATAAAAGATCTTTCTTGTGGAAAGACTTTCACCTGAGTAAAAGGAATTCTACATCAGTCAACTGACCTCATCTTGTCCCCTACAAGTCTCCGACCGCCTAGGAAGTACTCCCTACGATGTCTCGTCCCGAGTTCCTAGATACCGGGGACCCGGTTTAGGTCGGGAGGTGGGTGTTCGATTCTTACCAAAAATGTAAAAATGTACTAACCATTTCGAAAAAGTTGTTAAAAAGACTGTGTACTTTTAATACACTTTAAATTAAAATTCCGGATATTTATTTTAAGGTAATGTTGTGTCCGTACAGGTACGTAAACACATAACGGCGACCGAAGAAAGTACGATACTGCCGTCACCCCTAACATACTGGACGTTTCTGATTAGATGAATGATAGACTGGGAAATCTTTCTTACAGACGATTAAGAACTAAATCTTCTATTGGAACTTGAGACTTTCACAAAAGGATTTGGTCGTCGTGAGGTCTTTTCACTCACCTTTTTCGTCCCGCACTTGTCCAGGTGAAATCCGAGACAAGGAGGGTGGTTTCCCTGGGGTTCCTAGTTCCTTCTACGATAAAAGTTAAGGAAAGTCATTTAAGTAACAGTAAAGTCCTTTGTACCACTCAAACTTTCTTCAATCCGAAAGAGTGGTCGGAAACTCGAGTCGTGGGAGAAAATACCTATCTAAAAATAGTAGTTTAAGATATGTCTGCAAATTTCTCGTTCCACATGTACACTGGATCGTTGAGGTAAGGATAAGACTCTTTTTGTTTTTGTGATTAAGTTTTTCTATGTACTTGGGGTTACAAGTGTCGTAATAAATGTTGTCATTTCTATACCTTCGTTGGATTCGCAGGTAGTCTTCTACTCACTTATTCCTTCTACAGCATGTATATGGTACCCTGGGAAGAGTCGGTAATTTCTTTTATTTTAAAACGGTAAACGTCGTTGTACCAACCTGAACTTCCTGTAATACGAGTCACTTTATTCAGTCTGTCTCTTCCTGTTTACGAGGTACTATAATGAATGTACACCTCAGATTTGTTATGTTGTTTGATCACTAATATTGTATTTCTTGTCTGTGTTTTGGTCTCTTGTTTGATCACCAATGTCCACCCCTCTTCCTTCACCTCCCATTATCGTCCCATCTCCTAAATCTCCATGTTTCCAAATCCATATTTTATTCGATGTTACATATACGTCCATTATACCGGTTATAAAATATTATTGATACTTTTCACTTTCACAATCAGGGAGTCAAGTCAAGTCAAGTCCGCGAGTCAGCACAGGCTGAGAAACGCTGGGGTACTTGGTGTCGTGCGGCCCGGAGAGACAGGTAGTGGTTGAGGGTCTCAAATGGGTTTGAATACAGGTAACTCAACCACTACGGTAGATTGGTAGAGTAGGAGACAACAGGGAAAGACGACGGAAGTTAGTAAGGGTTGTAGTCCCAGAAAAGTTTACTCAGTCGAGAAGTGTAGTTCACCGGTTTCGTAACTTCAAAGTCGAACTTGTAATCAGGAAGGTTACTTATAAGTCCTGACTAAAGGAAATCCTACCTGACCAACCTAGAGGAACGTCAGGTTCCCTGAGAGTTCTCAGAAGAGGTTGTAGTGTCAAGTTTTCGTAGTTAAGAAGTCACGAGTCGGAAGAAGTGTCAGGTTCAGAGTGTAGGTATTTACTGGTGTCCTTTTTGGTATCGGAACTGATCTACCTGGAAGCAACCGTTCATTACAGAGACGAAAACTTATACGATAGATCCAACCAGTATCGAAAAGAAGGTTTCTCATCCGCAGAAAATTAAAGTGCCGACATTAGTGGCAGACGTCACTAAAACCTCGGGGGGTTTTATTTCAGACTGTGACAAAGGTGACAAAGGGGTAGATAAACGGTGTTTCACTACCCCGGTCTACGGCACTAGAATCAAAAGACTTACAACTCGATATTCCGTTGAAAAAGTGACAGGAGAAAGTGAAAGTAGTTCTCCGAAAAATCAAGGAGAAGTGAAAGAGGGTATTCCCACCACAGTAGACGTATAGACTCGAATAACTATAAAGAGGGTCGTTAGAACTAAGGTCGAACACGAAGAAGGTCGGGTCGTAAAGAGTACCACATGAGACGTATATTCAATTTATTCGTCCCATTGTTATATGTCGGAACTGTATGGGGAAAAGGATAAACCTTCGTCAGACAACAAAGTACAGGTCAAGATTGACAACGAANTTTTATTTCAGACTGTGACAAAGGTGACAAAGGGGTAGATAAACGGTGTTTCACTACCCCGGTCTACGGCACTAGAATCAAAAGACTTACAACTCGATATTCCGTTGAAAAAGTGACAGGAGAAAGTGAAAGTAGTTCTCCGAAAAATCAAGGAGAAGTGAAAGAGGGTATTCCCACCACAGTAGACGTATAGACTCCAATAACTATAAAGAGGGTCGTTAGAACTAAGGTCGAACACGAAGAAGGTCGGGTCGTAAAGAGTACTACATGAGACGTATATTCAATTTATTCGTCCCATTGTTATATGTCGGAACTGTATGAGGAAAAGGATAAACCTTCGTCAGACAACAAAGTACAGGTCAAGATTGACAACGAAGGACTGGACGTATGTTTAAAGAGTTCTCCGTCTAGTCCACCAGACCATAAGGGTAGAGAAAGTCTTAAAAGGTGCCATAAAACACTAGGTGTGTCAGTTTCCGAAACCGTATCAGTTATTCAATCAGGGAGTCAGAACAAGTTGAGAAACGTTGGGGTACCTGACATTGGACGGTCCGAGGAGACAGGTACCTTAACAGGTACCTGTCACCCAACGGTAAGACAAGAAGTCCCCTAGAGGGGTTGGGTCCCTAGTTTGGGTCCAGAGGACTTAATGGTCGTCTAAGAAGTGGTGGACTCGGTGGTTCCTTCGGTATATTATTGATATTTACCTCCTATTGGAAATTTTTAACACTTAGTGAAATAACATATAGATATTGTATATTACAACGTGTCATTGATATGAAGTTAAATTTTCATTTCATTTTAGTTTTATTTATTTCTCGTTTTACATTGAGAGACGAGAATAGTCACAGACTATACGAGGACACAACCGAGTAAACAAGTAATGGACCTGAGAGGGTCACCAAAGACCCCCATGAGGTAGACAGGATAAGTGCCGGTATAGGGTACGGACCTCGTCACAAACCGTGTATCATCCGGGAGTCGGTGTGACTTCCTTACTTATTTGACTTCATTCAGAGTGGTTTGTCTCTTCCTTAACTTTAATACTATGACTCCAAATCCCTATTTTTTATCGAAAGAAGAACGTGTTACTTTTGAGAAATAAGGGTATAAGAAGAAGCGTTTACGAAATCGTGGACCTTAGTCACGTTATACTCATCACTCCCTTAAAAGGGGTGGTATTAAATCATGTTTAAAACACGTCTACCCTTACTTCAAGTCGAGGACGAGGTCGTTCGTCGGTCACAAGTCTCAAGACGACGCAACCTATTTATGTTGAAAGAGGAAACCCTGTCTCTTCCTACACGAAACTAACCGACATACTGGGACACGTCCACTGAGTGAAAGAGAGAAGAAGTATACATAATTTTACCCGCTCGTAGTATCCAACAGTACTTCTAGTTTACTCTTATTAGGTACTCTACTGTCCCGAGTTATAGACTTTGGTCTTGTTAGAATCAAAAGACAAGAGTCACTGGAAGAGATGGTAGACACACTTCTTTGAACCCTAGGAATCAGCGTATCAAGTGTTCTCAGTTTTACACCTTTGTAGGTTTCACAGGTAGTTGTCTTTACCTATTTGTCTTATACCAGGTTAGTATGTGACTTTATATTAGTCGGTACTTTACTTACTTTATGATCATGTACGATGTTGTATCTGTTCGTATTTCTATATGGTCCATTTTCTTCCCTGAAGAATGGTCCACTACGATCACCATTTCTTGGACGGACGGTTACGTCCTCTGTATTCTCTGCACCCAAGTTAGAGACCCAGTCATTCTAAGGGACCTCCTCCCGTACCGTTGGGAGAGGTCAAAAGAACGGACCTCTTAGGGACCACCCGATGTCAGGTAACCCAGTGTGTCTCAGTCTGTGCTCACTTCGTTGTCTCGTGCGTGTGTTCACTTTCTTCGGTCTGTGTTTTCTGGTGTGTAATATAGTGGGGTAAATATACTTGATAGATATATGCTCTCCGTTTAAGTATCTCTGTCCTTTCTTTACTTTCCAAGTACCACCCACCTCCTCTCTGCCTTTCTACCTCAGTTTGGACACCTTTCACTATCATCACTGCGAACACGCATGCACTTATAGAGATTACGGCGGTTCAAAATGTGAATGTCCCGACTTTCCCGTTCAACATGCAACACATATGAAATGGTAGTTTTTGTCTGAAACCTTTGACACTACGCGACTGAGTTCGTTAGACCTTGGTCTTAAAGACCTAAACTTAGGATTAAGACATCCGGCACATTTGAGTTCTTCGGTAAGTGTAACAAGACAAGGTAAAGGAATAGACTTTTACCCCTACTCTTGTATTAAAATAGAGGGTGTACAACATCCTCAATTTTCTCGAGTAATTACCTTCATGAAACTTCGTACGGACGGATATAACTTACGAGTCATTTACGATAGTTCATATATATTGTTCTCCGAAGGGTCCCCCGCGATCACCATTTCTTGAGACGGACGGTCTCGTCCTCTGTCATCTCTAAACCCAAACTAGGGACTAGTCCTTTTAGGGAACCTCCTCTCGTACCGTTGGGTGAGGTCATAAGAACGCACCTCTTAGGGTACCTGTCTCCTCGGACCGTCCGATGTCAGGTACCCTAGTGTTTCTCAGTCTGTATTGACTTTTCTTTCTTTGTTTCACGAGTCAGTACAGGCTGAGAAACGTTGGTGTCCCTGACATCGGGTGGTCCGAGGAGTCAAGTACCTCAAAAGGTCCGATCTCATGACTTCACCCAACGGTAAAGGAAGAGGTTCTGTATTGATTCATCGATTGTTTGAATGTCCAATGTTGGGCTTCCAAATATTGACGGCTAGATCAACTGAAATAAAATGGTTTCTGGTCACTTTAGAGGTCTGCAAAATCAGGGTGTGACCCGGAGGACGTAGTGAGTGAGATGGGTACTGGTAAAGTCCGAAAAGTCCGAGTGGTCGAAACGACGAAGGTCTTACCTGGTCCTAAGGTACGTCGTGTCCCCGTTAGTCGTAGAGTCCGAAAAGTATCGAAAACTAATTGTACATATACGTATTATTTATGTGTGTAAAAAAGTACCTTCGGTATCCTCACCCTTTGTCGATTCTGGTGAAGATTAAAACGAAAAACCACTACGATTCTGATATAAGAATTGGTCTATCTATAATTAAACCTTATTAACTCCCCTTTTCAAATTAAGGTCCCCAACTCAGTGTAAGTTTAAATTAGATGTAAATTGTGTAGAAGTATAAAGAGGAGAGAGAAAGGGAGAGAGGAATCGTTCGTCGTGCAACGGTCCGTGACACAGATAGGGGGTCTCCGTCCTTAATTGGGACGGGGACTTCAGGAGAAAACGGTCGAGGACTCTGTAAATGGTGAGTACGTGTTGTCTTTCCTGTCGGTTTAGGACGGGACTCGGTCTCATCCTCAACAACCTTCCTCTCGAAGATCTACATTAGTCATTTAGGTAAAAAATATTAGATTGTCTTGACCCTCCCCCCGTCCGTCGAGTTTCCTGGAAAAGTTTCTTGTCTTTATAAAAAAGTAAATTTTACATTTTCCGACTTAGTATCTTAGGAAAACGTTTCGTGAGAGACGTGTTAAAAAGAAACAGAAATTTTTCAATGAGCGGACTCCAATTACTACTTATTATTGTCGACTGTAAATGACTCCCGAACGATGTCCGGACCGAGCCGTCATTCAGGAATGTACTAGTAAAGTAGTAGAGTACACAAGATCCTCTGTCCACCGTAGGAGTGGTAGGGGTAAAACATCTTCCTCTATGTCTTCGTGTTTAGGGTATTACTGAAAGGGATTTATTGTTCCGAGGTCTTGGCTTTACGACCCTCAATTTGGGTTGCCCCAACGTCTACATCGGATATTTTTATGTCTTACAGAGAACGTACTCTGTGCGCATATAAGTTTTTGGTAAACAACAAATACACTTTAAGTTTAAATTGACTCGTAGAACAAAGAGTAGACCGTTAGGATTTGAACCGACCAAACTTAGGTCTCGAGAATAAGATTCCGAAGACGGACACCAATAATTTCACACCAGGGTCCTGGTCGTAGTAGTAATAGTGCACCCTTTACGGATCTTTACCCTTCAAGAACCGAAATGATTCTTTCTCTTAAGTATCACGACATCCTGTTTAACCCGTTCTCTACGGAGGGTTCAGAGCCAGTTTAAATACTGTTTCTCCTCAACGACACCTGTTTTTTTTTTTTTTACGGACGATGAGGTCATTTGTTTTATACAGAGAACGGTAAGGTCATTTGTTCCTTACGGTAGTTCGGTAGTCGGTGACGTCGACAGGGGGAAGGTTGGAGGGTTGGGGGGTAAGGTTTTACATCTTTTTGTCCCTGTATACGAAACCTACCGCCGAAGGATCGACCGAGTCACCATTTCTGAGACGGACGGTTGCGTCCTCTCCGTCCTCCGTGCCCAAACTAGGAACCCAGCTCTTTTAAGGGACCTCCTCCTTTACCGTTGGGTGAGGCCATAAGAACCGACCTATTGGAGTACCTGTCTCCTCCAGGTACCTCAGTGTTTTTCAACCTGTACTGACTCGAACGTGCGTACGTGTGTGTACGAAACCTATGACCGACATCTATTTTACGTATAGATTCCTTATTAAAGCTACTCGATTCTAAGAACGTAGAAGGGTGTGTATCTTTTTACGATTTTAGTAATTGAACTCTACAGATAAAAAACACTAATCGTCACGACAAATTATATATATATAAAAGGCGTTTTTGGGGATATACAGAACCGAAGAGGGAATAGAGAAACCTTGTCGAGGAGTCTCGAAAGACTCTCCCACGGAGGGTCCGAGATTCAGGAGTGATTCAAGGGGTTTATTTTGTACTGTAAATCTATCTCCCCATAAAAAAAGTCATTTGTCCGAGGTCGGGTCTGGATGATACAGTCTTTGACACCGACCCAGGGGTTTAGGCCCGAAGTTGTTTGAAAGGTCCGCCCAGGTTAGGTGTGAGTTCAAACTCGTCGTGACGTCTTATGTTATACTGGTGGTGTTATAAGATTCTGTCCATCTCTGTGTCAGTTTGAATTGTAGTCCAGGGACTTGGACTTACAGTTCCAAAAGGGTGCTGAGGTATATAGAAAGGAAAAGGAAAAGAAGAAGTAGGTCAGTTTAGGATGTCTGTAGTTGGGGGTAAGAGCCACGTGTAAAGTTGTTACATGAAACGAAAACGTGTGACGAAAAAGTGTGCGTAAGTAAGTAAGTAAGTAAGTACCTCCGTCTGTGCGTTAGTAAGTCGTTTTGGTAAAATCCATGGTAACACCCCGTCCGTGACGCCGCCTGTGACTCGTCAAATGAAGTATAATTTTAACAAAGAAATTTGTGTCGACTAAGGACGTAATCTAATTCTCGAGGATCTCCCGACCCTCCTACCCCTCCTCTTTGGAAAATTTAATGACTCAGAGATCAAGACTCGGTTCTCAGTGTTTTACAAATTTATCTTAATTTACCCCCTTTTTTACACTCTTCTTAAGAGTGTAGGAACAAAAATTAAGTCTTAGGAGACCCAGACTCAAATGACGGACAGGAGCGGAGGAGGAGTTTCTCTTTAGTACTTTCACCGGACAGTCAGAGGGTCCGTCCAAACTGTTGAGCAACAAGGAGTCGGGACTACGGAGGCAACACCCAAGGAGGCAAACACCAGTTCTTCCATCTCCCCAGTAAGTCCAAAGTGACGGTTCTCGAGAAGTCTAAGAGACAGTGAGTTTTGTCGGTAGCAATGAAGAACGGGTGACTTTTTCCCGACCTTAACCCTACCAATTCTCTATGTTAACTTCTGCCGTAAAAATATCGATGTTCTGTGCGTGTGTATGTGGCCGAAAGCAGAACGTTAAACGGTTCCCGGTTAGCGTTTGGAAGTGAGTCCCTTTTCTAAGTAAGACCCTTTTCTACAGTTGGGGAGAATGTCTCTGTTGAGTAGACGGTCCTGAGTCCCGAGAGTTCACTCGACCCTTTTGTACCTTGCCCTCAGAGGGTGTTGACGTCAGCCTCGATTGTGATAAGAAAAAATTTAAAATGACTTTATATCAACGGAATGTTACAACACAATGAAAGCCTATATATCGTCTTACTAAGTCAATATGTATATAAGGAAAAATGTAAGGGAGGGTAATATCTAATAATGTTCTATGACTCATATCAAAGGACCCGAGAGGACATCCAAGAACAACCAATAGATTATGAAATATATATCATGACGAAAAAATTATCTGACTCCAACTGGTACTCTTCGTTGATATGGTACTTTTACCGGAGGTCGAACGTTACAAGAAATGTAAAGGGGTAAAACGAGTCCCTAGGACGAACGGGAAGTCTAGAGTCGAATTTACAGTGGGGGATTTTGGTCCAGTCTAGGGTGAGAAACGGGAGTGTATAGAGGAAGGAGTTTCGGTAGTCAGTCTTGATTTAGTAACTTGTTAATCGACGATCGACGGAGAGTTGATCTTATGTTCGTGGCAATCCTGAACAAGACAAACAAGTAACAACACAAAGGACGGAGATTGTGTTACCATCCACGAGTTGTTTATAAATAACTTTCCCAGCCAACTTACTTAGGGTTAAGTCGGGGAGGGGGGTGATATATACACTGGAACCCGTACAATATACCAAGGAAAGTAATTAGAGTCAAAGGAGTAGATGTTTTACCTCTAATTTTTATCATGGACGGAGACTTCCAACGACAGGTTAGTTTACTTTGCACAAATTCTCTATTCATACCCTGGAACCGTGGGTCATCTAAAACCTCTTTTCAGCGGGAGATGGGGATAATCGATACAAACGATGGGTTCCCGTTTTTCGTTCCAATATAACGTGAATCTTGTCATAGACCCTGTATGTAAGAGGGTCATTCAGGATTCTCATGTACGATAGTGTGGTTATAAGGACAGAAGTAGGGATTAAATGTCTTTTTGTTCGTCCCCGAATGTCTCTACATTTGACCGAGTTTAGTGAGTCACTATACGGTTCACCGTCTAGGTCCAAAACTTGGGTAAACGAACTATTGTGATCTGACAATGGGTTTAAGAAACGGGAGAGATTTGGAGTCAAACCAAGAGACCTTTTTTTTTTTTTCTATCACTTTTGGGGTCGGATCGACCAGGGTCTCCATGGGATGTCTCGTCCGTGAGGTACTCTTGTCACCCACATTAAAAAAGTTTGGGTAAACGGACTTCGTGTACGCCAACCCTCTTGACAAATGTAAAATTCACGAGTAAAAGTGACGTGCTGCACATCGACCCGAGACACTCCTGAGGAAGGTATGAAATTCTGGTTTGGTCGTGGTTACCTGAGTCTCTTTTCCCTCTTTCACTTCTGACCACCCGAGGTTAGAAATAAAACTCTACGTCGGTCGAGGGCTGACTCTGGTTATGTTAGTCAAAGGGTCGGATAAAGGGACTCGTAGAATTGGTAGAGATCACGAAATTAAAGGATGGTGAAACAAAGATTCAGGAGTCGAAAGGAAGGTGTCTACAACCCAGACAAGAGACGTGGACAGTCGTCCCGTACTTTGAGAGGACTAGGGGGCTCCGGGGAGGTGAAGGGAAGGAGGAAGGGATAGAAAACGTACGGAGTTTGTCGTTCGAGTTTCGTATTTACAAAGGGTAGGTCTTACGTCGATTTAGAGAAATCGGATCTAAAACTTAGTTGTGTGTAAACCCTTACGCTAGTACCGCTGACCGAATTACCTAGGATCCCAAACGTACAGATAAAGGTAAACACTAACTGTAAGGACATGACGATAGTCTTAATCATCGGTAGTCAGTTCGTCTTTCAATAATAGTCCACCGTGATTTGTTTGGGTTCACCTTAGCTCCAAAGAGTTATTACCTACAGACTCATTAAATTGATTAGCGATCTAAGTCGGATCGACTCGACCAACAAGGAGGGGGGTGGGGTGGTGTGGGGGTATGTATTCATTTGTTTTTAGACCTTTTAATGCTTATACCATGTTCGTTTACTAGAAACCTATCTTTAAATTGAACGTTCTCAGTCGCTTTAGGAGAAGCAAAGAAAACTTAATAGATAAAGAAAATTGGACAAAGAAAGTCGGACACAGTACGTCTCAAATGCGGTCTTAAATCTGAATTCGACTACTACTTTCCTTTTGACAATGCCTTTTCTTCCTTCGGTGGGTGAATAGGATAAACCGTTAAAGATTTGAATAGTCAGAAAAAGATGACAGGATCTTTTTACGAAAAGACTGCAATAGTATACGGAGAACCGGAGATAGGTAAAAATGGTACATATAAACGTCGTCTGTTTTTCCATTCCAAGGGGGAATCTAGTCTCTTTCGATAGTAAATCATTTACGTTACTGACTTCAAGCTTATAATATTTTACGAGTTGGGTCGTACGTGACCCCGTCCATAAAAGGCACCTATTACTACCCAAACGAGTATTAAAATGTTTATGTAGTCGGGAAGAGGGTTCTCTAATGCTTGTCTTTCTTCGATTTTACCGAACAGGTTTCTCCGACCCTTTTGCTTGTCTCTTTATAAGAGTCCTAACACATAATTTTCCTTGTGTTATATTGTCGTCTTCTTGCCCGGGTACTAGTCTTAAGTTCCGTACAAAGAATTTTATGCTCCTCTTTATGTACCTAAATCGTGTGACGTTACTAAGACTTACACTCAAAACCGTGGTCTGTTTGGACCCAACTCAGGTCCGAGACAGAAAATGATAAAAATAACTTCTCTTCAGAAATTGGAGAGAACCGGAATCAAAAGGGTAAACCCTTTATCCCTATTGTCAACATGGATTGGGTATCCTAGTAATACTTCTTAGTTACTCGATTACTTACTTTATAAAGTAGTCCTGGGTCAGGTATCACTCGAAGCTATAATAGTGATTGTAATAGCATGTCCTACCAAGGTTTTCAGTAATGACACCAATAGTAATAGAAGTGACGTTAATTACAAAATACAACCAGGGACTTAACTCCTAAAAAGGGGTCAAAATAACTCTATATTGTGACATATTCACATTCTACATGTTGTACTAAACTATGTACAAATAATATTGTATAAATGGTTCTATTTAAATCAATTGTGTAGGAAGTGGAGTGTATTAACAGTGAAACAACGCCACGACCACCGTTCTTGTAACTTCTAGACGAGTGTATCGTCGAAAGTTCTTATGTTGTGTCATAACACTGGATACCAATGGTACCACATGTAATGTTGAGTTTCGAATAAGTAGAATATTGGCCTTGAAGTACGGAAAACTAGTTGTGGATTGTAAAGGGAGTTGGTGGTGATTAGATGATAAAGAAAGATACTGAAGTCGAAAAAAAATCTAAGGTGTATAGTCACTTGAGTAAGTCGTAAACAGAAACTGAATATAGTGAACCGTATTACAGGAGTTCCTGGTAGAGACAACAGGGTTTATAGTCCTAACATCAGACGGTCCGAGGAGACAGGTACCCTAAGAAGTCCGTTCTTTTGACCTCACTCAACGGTACGGGAGGTAGGTCCCCTAGAAGGGTTGGAGCCCTAGTTTGGGTCCAAAGGAAGTACCCTCCCCTAAGAAATGACAGACTCGGTGGTCCCTTCGGGTTCTTATGACCTCACCCATCGGATAGGTAAAACGTCTCCTAGAAGGACTGGGTCCTTAGCTTGGCCCCAGAAGACGTAACGTCCGTCTAACAAATGGTGGACTCGATGGTCCCGGACACACACACAGACACACAGACACACGCACACAAACACACACACACGCACACACACGTACACAAACACACACACGCACGCACACACACGTATATAAATGGTGTAGAAGAAATAGACAGTAGGTAACTACCTGTACACAAATGTGTAGCACCGATAACACTTATTACGAAGTCACTTGTATCCTCACGTCTATCGAGAAACTCTACCACTAAAGTAAAGGAAATCTATATACGGGTCTTCACCCTAACGACTTAGCATATCATCAAGATAAAAGTTAAAAAACTCTTTTGTGATATGACAAAAGGTATCACCGACGTGGTTGAATGTAAAGGTGGTTGTTACATGTTCACAAGGGAAAGGAGGTATACTCCTTATACTCAAAAAAGAACACAAAACCTACTACTGACGAGACTGTCTATACTCCACTATAAAGTGACATCAAAACTAAACGTAAAGGTACTACCAATCATTATGACTCATGTAAAAGTACATCTACACCGGTCAATGTAATTATACAGAAAAAACCCCCCCTCCCTACAGATAGGACCAGGAAACAGGTAAATTTTTAGTCTAATAAACTCAAAAAACGATAAGTCAATATGTTCAAGGAACATAAAAGATTTATAATTGGGAAATAGTTCATATACCAAACGTTTATAAAACAGGGACCTTACTCCTAAGATTTCTGAATTTCGAATTAATTTTATAACGGTCTTGTCGATCACGTCGCACCCGTGATCTCAGAAAACAGTGATTTATGTCATTCAGGGGATGTATGTTTACTCAAGGTAAGATTCTCGTGTAAACATACAGTATAAATAAACATTTAGGTTGTCTCAATCGGGTCCATGGGTTGATTGTGTCAACCGATACATAATGACGAGACATCTTCCGTTACCGTGGGGTGAGGTCATGAGAACGGACCTTTTAGGGTACCTGCCTCCTCGGACCACCCGGCGTCAGGTACCCCAACGATTCTCAGTCTGTGTTGATTCGTTGAAGTGAAAGTGAAAAGTGAAGGTACGTAACCTCTTCCTTTACCGTTGGGTGAGGTCACAAGAACGGACCTCTTAGGGTCCCTGTCCCCTCGGACAACCCGACGGTAGATACCCCAGTGTGTCTCAGCCTGTGCTGACTTCGCTGAATCGTCGTCGTCATCGTCATCCGAATATAATAAAAAGTGTATTTATTATTTATTTTTGTTTGTTTTTTATTTCTTTTAAAAATTAGAATATCATGTCATGGAACCTTTCATATCATCATGTCATGTTATTACTATCGTCAGTTAACATTTTCAGTTACTACTTTGGTCAGTTAACATTTTCTTTAGTTGGGACTTATAAGTAACCTTTCTGACAACGACTTCGACTTCGAGGTTATGAAACCGGTGGACTACGTTTCTCGGCTGAGTAACCTTTTTCTGGGACTTCGACCGTTCTAACTTCCGTTTTCGTCCTCCCCCACCGTCTTCTACTCTACCAATCTATCGTAGTGACGAAGTTACCCATACTTAAACTCGTTTGAGGTCCTCTACCGTCTCCTGTCTCCTCGGGTCGTACAATATGACGTACCCCAGTGTTTCTTAGTGTGTGTCGAATCACTGACTTGTGGTCGTCATGATGTTGTCGACCGCCTATCCCCGACCGTGGTTCACCTATCCGTTCTCCTCAATGACTGATCCCCGCCCTCTCCTACGCCCCCTACCATCCTGACTTCCTGGCAGTCGTTACCCTCGGACTCCCGTTCGACGTTAAGGTGAATCCGGACTATAACTACCGTGTCCAAGACCAAAGACGTACCTAAGTCGAGATAGATGGGAGAACTTTTTTACTAGGCCCCTACAGACCTATCATGAGATAGTCGATGTAGTGGTGACGGAAATGTGAACGAAGGTCTGTAGGACCCGAACTTTATTTCTGTGACGTGAGACGTGGGATGTGACAGGTCATTTCATGTGTTTTCGTGTGGGTGAACATCTCCTGCGTACGTGTACTGTTACATGTGGTCTGTACACTCGCTTGGTACACTAACCTGTACACGTGTGCACAAGGTGGAAACTTTCAAGAGTTGAACTTCCAATCATGTATCCTCCGAGTGACATCATTGGGATTAAGATACTTTTTCTACACTTTAACGTTTCCTTAAACTTTTGATAAACAAAGATGTATATATAAATTATTGTAATAATGTTTTTACTATAATGTCTTTATGACGGAAAAGAGACCGGTCTTTTCATATCTCTTATAATTTACCGGACGAGATGAATACATGGGGTCTTAGGGAAAAGTACAAAGACGTCTGAAGAAGTTAAAACCATGGGACACCGAGATCCGAAGGGTCCACCGGGATCACCATTTCTTGGACGGACAGTTTCGTCCTCTACAGTCTCTGTTCCAAAGCTAGGGACCCAGCCCTTCTAGGGGACCTCCTCCTTTACTGTTGGCTGAGGTCGTAAGAACGGACCTCTCAGGGTACCTGTCTCCTAGGACCACCCGATGTCAGGTATCCCACCGTTTCTCAGCCTGTGCTGACTTCACTGAATCGTCCGTACGTATACCGAGATAGAGTTCCACTGGGAGGATGCTTCACCGAAATAGGTCTGAGGGATCCCACCAGAAACTGGTCACTAACGACCGACTCCCTTAAACTTTCGAGAATCCAATCTTGTTCGGACTTCACATTAAATGTGGGGACTCAAAGAGACCTCCTAGTCCGACCTTAATAGGAGGCACCCCAAACCGGGTTTAACCATAGGAACGAACCGAAAGAGGGGAAAAGACAGAAAGAAGGGGGTAAGGGAATGGTCAAATAGGACTCCGTAAAGGAATTATTTAGATAACGTGTGTTTAGGAAGAGTCCTAGACGAAGACCTCTCGATCTGGATTTTTTCCTGTTACTTATTACCGTAGATAGGAAGGTAATTTACACACACTCACACACACACAAACCTACGAAATACTAGAGGTTTAGACTGTTGACACTTTAACGTACCATGTATATTAAACAAAAAGTAAATTTAACAATAGTAATGGGAGAAAAGTACAGATGTTTATACTAAGTTGTTCTACAAAGATTGTCGGTGGACCGTAGGGTAACATACCACCACGGTATTAAATTGGTCGAGGTGAGTTAAAAAACAACAACCAATAGTGATACCATTGTTACGACCCAACTTATCAAAACGTCCGTTTAAAGACACAATTCAGGTGAATGATAATTAGATGGCTTTTGTGACAAGGACCGAATACCATCGGGTAAAGGTTCCTATTAGTAAGAATAAAGGTTTACGAGGAGTTTTGTTAACCCAATTAAGTGTCGGGACGGTCGTGGTAAGAACCAGAAATGGGGATGAGGGAAGGAGGTAATTCTTCTGACTTTTTACCATCCGTGTCGGAGACTCCTTCAGGTGTCAAACGTATTACGGTCGTCTTTACACCCAGAAGTCTGATCAAACTAACGGTAGAGGAAACGTAATAGACTAGAATCCGATCAGGCGTAAAATTAAAAGTAGAGTACACTTAATTTCACTGAAAAGGATCTCCAAAGTTTAAAGGACCAAAGTTTTGAAAGATGTTTCGAGAACAACAACGACAACAAGTCAACGATTCAACACAGGTTCAGAAAGGTTGAGGGACCTGACATCTGGAGGTCCGAGTAGACAGGATGTTTGTTATTAGTTTTATCACCCAATGTCCGTATTCTTATCTGTATCAGGTTATCCTATCTTGGCTCTCGCGTCTTTATTTGGGAGTGAATATACAAGTTTACTAAAAGTTGGTCCTACGGTTTAGATAAATTACCCTTTTGTCCCAAAAAAAAAAGTTGTTTAACAGGACCCTTTTGACATATAGGTGTCCGTTTTCTTTTTTCATATCCGGAGAGAGACTACCTAGTCACCAATTTTTTTTTTTTTTTAGGTGGATTGTTACATCCTCTATACCAAACTAGGGACCAGACCCTTCTAAGGTGTAGAGGACGCCGTCGATTCGGAGACGCAGTGTTGATCACTCGAACAAGAGATCACGGTCCCTAAGTGTTAATGACTCGGGTGCACGGAGTTGAGACTTCTGGTACAAGGTGTTCTTCTTTTCGGTGGTGTTACTCTTTGGTCGTGTCGTTGCTTCTGGGTCGTGTCAATTTTAAATTATTTATTCGTTTGCAATTTTTTTCTTATGTCACCCCGAAAATTAAAATATGGTATATGTCTTTAATTGAGTTTTACTTAATTTCTGGATCTAAAGTTTCGATTTTTGAAAATTTTACGTACATTCTTTTGTTTCGCCCTTTAGAAAACTGTAACATAAACCATTATTAAAGAATGAATACTGTGGATTCCATGTCCGTTACTTTCCTTTTTTGTGTACTTAACCTGAAGTAGTTTAATTTTTACCAACACGTAGTCTCCTGTGATAGTTCTCTTAATTTTCTATTGGGTATCTTACTCTCTTTTACAAACAATTAGTATATAGACTAATCCCTAATTTCAGTTCTTATATGTTTTTTTGTTTGTCGTTGTTGTATTTGAGGATGTCGAGTTTTTGTTGTTTTTTCGTTGGGTTAAGTCTTTACCTTTTTCAGAATTCATCTGTGAAAACGAAAGGAAAAATTGAAAAATAAAATAAAACCTCATATCGGTTAATTGGTACAACAATATCAAAGTCCACCTGTCGTTTCCCTGAGTCGGTATGTATATATACATAGGTAAGAGGGGGTTTAGGGGGAGGATAGGTCCGACGGTGTATTGTAACTCGTCTTAAATGTTGGTCTCATCTGTAATAAGATTTTTTCTATGAGTTTACTGGTGATTCGTATACTTCTCTACGAGTGGTAGCAAGTCAAGTCAAGTCAAGTCAGCGAGTCAGCACAAGCTGAGAAACGCTAGGGTACTTAGTGTCGTGCGGTCCGGAGGGACAGGTAGTGGTAGAGGGCCTCAAGTGAGTCTGAGTGCAGAAAGCTCAGGCACTACTGTAGGTCGGTAGAGTAGGAGACAGCAGGGGAAGAGGAGGACGGGGGTTAGGGAGGGTGGTAGTCTCAGAAAAGGTTACTCAGTTGAGAAGTGTACTCCACCGGTTTCATGACCTCAAAGTCGAAATCGAGTAAGGAAGGTTCCTTTAGGGTCCCAACTAGAGAAAGTCTTACCTGTCCAACCTAGAGGGACGTCAGGTTCCCTGAGACTTCTCAGAAGAGGTTGTAGTGTCAAGTTTTCGTAGTTAAGAAGCCGCGAGTCGGAAGAAGNCTACGGTAGGTCGGTAGAGTAGGAGACAGCAGGGGAAGAGGAGGACGGGGGTTAGGGAGGGTGGTAGTCTCAGAAAAGGTTACTCAGTTGAGAAGTGTACTCCACCGGTTTCATGACCTCAAAGTCGAAATCGAGTAAGGAAGGTTCCTTTAGGGTCCCAACTAGAGAAAGTCTTACCTGTCCAACCTAGAGGGACGTCAGGTTCCCTGAGACTTCTCAGAAGAGGTTGTAGTGTCAAGTTTTCGTAGTTAAGAAGTCTCGAGTCGGAAGAAGTGTCAGGTTGAGAGGGTAGGTATGTACTGGTGTCCTTTTTGGTATCGGAACAGATCTTCCTGGAAATATCCGATTCATTACAGAGACGAAAACTTGTACGATAGATCCAACCAGTATTGAAAAGAAGGTTCCTCATTCGCAGAAAATTAAAGTACTGTCGTCAGTGGTAGACGTCACTAAAACCTCGGGGGGTTTTATTTCAGATTGTGACAAAGGTGACAAAGAGGTAGATAAAGGGTACTTCACTACCCTGGTCTACGGTACTAGAAGCATAAGACTTACAACTCGAAATTCGGTTGAAAAAGCGAGAGGAAAAAAGTGAAAGTAGTTCTCCGAAAACTCAAGGAGAAGTGAAAGACGGTATTCCCACCACAGTAGACGTATAGACTCCAATAACTATAAAGAGGGTCGTTAGAACTAAAGTCGAACACGAAGAAGGCTCAGGTCGCAAAGAGTACTACACGAGACGTATATTCAATTTATTCGTCCCACTGTTATATGTCGGAACTGTATGAGGAAAAGAATAAACCTTGGTCAGACAACAAGGTACAGGTCAAGATTGACAACGAAGGACTGGACGTATGTCTAAAGAGTTCTCCGTCCAGTCCACCGGACCATAAGGGTAGAGAAAGTCTTAAAAGGTGTCAAATAACACTAGGTGTGTCAGTTTCCGAAACCGTATCAGTTATTTCGTCTTTATCTACAAAAAGTGATCCTTTTAAGTTTACTTTTATGTTCTATGGTGAAGTGTGGATAATCACACAGATAATAATTTTTTGGCTTTTATCGATTACAACCTCTCTTACACCTCTTTAACCTTGGGACCACGAACCACACACACACAATCAACGAGTCAACACAGGCTGAGAAACGTTGGGGTACCTGACATTGGGCGGTTCGAGGAAACAGGTACCTGAAGAGGTCCGTTCTTATGACCTCACCTAACGGTAAAGAAAGAGGTCCCCGAGAAGCGTACCTCTTAGTTTGGGTCCAGAGGACGTAACGTCTGCCTACGAAATGGCAGACTCGATGATCGACCATCCTTACATTTTTCCACGTCAGTGATACCTTCGGTTAAATCACCGAGGAGTTTTTGAATGTGATCTTAATGGTATACTAGATCATTAAGATGAAGATGCATTTATAGGTTTTCTTAACTTTCGTCCCTGAGTTTATGAAAATGTTATGACAAGTATCGTGGCTAATAAGTGTCATCAGTTTTCCGACTTTATTAAGTTTGTGCCTAGTTATCTACTTACCTACTTGTTTTACATTAGATATGTACGTTACCTTATAATAAGTCGTACTTTTCCTTACCTTAAGACTATGTACGATACGGTACCCGTTTGGAACCTTTATCAACGATCCACTTTCCTTGGTCTACGTTTTCCTGTTTATAATATACTGAGGTGCCTGTTCTAAATGGATTTTGTCCGTTTAAGTATCTGTATCTTTCGTCTTACCTCCAAAGGTCCCAGACCCAGGGGGAGACCCTTACCTCTCAAACACAAATTACTTATCCTTGAAGACAAACCCTACTACTGTTTCTAGACCTTCACCTACTACCACTACAAACGTGTAGTAACACCTACATGACCTGTGTGTAAATTCTTGTCAATTTTACCATTTAAAAATACAGTACACATAAAATGGTGTAAAATTTTTAACGTTTTATTTAATGAAAAGGACGACTGACCTTTCTTTTCTATTTGAAGGAGAGGACATGAGCTCTACTGTAAGTTTCAACTGTTATCAATTCTTCCGAAAGAAATTCTCCGTTATATCGCCTTGTCAATTCTCACAACCTTAAACGTAAAACTATCAGACTCAAGTTTAAGACTGAGACGGGAAGGTACGTTACACTGAGACCTGTAGATCGATTCGAGGTTCGTTGAGTGGACTTTAGCGGACATTTTGCGTCTCTTATAACCAGGGGTGGAGTACTACGAAATGCCCACACTTTATTCTATTCCGAAACTGTATGATTTGAGTCACAGACTGTGTATCGAAATTTTTCGTGTTCATTTTATATTAAGACCAATAAAGACAGTAAACCACAATGACAGTTGTAATGTAATTTCATGAATCCTGTGAACTAATGAAGATAACTAATGAAAAGTATAGTAACTCCTTATCCGACGTCCTTTAATTAGTCCATGTAAAAGTTGAGACTTTTTGGGACTAGGAACAAGGGAATTTTGTTATCAAAGATTAATACGTTTAATATCACAAGGACATTGAAAGACTAGAGACAGGTTATCTGAACACACGATAGTTAAACCAGGAGAAACGAGAGTAACACTTTGACTTTCAGTGAGCCAGTTCATCCTGAGACATTGGGGTACCTGACATTGGACGGTCCGAGGAGGCAGGTACCTTAAGAGGTCTGTTCTTATGACCTCACCCATCAGGAAGGGAAGAGGTCCCCTAGAAGGATTGGTTCCCCAGCTTGGGTACAGAGGGTGTAACGGCCACTTACGAAATGGTAGACTCGGTGGTCTCTTCGGGTTCTTATAACCTTACCCATCGGATAGGGAAGAGGTCACCTAGAAGGGTTTTGTCCTTAGTTTGACCCCACAGGACGTACGTCCGTCTAATAAATTGTCGACTTGATGGTCCCTTCGGGTAATAGTTGATCTATTTAAATCTCTCCTGTCAGGAAGTTTCCTCTCCTAGGACGTCGCCAATCAAGGACCATGTTGTTTAGGTGGAATTTTCCGTCTTTTCGACTTGACGGTTCACAGGTCGGGAGGTGTAAGTGCACCGACATTTTGGGTGTGACCAACTCTTCACAGGAAGAAGTACTCTAGGTGAGGTCATTGACACGTACATACTGTAAGAATATTACAGTCGGGGACCGACTCCTTACGACATAAAACCCACACATTGAGGGCAGAGACGGGAAAGGAAGTCGATTCCCACGCACGCACACCCGAGTCAGCGAAGTCAGTACAGGTTGAGAAACGTTGGATACCTGACATCGGGAGGTCCGAGGAGACAGGTACCCTAGGAGGTCCGTTCTTATGACCTCACCCAACGGTACAGGAGGAGGTCCCCTAGAAGGACTGGGTCTTTAGCTTGGGCATAGACGACACAGAGGACGTAACGTCCGTGAAAGAAATGGGTGACTCCGTGGACCCTTCGGGGTCGATTCCTATATCGTCCGAAGGAACCTCCCTGAGTCTTCTGTCTGAGTTGTAAAAGGAAGACTACTTAATCAAAGATGAACCAGTACGACTCTCCTAACTGAATGAGCACCAAAGACGTAGACTCAAGTCAAACCCTCTGGTTTCTAGGAGTAAGGTTAGACTGAACCGGTAATTGTGGACACATTGAGACCCGTTTTGTACAAGGTGACCTCTTCCCTTAACGGTTGGTGAAGTCATAAGAACGAAACTCTCGAGGTGCTTGTCATTTTTCCGTTTTTCTACTTGAGGGGTCCAGTCATCCACGGGTTATACGATGACCTCTTCTCACCTTTTTATCGAGGTTTTTCTTACTTCTCTATTTCGGTTTCGTTTTTGTCACGGGTCAACACCTACACTAACCACTACCTTCATTTCAGGCTACGACATTTCTTGTTATCACATATCCTTTGACCTTACAATCCAGACACTTAGTTTCATTTGACCTTCACCAGTTTGTCTTCTACCGTTCTTACTTGTAACTGTAAAATCCTTAGTCACTTGATTTTGTCTCTCCTTACCCTCTTAAATTAAGTCTACTGGTAATATAGATGATGACACCCGTTCTTAGGGAATCTTCTTTACCTCATCGGGAGTATCAATTGTTTTCTCAGGATTCACGTCAAGAACCCACGTTAGAGTTTTTACTGTCTTACTAGAGACAAACAAAGGTGCGGTTTGGTAAGTTATACTGTCATTATGTTTAGATATGCGGTTGGTAATTACGGCTTCTTCGATTTCAACTTGTCAAGATACTTCTGGATGTTCTATAAGATCTTGATCGTGGTTTTTTCTACAGGAAAAGTAGTATCCCCTGACCTTACGTTTTCATCCTTCAGTTCTCTATGGACCTCATTGTCCGTTCAAACCGGAACCTCATGTTTTACTTAGTCCTGTTTCCGATTGTCTCAAAACAGTTCTCTTGCGTGACCAGTATCTTTAGTGGGAAAGGGTTGTTGTGTACTCTCCTGAGATGTACACCTGTAACAGTCTACCAGTTATGACTTTAGTCTAACTAATATAAGGAACGTCAGTTTCTATCTCTTCGAGATATGTCAGTCGTTTATGTTCTGACCATAGACTGACAACGAGTCCAGTACTGGAGGAATAACGTTTTAAGAGTGAATTTAACTTCTTTGATCCCTTTAGGTGATCTGGTAAGTCCATACTGGATTTAGTTCAGGGAATACTAATATGTCACCTTCACTGTTTATCTAAGTACCTAATCTAAACTATCCGTCACAGACTTTTTGATACCTGCCTTCAAGTACTGTAACATGTCCTCCGACACTAGTTTCGGTAAGGGTACTTTTTCCTTACGTTTTTCAATTTCACCAACGGACTCCTCCGGAATGTTTATCGACTCTTTTCTTCTCTCCGTTTTCCGTTTCGTCTTTTCCTTTCGATGTGGGTAGACTTACGTCTCAAGGTTTTTTATGGTTCTTCTCTATTCTTTCGGAAGGATTCACTAGTTAGATTTCTTTATCTCCTTTTGTTCTCTTACCCTTTCTGATCTCTAGAGAAGTTCTTTTAATCTCTATGGTTCCCTTATAAAGTACGTGTCTACCCATGTTATTTCCTGTCTTTACCATACGTGGATTGTCTTCGTCTTCTATAATTCTTCTCCACCATTGTTATGTGTCTTCTTGACATGTCTTTTCTAGAAGTACTGGGTCTATTGGTACTACCACACTAGTGAGTGGATTTCGGTCTATAGGACCTTACATTTCAGTTCACCCGGAATCCTTCGTAGTGATGCTTGTTTCGATTACCTCCACCACCTTAAGGTCGACACGATAAAGTTTAGTATTTTCTACTACGACACTTTCACGACGTGAGTTATACGGTCGTTTAAACCTTTTGAGTCGTCACCGGTATCTTGACCTTTTCCAGGCAAAAGTAAGGATAGGGTTTCTTTCCGTTACGGTTTCTTACGAGTTTGATGGTGTGTTAGCGTGAGTAGAGTGTGACAGTTTCATTACAAGTTTTAAGAGGTTCAGTCTGAAGTTGTTAAACACTTGGTTATTGAAGGTCAACAAGTTCCACCTAAATCTTTACGGTCTCCTTGGTCTCTAGTTTAACGGTTATACGAAACCTAGTGTCTTTTTCGTTCTCTTAAGGTCTTTTTGTAGACGAAGATGAAACAACTGATACGGTTTCGGAAACTGAACTAGTGTTGTTTGATACTTTTTAAGAATTTCTTTACCTTTATAGTCTGGTGGAATGGACGGAGGACTCTTTGGACATACGTCCAGTTTTTCGTCGTCAATCTTGGTCTGTACCTTGTTACCTGACCAAGGTTCAACCCTTTCCCCATACTGTTCCGACATATAACAGTGGGACGAAGAAATTGAATATATGTCCCGTGTAGTACGTTTTACGGTTCGACTTACTTCGTGTTCGACCTTAGTTCTAACGACCCTCTTTATAGTTATTGGAGTCTATACGTCTACTGTGGAGGCAATACCGTCTTTCGTTATTTCTCGGAAAACTATTTTCACTTTCTCCTCGTGCTTTTTCGACCGAATTTTAAGTTGTAAGTTTTTTGATTCTAGTACCGTAGACCAGGATAGTGAAGTACCGTTTCTCTACCCATTTGTTACTTTCTTAAATAAAAGAACCCGAGGTTTTAGTCACGTCTACCACTGACGTCGGAACTTTAATTCTCTCCGAACGAGGAACTTTCTTTTCGATACTGTTTCGATCTGTCGTATAAATTTTCGTCTCTGTAATGAAACGGCTGTTTCCAGGTAGATCAGTTTTGATACCAAAAAGGTCATCATACATACCTACCTCTAAACCTGGTATTTCTTTCGACTTGTGGTTTCTTACCTACGAAAACTTGACACCACAACCTCTTCTGAAAACTCTCAGGGAACGGACGTTCCTCTAGTTTTGTCAGTTAGGATTTCCTTTAGTTAGGACTTATAAGTAACCTTCCTGACTACAACTTCGACTTCGAGGTTATGCAACCGGTAGACTACGTTTCTTGTCTAAGTAATCTTTTCTGGGACTACGACCCTTTCTAACTTCCGTCCTCCTCTTCGCCTACTGTCTCCTACTTTACCAACCTACCGTAGTACTCAAACTCGTTCGAGGCCCTCAACCACTACCTGTCCCTTCGGTCCGTACGACGTCAGGTACCACAATGTTTCTCAGCCTGTACTAACTCGGTGACTTGACTTGAGGTCCGTTCATTGAATTTATATTTAGGTATCAACGGAGTTCCCAGTTTCAAGATAAGAACCCACTCTACTTTTAGTCTATATGTACCCGTAAAGCTTTTCGTACTTCATATATATGTGTTTACATTCATGATACTAACAAGAGGGAACCCCTTTTTTATAACTACATCAATTTCTGGGCACTCTTGTGATCTCAACATTCCGAGGAGTCTCTAAATTTGGAAAGTCAAATGTCTACCACTTTACTTCCGAGTTTCTCTGATCACCTCAAAAGGTTTATTTCCTGTTTCGATCCGAGTCTACGGGTGAAGACACTGAAAGTCAGTCCCAAGGTACTCGGGGGTGCACTACACAGGGGGAGGAGAGACAGCCCCACAGGACCCACCGAGTCTGTCAGCTTCTTGGACGGACGTTACACCCTCTGGGTCCAAACTAGGGACTCAGTCGTTCTAGGGGACCTCTTCCTTTACCGTTGGGTGAGGTCATAAGCACGGATCTTTTGGGATACCTGTCACCTCGGACGGTCCGAGGTCAGGTACCCCAGGGTTTTTCCGTCTGTGTTGACTCACTGATTGGATCGTGACCGGAGAGACAGTGGTTTGAGTCTAAACAGACGAGTAGTGAGTTTCCTGTTTTTAAGCTCTCCGTCCACAGTCATCTTTCCTTACAGCGAAATTGGTCTTTTCGGTCGTTAGACCCCTCTTCCACCTGACCACAGGACTCTGGTTGCTGTTTCTGAGACGAGTCAGTACTGTTAAAAATTTCCCTTTTCCCACCGTTCCTTCTTAGAGTCACCTAGTACCTCCGTCCTCCAACCCAAGATATCGGAAGAGTTGACGTACTTCTGACTGACTGTGAGAGAAGTCTACAATAGAACGGGTATACTAGACGGAAGTCCTAACGATTCACCCGACAACCCCATCTCTCGATCAGTAAGAAGCTGATGAATTAAGAAGTGAAAAGGAAGAAAATTCGATCCCTTCCTTAGTTGTCCAATCCGTTCCGTACCGTACGTAAGTCTTCGTGCATTCGGTCCTCGAATTTAACGGATCACTAGAGTAAGGTTACTCTAATGAGGAAAGTTCCAATCTCCCTATATCTGTACCCGTTTGTCCTTCCCCGTTTTCTCGAAGAAAAGAGAGGTACTGAAAAGACTTGAGTGGGAAAAGGCAACATAAGATCCGTCGTGTGGGACAAACGACAATATGATTGTACAAATCCCACGACGTGACTGACAAGGTGGACGATAATTTTTACTCGGAAGTCTCTCGTTTTTTCCAGGGAGTCTTCATTTTCTACGCTATCGTGTTTCTTTATGAAACCTTTCATACTTTCCCAATCATCTAATCTAACTATTTATAAAGGTCTTGTCTCATTTTTCTGTTTCTTTACATTTCATCTTCTTTTCTTTGAAAAATTTTAATTAGAGGAAAAAATAATCTACTCCTTTGGTTACATGTGTCGTAACTCTATAAATAATTTTCCAAGTGTGGAACTCTGGTGTAGTTTGCATCCTAACCTGGAGTCCGTCAAACAGTATTAAGTACAAGAAAACCACAAAGAGACTGTGTGGCAGTAAAGGAACCTTCTGGAGTATTACTACTCCATAATAATGGTCAATGTAAGAAAAAATTTCATTAAATAAATAATATTAACCTCCGATTAATGAAATGTTATAACACCACCCAAAACGGTAAGTAACTGTACCTGGTCGGTGCCTACATGTACACAGGGGGGTAGGTTTTAGAGGAAGAGTGGAGGGAGGGGTAAGGTAGGGAGACGTAACAGGGTCAAGTGACCGAAACTCACGGGACAAAGTACGTAGATTGAACCTGATCAGCAGATAAAGTGTATACCATTATATGTACAAAGTCACGATAAAAGAGTTTAGGTGTGGGAAGAGGGTGTCTCAGGTTTTCAGATAAGAAATGTAGACATAGGCGAAACGGCAGAGCGTGTATCCCAGCAGCAATGGTAGAAAGATTTAAGGTATATATATGTAATTATATGACATAACCACAAAAAGAAAGACTGAATGAAGTAAGACATATTATCCGAGGTCAAAGTAGACGGAGTAATCTTGACTGAGTTTACGTAAGAAAAATTATCGACTCATTATAAAGTAACACATATACATGGTGCCGAAAGAATAGGTAATAGAGAGCCACCTGTAGATCCAACGAAGGTACAGGATCGATAACATTTGTCACGACGCTACTTGTAACCTCATATACAGAGAAAGTTAAGATCAAAGGATTCACACATACGGGTCGTTCCCCTAACGACCCAGTATACCGTCAAGATAAAGGTCAAAAAATTCCTTAGAGGTGTGACAAGAAGTTTCACCGACATGATCAAAAACTTATCTCTTAGATGTATATTGATTGTACTCAAAATCTTTCTTTCCCCCTTTTTTTCTTTTTTTACCTCTCCTTCTTTATTGAGCAATTTATTAAGTTCTTTTAATAGGTCTTGATTCCTCAAACACAAAGGTCGAGGTTTCCGGGACTTGTTACCGGTCCTTTGTAACAGTAACTTAGAATTTTCCCACTGAGTTACTTCAAAGTGTTCTAACGGTCCTTTTTCACACCCAAGACATGTTTCTCAGTCTTATCTCACCGAAAAGTCATCGTTGAGATTTTAGATCTTCTACCATTACAAAAATTTTAAGACTGCCTTCACCAAAGGTTCGAGTCTAAGATATCGGATGTAAACACACATTGTAGAGGTTTTATTATTGTTATTAAGGAAAAAGTCTTTGGACCACTTTCTTCACGAGTTGATTCGACTTTCTTATTAATTCCTTTCAACTAATGTACCCGATACTCGTTATCTTGTCGGTGAAATCTCCTGTTTCCCCTACTGTTCCCCCTACCGGCACCCGCCATCCCCATCCCCACCCACCCCCCTCTACGTCTCATTCTCGGTCACTGGGGCGGTAGTCCCGGTCTGTTCGTCCAAACTTCTGAAACTTGAGGACCTTCCATTTTGACTATCGTATAGACTACTCTTATCTAATGGTCGGTTTGTAACCTCCAACTTAATTACTGCTCTTACACCTTTCAACTCGTTCGAAGAAAAATTACCTTATTTCACTTGACAAATATTTTTACATTCATTAATAAAATACGTTTGACCATTTTTTCCTTTTGGGAACCGTAGTTTTCATTGTTGTTTTTCTTGTTCTTGTTTGTGTGTGTCTTCTCAACGAGAAAACTCCTTTATTTTTGTTTAGGTATTACCTTATATCCTTTTTTTTTGGCGAACACATCTTGGTTCCTTCATTGGTTACTTGTCTAAGACCAGGAGACTATGACTTTAAGAGAGTCTTCGTACTAAGACAGTCAGGTCAATATAACATCTCTCGTTTTATACTATATGTTATAGTACTTTTTAATATGATATTTTGACGGATAAAACTAACTAAACGCCTATAACTTCTTTGGAACGTAGGGACCCTATTTCGGGTGAACCAGTACCACATACTAGATCTGGTGTTACTCCATGGTGAAGTGTGATCAGTCTTACCGATGTTAGGTTTTCAGACGTTCGTTATTTACGACCTCTCCTACACCTCTTTTCCCTTGGGAGAATGTGACAACCACCCTTACGTCTGATCATGTCGGTGATACCTCTTGTCACACCTCTAAGGAATTTTTTAACGTTTATCTTGAAGGAATACTGGGTCGTTAGGGTGAAGACCCGTATGTGTGGTTCCTTTGGTCTTAACTTTCTCTGTGTACATGGGGTTACAAGTAGCGTCGTGACAAATATTATCGGTCCTGTACCTTTGTTGGATCCACAGGTAGTCGTCTACTTACCTATTCTTTCGACACTATGTATATGTGTTACCTCATAATGAGTCGATAATTTTTCTTATGTAAACTTAGTCAAGATTACTCTACCTACTTTGACCTCGTCTAGTATGTCTCACTTCATTCGGTCTTTCTTTTTGTGGTTATGTCATATGATTGTGTATACATACCTTAAATCTTTCTACCATTACTACTGGGACATACTTTCTGTCGTTTTCTCTGTGTCTACATATCTCGTCTGAAAACCTGAGACTCCCTCTCCTTCTCCCACCCTACTAAACCCTCTTACCGTAACTTTGTACATATGATAGTACATTCTTTACTTAGTGGTCAGATACAAGCTACGTCCTACGTCCTACGTCCTACGAACCCCGACCACGTCCCCCTACTAGGTCTCTCTACCACACCCCACCCCCCACCCTCCCTCCAAGTACAAACCCTCGAGTACATGTGGGTACCACCTAAGTACAGTAACATACGGTTTTGGTTATGTCATAACATTTCATTTTCTTTTCTTTTTTATTATTATTATTTACTATTTTTTTTTGGACGGATAAAACCTTTAAAGTCCGATTTAAGTGTCGGAACTTTAATTAACTGTAAATAATTTTATTGTTTCACAGTTACTATCAGTAGAAAATCTCCGAAGTATTTTGTACTTTCGTATATAGATTGAAATCTATTATCATTCGTTAAAACCAACAAAATTTTGAATAAAATATAACCTCATATAACCGTCATAACATAATCAAAGAGTACCTGTCATTTCCCTGAGTCGGCATATATATGTACATGGGTAAGAGGGGGTTTGAGGGGAGGTTAGGTCCGACGGTGTATTGTAACTCGTCTCAAGGTAGAGGATATGTCATCCGGGAACCACCAATAGGTGAAAATTATATCGTCACACATGTACAGTTAGGGTTTGATGGATTGATAGGGAGGGGAGTAGGACGGGGAGAGGAGTTATTGGTTGTAATAGGAGTTACCACTTTTTAACTTTCGTGAAGGAGATTTTAGTCCTTGTTCTGTCCCACGAGTGAGAGTGGTGATGATAAATTATATCAAAACCTTCAGAATCGGTGTCGTTAGTCTTTTCTTTTTCTTTATTTTCCCTAGGTCTGACTCGTTCGAAAATTTTTTGTTCGTAACTGAAGTTCTTTTTGTTCTTGAATACATCATTCCTTTTTCAGTATCTTATGTATAATATAGGTTGACACCTTCGATTGACTGTACCAGTACTACAACGTTTCTTTGTATAACTCGATAGTTTTTAGTAACTCTTTAAGTCTCTGTCCTGCACACATATCACACACACCACCACTTTCGTCCCTCCCCATTGGTCTCTCGATTTAAGAGTAAAACAAACTTCCTTTATTGGTTATACGGATTTATACTGTTTAGTCATACATTGTTATATTCGTCTAATAAATCCATAGACCTCCAGGGTTTTGTTAGTTGTCCTTCTCAGTTGTCTCCAACGGAGACTTTCCTTCCTTTACCCTTCTGCACTTAGTTCCCTTCGTTCAAAGACGGAAAAAAAAATTTGATCGTCGTCTTATGGAAACAAAAACAAAACAAATGACTTTACGTCATTTAAATGTTACAACACAATCGAAACCCACATGTCGTTTCACTAAGTCAATATATACACACACACACACACACACACACAGAGACACACACACACACAGACACATATATCCATATGTACACCCGAAGGACCACCGAGTCGCCATGTCTTAGGTGGACGTCACGTTCTCCGAACTCACGTTGGGGACACAACCCTTCCAGGGACGTTCTTACTTTACCGCTGGGTGGAGGTCATAAGAACGGATTCTTTACGGTACCTGTCTCCTCGGACCCCCGATGTCGAGTACCCTGGTGTTTTCTCAGTCTATACTAAATCACCGATTTATTGTTGTCGTCGAAGGGTCCACACGTACAAATACACGATTCAGTGAAGTCAGTACAGGCTGAAACACTGGGATACCTGGTGTCGGACGGTCCGAGGAGACAGGCACCCTGAGAGGTCTGATCTTATGACCTCCGACAATGGTACGGGACGAGGTCCCCTAGAAGGTCTGGGTTCCTGACTTGGGTGTAGAAGACGCAGAGGACGTAACGTCCGTCTAAGAAATCACGACTCGGGGGTCCCTTCGAAGGGTCCACTGAGTCATCGTTGCTTAGTCGGACGGTTACGTCCTCTACACCAAGTCAGGAACCCAGCTCTTCTAGGGAACCTCATTCTTTATCGTTGGGTGAAGTTATAAGAAGGATTCTTTGGGGTACCTGTCCCCTCGGACCTCAGTCTGTGTTGACTCGTGCTATATAAGAAAAAGTCTAAGAAAAGGGAACATCTAATAATGTTCTGTGACTTATATAAAGGGACAAGATATGTTATCCGGGACAACAAATGGATAAAAAGTATATCATCATATACATACAATTAGGTCTTGAAGACTAAAGAGAGGTGGGGGGTGGGGACGATAGGGGAGACCATTGGTATTTAAACAAAAAATACAGACACTCAGTCAAAGACAAAACATTTATTCAAGTAAACATAGTAAAAAAAATCTAAGTTACTATAGTATTATACACAGAAAGAGACAGAATGAAGTGAATTATCCTGTCAGAGATCCAGGTGGGCGCAACAACGTTCACAGTGCTAAAGTAAGAAAAAACGCCGACTTATTATAAGGCAACATATATACACGGTGTAAAAGAAATAGGTGAGTAGACAGTCACTTGTAAATCTAACACAGGTACAAGGACCGATAACATTTATCGTGGCGATACTTGTAACCCCACTTCTATAGAAAAGTTTAATATCAAGACGGACCTATGTTTCGGTCTTCTCCCTAACGACCCAGCATACCTTTGAGATAAAAAAAAAAATTAAAAATTTTTAATAGAAATAAACTCTATTTGCAACTTTTTCTTTTACAAGGCACGTAATGCTAAGTAACCTTTTCCACGAGAAAGCCTTCTGGGTTCTTGGAGTCCTATAAACCTTTTTGTCTATCTTTCGGAAAATGGGTCTAGCCTTTGAGATAAAAATCAAAAAATTCCTTGGAGGTATAACAAGAGGTACCACCGACGTGGTTACATGTAAGGGTGGTTGTTACATCCTCTCAAGGAAAAGACGGTGTGGGAGAAGTCGTAAATAATAAACATCTGACAAATCATTATTGGTAAGACTGATCACACTCGACGATCAACCTAGTATTCCGACTTATAGTTTCTTGACTACGAAAGCTTAACACCACGACCTCTTCTACTAACTCAGGGAACTTGTCGTTCCTCTAGTTTGGTTAGTTAGGATTTCCTTGAGTTGTGACTGATAAGTAACCTTTGTGACCACGATTTCGATTTCGAGGTTATGAAGCCGGTGGACCTTTTCTGGGACTACAACCCTTTCTAACTCCCGTTCTCCTCTTCCCCCACTGTCTCCTATTCTATCAACCTACCGTAGTAACTAAGTTACCTGTACTCAAACTCGTTTAAGACCCTCCATCACTTCCTGTCTCTTCGGACCGTATCACGTCAGGTACCCCAGTGTTTCTCAGCCTGCACTAAATCGTTGACTTGTTGTAGTTACAAAGACAATCACTTTCCTCAGACCTCTGGGAAGGAAGATACCCGGAGTCAAGAACCATTCCTACGTTTCTTCTGAGATTTCAGAATGGGTAACGTTCTTTCAAATACTCGTTATTCTTTCCTTTCTTATACAACGGTTCTCAACCTGTACTGAGTCGTTGATTCGTGTGTGTTTCTTTCTTTTCTCTCTGATAGAGCTCTCTCTCCACCCAGTACGGTTCCCTCCGTTTACCGGGACCCCCTGACCCCATGTCTCAAAAATTCCGTCCCAGCAAACGTATTAGGTCCCCACCCTAGTAACTAACTTTCGGAACTAACTGTCGACGTCCAATATATTGTTATACGAGGTGACCCGTACAGGCAGGGTATTAAGTCAGACAATATTATTTTACATACATAAGCACCTTATAAATACTCATCAATTATGTAAGTTACCGGGGGTTTCCAATCAAACTCCACACACGTTCACGATCTCATCCCTTTCAGGGTGGGTAGACCTGACCACCACCTAAAAAGGTCCGGGGATAAAGACCTCAGGACCACCCCCACATAATCCCCGTCCCGACCATTTAACGAACTACCCTAATCCGACGACAACCTGGAAATCGACTTGTCCAGTGGTGAATCACGAGAGTCGATTGAAGGACGGATAGTTAAGGAATGTACTTTTGTGTATTTTGAAAGTAGTATATGCACACATACAATTATATATACTACTATATATGTATATGTTCAATTATACGCACGTACACTTATCGGTACACGTACACACATACATATATATTTTTAGTTAGTTGTCCGCATGTATCATGTCCCTCAAAATTTAAAGGGACTCGGCACCCTCTTTGACTCAAACAACCTATTACTCTTCAACAACTATCTTTTCGAATTGTGAACTTCCCTATCGGGACCCTTATTATGTGATTCACCCCCAGAGAATCAAACCCTCAATAACGGTTCTTTTGGAACCATACGTTTTCGGACGTTTCGTGTACATTCTCCGACTGTCACACCATAACTATGGGGTTTTCGAGACCTCCTTCGAAACCCCACCTCCATCAATCCTGTGGGAGAAGATCCCTAGGGATCAACAACTTGGGTTCATCGTCTGAGACCTTGTGTTCCCGTGTTCCATTTTAACTCACGTTTATCGATGTAAAAAGTAGAATATAAAAACAAAATGAATCATTCTACCATTGATACCCCTCGACACTTGAAAGAATTGGTTCAATATATCCTTATTTTCAGACCCCCTTTTTTCGGTAATGTTTTACCATTACCGTCGGAACATTCCATCGTAACGTCGGACATTAAGTAAAAGGAGGAATAAAGGATGTATACAGAAGTTTGAATCCTTATGAAAAAATTTTTGTTTTAAGATCATACAAACGAAAGGAAACGAAAAAAAAAAAAAAGGAACGACTTTGATCGCAAATGAATGTAATAAACACTATTGAGACTCAAGATAAAAGACGAACGTATTAGGTGGGCTCATTTTGTACCAACGATCCCTCTGGATAGAAATTTAATTAGTCGTTTGTAGAATACCTTCCAACGGAATTTTTGTTTTTGAATGTTTCACTGAGATTTCAGAGTTAAATTCTCTTTTAAAAGGTTCCTCAGTGTGAATCTCTTAGTGAGCAAAACGTTGTATTCCTACCTTCAATCCCCTCTTGCGAGACTTTTTAGGAACCTAAGAGGACTTAGAAGGGAGAGACGGGCAGAGGTAGAACGTACTCGGTGACCTCAGAACATTGTCGAGACTTGAAGTAAGAGTGAGGTATAAACCGTGGTGTCGTTATTTTAATTACCCAACTCGTAAAAGATGGATTATTCACGACATCTATATTTACAGAGTCGGTAAACAGAAAAGTCACCCCCAATTTTGTTTTTTTGTTTGAGAAGATGACATCGGAACGAAAAGAGGGTAAAACCAATTGTAATAGTAAATTTAACGTAGAGCTTGCAATGATCTAATTCCTTCTCCCCGACAAACTTACCCAATGTGAAACGATAAAAAAGTAGGTGTTCTGACAAATCTCAGAGTTTAGTTAAGGTTGACTGAAAGATTTTATACAATCCCCTTTTTATGTAACACTATTTCTCGTTAACGTCACGTTTATGGTCCTTCCTTTTTTCTGTAAGGCAAGTAAAGTCGTCCTTTAACAAGATATACACCTCATACGGGCCGGGAACAAAAGAAAAGAAAAAGAAGGTGACCCTTCTTAAAATTGGTAAACTGACAAATGATTGTAAAGTTTTACTTGTTCCCTTTTTCGAATAGAGTTTCCGACAATAGAATCTTATTTTATGGACAATCTGATCGGACACGTAAAACGAGAAGGGGATTATGAGACGGGAGGTGGACCCTTCGAGGTGTATACGTGTGTACCCACGTATATATACGTGTATATACTTTAAATTTAAAGGTTTATCTCCGAATAGGTATAAACTATACTATGTAAGTGTATCAAAAACAAGATAAAACCAAACAAAGTACAAAAATTTGTTAGTCTCAACCTGTGTTGACTTCACTGAATCGTCGTCGTCTAACTAAGAAAGTGATTACCCAGTGTTGGACTTCAGACTCTTTGTGACGAAACCTTCTTCACAACCGTTTGACACCGGTCACCAGGTTTGACCCGGACAAAAAATATTTCTTTCGAAATAACCTTATGTCGACACAAGTAAATAAATGTATATAAGACACTGACGAAAGAACTATAATTATGCTACCCTTTAAACTCATCAGTAGTGTCTCTAGAAGTAGACGTTTCGATTTTATCAATGGGAGACCGGGAACCATTTCGCAGACGGGCATTACGCCCTCTGGACCCAAGCTAGGGACCCAACCCTTCTAGGGGACCTCTTCCTTTACCGTTGGGTGAGGTCATAAGAACGGACCTTTTAGTGTACCTGTCTCCTGAGACCATCCGAGGTCAGGTTCCCCAACGTTTCTCAGTCTGTGTTGGCTCTCTGAAGTGAAGTGACCGGGAAATTCTTTTCTAAATGGTCAGGGCGACCAAGTCTTCCACTTTACGTTAGGTAGGTTACACTACCCAACTCATGTTACGACCATATAGACTTCTTAAGCTATTTATAGAAAAGATAATAATAGCATTCGTTAAACAAACGATGACGATAGATTATAATTGATGTTGGTTTCGATTGTTCGGTACCTTTCTCCAAAAAATTATTTTATTTGTGCTATTTGTTCAAATTGAAATTTTTGTCTCTTCCCTAAATTTGTTGTTTGTTCCTTCTTTCTGAAACATTTGATTCGTGGTTGAAAGTACGACTCTCAGTAAGTCAGAAAAAATAGAGTTCGAGGTCCGTGTATATGGTCACGTCTGTGAAAAGACGTGACCGTAATCTTCGGAGGAATGACGGTCCGTTTGGTCATCTGTCTCTCTCCAATCTGTTGTAAATTCGAAAATTTGGGGAGTCTAGGGAGATGACTTCCACGGGACGAGAAGAAGGACATCAGTAATCTCTTATTTAGAGACTATTCGTTTCATTTAATCTACGTCACTGTAAGACGATTAACTCAGTAGAGGAGACGAACCGATCCGACCCGACAATTAATGGTCGATTAGAATAGTTATACCGCCGACTGACCGTCTATCACCGAGCACCTCTCTTCCCATTCCTGGGGTCAAACGGGGGTCACAAAGAGTAACCCGTTTCGCCTATAGTTTGGACGGTCAGGGTGGACTTTGGTAGACTTGTGACTCCGTTATACCAAATCTTCTCCCTGTTCTGACAGTGAGTTCTTAGTACGTCCCTTTCACGTCCCTTTACCGTTCGGAGGTTGTTTTACAATTCCACTTCTTTCTTTCCCGGTTCTAACGTCTAGTACGTAATAATTTCGACGTAAGAAGGGAGAGAGGTAGAGGTAGTTTAAAATAAAGTCGTTCCGTGTCCCCGAATTTCTCTCTATTTTCTGAAATTTTATATTTAATTCAGGATAAATAAAGTGGTGGGACTCAGTTTGAACGACCTAAGTCAGACTTATACAATGGGTCTTTCCGACTTACTCAACCGAAAGTCGAACTACTTACAGTCACTAAACGACTGTAGACCGTCTTCCCCAGGACGTCGGTTGGTTTAGTTTCGGGGGGATCTTTGGTGCTCCAAGACAACCTTCTAGAGACGGGGGCGAAGAAACGTTTTAATGGGACTATTGGTAAACACTTATGAGGTTTCTCGGATTTACTCGAACACTGTTCAATCTCCCTCCGAAGGAGAACGAACGTAAGTGGTTGTCGGAAGAACGTCCGGATATATGGGACTAAAATACTGTCCTAGGTCAAAAATCGTAAAGTCGTTTCCTTTTACTCCGGTTGTTGAACCGTTTTTCATTTGGTCAGACATCATGGGTCATGACCGTTCCAACACCCCTTTGTCAGAGGTACACAACCCCCACTACCTTTAACCATCTCGGAAAGGAGACCTCTCAAAACTTCCCACCCTACTCCCCAAACACTGAACCTTCATCCATGATTGTATAAGTTACGTATATACGAAACTGGTTACCGTTGGGTGAAGTCATAAGAACGGACCTTTTTAGAGTCGGACCACCCGACGGCAGATACCCCAGCGTGTCTTAGCCTGTGCTGACTTCGCTGAATCGTCGTCGTCGTCGTTAAGATGGGGATACTATGATCATTATTATCTTTTAAGAATGTATCACTAATCCTCCACCGTTCCGTGACAAGATTCGTGAAATACCTCAGATATAAGAGTAATAATATGATTGGACAGGGAACCTGACATGGGACTTTTAATACGTACAATAGGTTGCGACTCCTGTAAGATACGTATCCGTGTCACGATTCCCCACCTAAAAGAGTGTTTACGAATATAACGACCTTTCTGATGTAAAAATTTAATAAACCAACATGACATTAATAAATCAACACAGTACATCCTAGATAAAGGGACTGATCTCTGTCTTGGACTCGAGGGATGTGACCCTCACACCTCAGAATCGGTGTCCTGGTAGTCCCTTGAGGGGTATTCCTAAGTCAAGTCAAGTAAAGTCAGCGAGCCATTACAGGTAGAGAAACGTTGGGGTACCTGACGTCGTGCGGTCCGAAGGGACAGGTAGTGGTTTAGGACTTCGAACGAGTGTAGAATTTTAGGACATTCCTGATAACGTACGATTCAGCGAAGTCAGTACAGACTGAGAAACGTCGGGGTACCTGACATGAGGTAGTCCGAGGAGACAGGTACCCTAAAAGGTCCGTTCTTATGACCTCACTCAACGGTACGGGAGGAGGTCCGTATTCCTGATAATTGAAGGGGTAAAACGTCTACTCTTTCTCCTGTACATCTCTCCTATTGATTAACTGTGTATTAATGACTGAGCCGTTCATCCACTTGATCTTGAGGTCGGGTCTGACACCCTACTGGATCCCAGTCAAGAGGTCGGGACGGGTCACGATGGAAAGTGGTCTCACGGTGCTTCCACACGTGTGCTTCAACAGGTAGTGACTTACCGAACGTTCTTCAGGGGGACAATGTGTCCCCTGGTGGATTTTTAGGTAGTTGTTCTCTAGTGCAAACCGGTACGACACTTTAAGATACGTCGACATCATTTCTTGTTATATCCAAAAGTACAAAACTTTACCTTTCTTGAAGTTCTGTACAATTCCTTTTTGTCCGTTCAATATACATACGACATTAGGGTAAATGAAAAATTGTTATTTGAAGTCAAAACTAATCTAAATCCAAGTGTGTTTTAACTCGTCTTCTATATCTCTAAAGAGTATATCCGGGTGGGAGTATGTACGTGTCGGAGGGAACAATAGTTGTAGGGGATGGTCTCACCATGTACACAACGTTTACTACTTGGGTGTAACTGTGTAGTGATAGTGGACTCAGATTTTAGACAGAATCCAAATAGGAATCCACATGTACGAAACCCGAACCTGCTCACATATTGCTGTACATAGGTGACAATACCGCAGTGTGTCTCTTCACAGTAACAGGATTTTTAGGAGGTATGAGACGGGTAAATACGAAAGGAGGAGAGATTGGGGACCGTTAGTGCCTAGAGAAATGATTGAGGTATTAAAACGGAAAAGATCCTACAGTACATCAACCCTGGTATATCGTACATCGGAAAAATCTGACAGAAGAAAGTGAATCACTATACGTACATTTAAAAGAGGTACCAGAAAAGTACTGAACAATCAAACAAAGGAAAATCACAATTTATTATAAGGTCCCAGACCTATATATCGTTAAATAAATAGGTAAGTAGATGACTTCCTATAGAACCAACGAAGGTTAAAAACCGTCAACACTCATTTCGACGATATTTGTAGGACAAAAAGTGTACCGAGTGAATGAAAACTTTTGTCACACGAAAACGTGTACGTATGTACACACAAATTTAGAGTTTTCGTAGTATGGTTGAGAATTAGTACCAATGGAGACCTCTTTCTTTGTCTTAGATCACTTTTTGTGTTTAACTTTTTATATAAAATAAAAAAAAATTAAGAAACCTCGACACACAGTAAAATTACAAAAAACGTAACTTGTATATAAGTACTTCAATGAACTGATTAATGTAATTTTTAATTTTTACCCCTTTTCATTCTACTTTGTTTCTCATTATAAAGTTCGTTTCGGGTGTTCTCTACTCGGAATATAAAGGTGTGAGGTGACGTTTACGAGGTGTTTACAAACTGAATGAGTAGACTCAGTTCCAACACGTCGGTTGGGAGTAATAAGTACCTAAGACACAAACACTTAAAAGGATGAGTGATTTTATATAAACCTTGGGGTTTTATTTTCACCGTAAAAGTACCAGTAAATATTTGCACACATACTCCTTTGACTCCGAATCTTTCCACGACCGTCGGACTGGCACAAGTGTGGCCGGTGTGTGACCGGTGATTCGTCACGACGGAAGTGTCGTCTTTGTGGTTTTACCGTCCACTCACACTTGTTTGTAGAAAATTCACTGTCACAACTTTGTCTCAGACTTACTTTAGTACTTCCCTTTTTTTGTTCCCGAGTTGTCCATGTCACTATTTGCCAGCGGAGTACCTTCGACCCATACTTGTTCCTTCGTTCTCTACCTCGAGACACGAGTACTTTTGTCACAGGTAAACCATTGTTTTTACACCACTTATATATGTTACCTTATGATGGGTCGGGACTTTTTCTTACCTTATCATAACAAACGTCGTTGTACCTACCCGGGTCTCTAATAGTATCATTCATTCAGTCCTTCTCTTTCTGTTCATGGTATACTATAGTGAATCTCCACCATGGATTTTGTGCCGTGTCTACTTGACTAGATGCTTTCTCTTTGTCTGGGTATCTGTTTCTCTTGTCTGCACCAAGTCTGAACACCGGTGTCTTCCCCGTCGGGAGTCCTTTTTGGCCGATTAAAGGTTTCCCGTCGGTACACAAGGGTGACATGGTCTCTCCGGATTGTCCCTTGTCTGACACCAATGACTCGCCTTCCCCTCTACCCCTCCCTGCCTCATCTTCAAGCCCTAATCGTCTACGTCTTGTAACATATGTCTTACCTATTTGTCGTTCCTGGATATATCGTGTCCCTTGACATGAGTTATAGGACATTTGGTATCACTTTTTTTGAAATTTTTCTGATGAATAATACACACATATATATATATATTGACTTAGTAAAACGACATATCGTCTTTAATCGTGTTGTAACATTTAGTCGATATGAAGTTAAATTTTTCAAAAAAAAAAAAAATTAATTTCTCACAGGTAAACTCGACCTCCTTCTCGTCTGTACAGAGGTGGGTGACGGGCGTAGGAAAGGAGAAGGGTGTCCGTCAGTCTTCGACCTCAGGGTCGTGACTGAGACATAGACTTCTAAAGGGGTCGACACGAGTTGGACTCGAACACGGGTCTCGTCGGATCCGGTTACCGACCGTCTCTGACCTAAGACTGAAGACCACCACGCTACGACTCGGTACAGAGATTCACCGAAGAGCTCCCAGCGTCACCCTGACCCGGGAGGACGAGTGTACTCCTTAGTCAAGTCGATGTGTAGTACATGCCCGAGGACTTCGAAGGAACGAAGTGAAGGGAGAAGGAATGATCACGACGAAACCCAAGGAAGGGTTTATTAGAAGAACGTGGGTTTAGGAACAGAGTCCAAGACGAAGATTCCCACCCCCCGTTCGAGTTTTGGTAGTCGAATAGTCAATGCACATCCTCATATTATATAACCGTATAATTAACGTCGAAGCAAGAGTAAGATTATTTGTTCAACTGGAACAATTCTACTTGTATTCTTATTAAAATAAGAAGGTAAAAAGAAATTCGGAGAACAGTAAAAGTCAATCGTATAACGGTATCTGTCGTTGCCCGTCTCCTATTGTCTCATCTTTTATCCTTCTTGGGTCCAGGTTGGACCTAGACGAACCGAGTCTGAACGAGAAATTGGTGATAAATGACTCAGAAAGCAACGACAACGACAAGTAAGTGATTCAGTACAGGTTGAGAGACGTCGGGGTACCTGACGTCGTGTGGTCCAAAGGGACAGGAAGTGACAGACAGACTCAAACGAGTTTAAGTTCAGGTAACACAGTTACTACGGTAGGTTGGTGGAGTAGGACACTGTGGGGGAAGAGGAGGACGGGAGTTAGAGAGGGTCGTAGCTCCAGAAAAGGTCACTCAACCCAGAAGTGTGGTCCATCGGTTTCATAATCTCAAAGTCGTAGTCAGGAAGGTTACTGATAAGTCCTGACTAAAGGAAATTCTAACTGACCAAACTAAAGGAACGACAGATTCCCTGAGAGTTCTCAGAAGAGGTCGAGGTGTCAAGTTTTAGTAGTTAGGAAGTCACGAGTCGGAAGAAATACCAGGTTGAGAATGTAGGTATATACTAATGACCTTTTGGTGTCGAAACTGATATATATACATATATGTATATTTTGAACACCGAGTCGACCATTTCTTAGGCGGACGTTACGCCCTCTGGACCCAAGCTAGGGACCCAACCCTTCTAGGGGACCTCTTCCCTTTACGATGGGACAGGTAATAAGACCGGACCTCTTAAGGTACCTGACTTATCAGGTACCCCAGCGTTTCTCAGCCTGTGTTGATTCGCTGAAAGTGAAAGTGAAACTGGACGTCGGTTTACGTTAGGGATAACTATGTTCGAGGTTCTACGAAATATTTTCGTTATCTGTTCCAAAGTCATCATTAAGACGGGTTTTACCTACCGGACATAGATTAGTGTTTCTTTGTAATCTGTTTGAGTTTTAATCTTAATAGGATGTTCTGTTGACCAACACGAGATATTTTTACAGCTCCGGTTCTTTGTGTTTCTTGGTCCTTGAAAAGGTCTAATAACCTCTAATTTCTCTGTTTTATACGTTTATCTTAGACACTAATATCCAACTTATAACCTGACTCTCATTTCACTTCTTTCTGTAAACTATAAACCACTTTAAAATTATATTAGACACGATGTCTGTTATCATAATATTAGTTACAAGGACTTGAACTATTGAACTTGTTTCCGATGTTATTTCTTACTGGAACAAGAATCCATAAGTCCCCTATTTTTCTATGTGAGTTTGTGAAGTTTTTATGTGTGCACATGTATACGTACTTCTCTCTCTTACTTTTTCGGTTGCTTTACTTTGTATTTGTTATCCACTCAGTCCTATGTCCGATATTAGTTTCAAGAAACACAATAAGAACGTTGACAAAACGTTTGAACTTTAATGTCGATTTAATTTTCAATATATTTTTTATTCCGTACTATTCGTGAATGTGGTAGTCCACATTGGAGTCGAATGGAGACCCAAGAAAGAGGGAGAAATCCTGGTTGTGGTTACCTCCTTCTCATCTCTTTTTGTCTTTTTCGACCTAACTCTTATATCTGTCTTATACCTAACTCCTGATTAACAATTCTATTTCTTTACGTTTAGTAGGATTTTACCAAACTAAAATTTCCTCAGTGGGGTTCATTCAGTTTACAAAGTTTTGAAGTTTTGATTATGGATCATATACCTCATAAGTGGTACATAACCCGTGATTGACGAAATACACATAAAAGAGTAAATTAAAGTAAATTGGGTAAATTAGTAAATCATAGATTAAGAACTTGTAGTCTCTATTTAAATATTACTACTTAAATACTGTTACTTAGATTAACAAATGTAACTAGTTGAAATTATATAATTATAGTAAATTAGTAAATAATACGTAATTATTTTCAATAATAAAACATGGTGTATTATAAATTAGTAAATTAAATATTTTCGCTTCGGAGGTTCAAAACAAAACAAAAAAAATTAAACCGGTTATCAATTACTGTCATTTTGGACCGTAAGTGACTCGGAAATCGTGTACGGTCCTGTCCAAGATTCGTAAGTCGCACGTGACAGAGTACCTATTTACTTAACAATGTCGTCGGGTCCTTAAGTAATAGTTTAATAGGGGGAAAGTGTGGTGACTTTAACTCTTTGAACAAGTCCAAGAGTCTCTACGTTGCACTACCTACTTCGACCTAAGTTTGGGTCTAGTCACAATGACGTCTGGGTCCGTTCTCGACGAAAACTTTCATGTCCACACACAACTCTGTCAACTGACTCGGAATCAAGTCAGTCCATACACCAGTTGGAGTCCTGGGTCGAGTCTTCTTGTTTTCATTTGATCTCCGTTCTAGTCGTGGGTTAACGAAATGTTACAACACAATCAAAGACGACCTGTTGTTTCACTCCGTAGACACACGAATCAACGACTCAGCGCAGGATGAGAAACTCTGGAATACCTGACGTCGGGCGGTCCGAGGAGACAGGTACCCCTAAGAGGTCCGTTCTTATGACCTTACGTAACGGTACTCGAGAAGGTCCCCTGGAAGGACTGGGTCCGTAACTTGGGTCCAGAGTATGTAACGTCCTCTAAAAAATGGTAGACTCGATGGTTCCTTTGGAGACTTAGTCGATGCACACCCGTATGTAGAGGAGGGAGAACTCGGAAGGAGGGTGGGGAAGTCGAGTAGGGACATCCAATAGTGTGTCGTCGTTCGACTCGAGGGAAAACGATACGTCGTCGAAGGGTGCTTGATAAAATGTGTATCATGATGTGTGTGTGTGTGTGTGTGTGTGTGTGTGTGTGTGTGTCTCACATATCTAAAAAGATTCTTTGAGTACCAAACCTTCGAAGGTGTCAAGTCTTAGGGTCTAATGTCTGGGTGTGTGAAGTCGTCGAGGTTTCTCATCAAATAAATTTAAGATAACATGTACGAGGATGGAGAGGACTACACACATAAATTTTAGTCGAAGTTTTCGTGAAATTAGAAATACTAAAAATCCCTGAAGGACCCCGAATGTCGTACGGTGCAGTTAGCAGGAAAGACAATTTTCACGTAGCTTCAACCAACTCAGGGTCGTTTGGGGTGTCCAAGGATTCCGGAAACCTAATTTACACCGATTTCTAATTTCGGATCAATCACTTGACACAGAAAGTGTTTTCCTGGAGTTTGTGTGACATTATTACAACTCTTTCACGTCAATTGTGTAAATCTTGTCCAGTAAGTAAAGTTCCATCGCAAAAACGAAAGAAAGGTGAGACGACCTTAAACGAAAATAATAAATAGGAAACCAAGGTGAGAATGTTTCTTCCATAAAACAAAACAAAAAAATTTTAAATTAGGATACAGTATGAAAGGTGGGGGAGGGATAGGTGACAAGAGGGGAGAGAGGGGACGGAGGGGAATGAGATGATAGTTAAAATTTTTTTTTTTTTTCTTCTTCTTGTTAACTTTGACCTTTTCTAAAGGTGGGACATGTTGAAAGGTGGGAAAAACTACAGTTTCGTTTTTACTTGACCCGTTACTATTCTCGATTGTCAGTTTTCACTTATATTTATGGGTTCTCCCTTATCTCTTAAAAGGTAAAAATCCTCAAACGTTGAAGGGACTATAGGAAACATCCAGACAAAATACACTGGAACCGGAGTTAAGAGTGTCGTCGACGGATTCATAGTCCCTGACCTTAATCCCACTCTGTTGCTCCCTGGACCCTGTGTTTTTAGATTCCCTTCCTTGGGACTGAGAACCCCAACTTATCAACGGGACCCGTGGGTTGAGTGAGTAACGTCAGGGTCGGGTTTACCAAGGAGGGAGGTAGAGGTCGTAGGTTGGAGAGAAGAGTAATCGGAGAAGTTATCGGTCTTAGTAATAAGACGGGTAGAAGACTACCAAGTGGTGTGGGAGTTCTATTTTCGATCTGAGGGACCGTCCCGGAATGTTTCGGAAGTCGAGACTGAAGACGAGTGGAGAGAGAGGAGGGAAGGGCAGGTCAGACCCAAAGTGTCGACGGTGAGGGAGAACGAACTTGTCAGGAGAGAGGGATAAAAAGGTCGATAGAGGTGGAGTAAAAAGTCGAGAGTGACCTTTTTTTTTCTGGTTCGTCATTTAGTTCTCTCTCCGACTTAATGTCAGTGTCCGACCGAAACTCAGGTCGAGACGGTTAATAAACTCCTACAACGGATTGTAAAGACCCAAACTTAAAAGAATCGAATTCAGACAGAGAGGGACGTCAGACGTCCAGATTTCCGACTCTGTCGCAGACAGAAGAAGTGCCGTCAGGACGATAGTATGACGGATGGTGAGTCATCCACGAGTTTTTGATACACAACGTACGTACGTAGTTACCATGTTCGTTGTGCCGGTGATGTTGTTTTGGGTAGGGTCGAGACCTTGTTCGTTATCTTCTAGACCTTCTTGGGCACTAACGCGACGTCTCAAGTCGACGACTTACCCTCTCGGAGTGTATCTTGGTTTATAATTGAGTTGGTTCACACTTGCCTGGTACACGGTCCGTAACACGAGACGTTATCCTTTATGTTTCTACTTATCCGGGAGACGGTCAAGTCAAAAGTAAACACAGAATAGAGAATAGAGTTCACAGGTACTAAGGAATATAAACTGACTCTAAGTTTTTTTCTTCGATAATTTTTTACTCCACCATCCTCTCTAGTAATTTTGACCTTTACTACGAGAAAAGTGAGACTCTCTTTTCTGAAACGACTAGACTTTACGTTTACTTAAGTAAGTTCTCATGCCAAATAATTTAACCTGCATGGACCCAAGTTTAGGGTGTCGGAGTGTTGAACGTTTGAGACACTGGCATTTGTTCAATGAATTGAAGAGACTCGAAAGTCAGAAAAATGGACATATTCCGTATTATTATCATGGTGGACTTTCCAACATTACTCTTTTACTTCTTTGTGTGTGTCAAGTGGAACCGTGTTTCCGTACCGTTTATCTTTTATGCATCATTCAAAAGTGACCACAATGATAATGGCAGAAGTCTGGGAGCGACTGGATTCAGGTACATGGGACAAACAATAATGAGAGAAGACGCTCGACCGAGAGAAGAAGAAGAAAAAAAAAAAAAATAACGAAGTTGAATTTCAACCTTTTTGTGTGTAAGCTCTGAGTCTCGATGAACCGTCGTACTCAGTTTTGATTAAAAAACATTGGTATTCTCACAACCTTGTGAAATAAAGTTTGGTTAACGGGTGCATCTCGTCGTTCGGTCCGGTCTGGACCTCGAAGTGTCAAAAGGAAAACGACGCACATCTACCGAAGATTCTTAAGTGTAGAATCTTACTGGACACCGGGACTCTATTAGAGGACCCTTTAAGTAACAGAAAATACCATCTAAAACTCCTTCAGTCTCTGTCGACAAAAAGAGAGACAGAGTCTTTAAAGAAAGAAGAAAGAGTCAAACATCATAACGAATGGACTCCGTGTCATTCTCCCATATTTTCCTTATTATTGGTCTAGAGAAGAGAATACAGTGGAGAATAACTAACAACCACCCACGGACCTCGTAGTTGAATTCTTCCTAAGACTACGTCGAAAAAAAACCACCCTACTCTCACAACTGACTAATCATTACAGACGGGACCCATACACCCACCCCTCCCAGTCTTGACTTACAGAGACCTCCTTTTTGGGTAAAAGGTCTCCGACCTTTAGAGATGGAGGAGAGGTATAAGGCGTACGATAAACAAAGAGAGGTAGAATGAAAGGATAGACTAGGTGACGACGTACCTTCGAGCTTTTATTTTAATTGACAATGAAGTCACTAAAGAAAGGTTATTTCGAAGTTCCCGCTACGTGTCTTCTTTTAAGTCATTTTAAGTTCATCTCCAGTATGTGACGGTCACTTTAGTCATCTGTGAAGAGGGTAAGTCTCGTGGGAAATGTTTTAGTTCCATGAACTTGTTGTTTTAAGTTATTAGTCTTCCTTCTATTTTCATTATCATTATCGATTTAAACAACTTGTTCATCATGGTACACGGTTCGTAGTACACTAGGGTTATAAGAAACTAGAAATTTTTTCAAAATAGGGTCACTATTTTATTACTATGTATAACTTAGTCATACTACCTACATACCTTACCATGATGAAACCACGTGTAAACTTTATAAAGTATTATCCTTCAAAGTTTCAATGCTACGGTCTATAAGACTAAATTAACCGGACACTCTTAGATCCGTAGTTATCTGACTCTTTGGAAGGGATCGACTAACATGACACGTTAGTCCATACGTTTGGTGACCCACCTCCGAGACGTCTTAAATAGAGTAAGTCAGGAGTGTTGATTGGATTATGGGTAGGGATAGAATAACTACTTTGACTTAACTTCACTGTTTTTAATGGAGTGAACCAACTCGGTGTAAAATTGGGTCCAACTGGACTTGAGATTCGGACCCGGGAATCGAAGACCGTAATCCAATTTACATTTAAAAAATCGGAACCTTATATTAACTTTTATTTTTAACAGATGTAAATTCCACACGTTACACTACAAACCGTATGCATGCGTAACACTTTGGAAGTGGTGTTGGGTCAATTACCTATGTAGACGGTGGGGTGTATCAATATTAATGTTAGATGAGAGAATCGTATAAATTTCATATATCAATCCATAGTAATTGGTACCATTCCCAAAGACCCAGAATAAGTATAACACATTAACTTTGAAACATGAGAAAAAAAAAAAAATCAAAAATAAAAATGAAATAAAATGAAATGTTATGACATAACCAAAACGGTACGTAACTGTACTTAGGTGGTGCCCACATGTACGAAAGGGTTTGTACTTGGGGGGAGGGTGGAGGGAGGGGTATTGTAGAGAGACCCAGTAGGGTCACGTGGTCGGGGTTCGTACGACATAGGACGCAGTCTGTATCTGACCGCTAAGCTAAGAATTGTACCATCATATGTACAATCTTACGGTAAGAGGGTTTAGTAGGATAGGAGAGGGAGAGGGAGACTCAGGTTTTCAGGCAATATGTGTAGACACAGAAAAAACGACAGAACGTATGTCGCAGCAGTGACGCTAGAAAGATTTAAGGTATATATACACAATCATATGACATAACCACAAAAAGAAAGACCGAATGAAGTGAGACATATTAACCGAGGTCAAAGTAGGTAGAGTAGTCTTGACTAAGTTTACTTAAGAAAAATTACCGATTTATTATGAGGTAACACATATACATGGTGTCGAAAGAATAGGTGAGTAGACGACTACCTGTAGATCCAACACAGGTACAGGACCGATAATATTTGCCACGACGCTACTTGTAACCCCATGTACACAGAGAAAGTTAAGACCAAAGGAGCCACACATACGGGTCGTCACCCTAACGACCCAGTATTCCATCAAGATAAACGTTAAAAAATTCCTTAGAGGTGTGACAAGAGGTATCACCGACATGATCAAACGTAAGGGTGGTTGTCACATCCTCCCAAGGGAAAAGAGGTGTGGGAGAGGTCGTAAATAACGAACGTTTAAAAACCTAGCGTCGGTAAGACTGACCACACTTCACCATGGAATAACACCAAAACTAAACGTAAAGAGATTATTGCTCACTACAACTCGTAGAAAAGTACACAAACAATCGGTAGGCATACAGAAGAAACCTCTTTACAGATAAATCAAGAAACCGGGTAAAAAACTAACCCAGCAAATAAAAAGACCTTAACTCGACGTATTCAACGAACATATAAAAACTCTAATCAACAAACAGTCAACGAAGTAAACGATAATAAAAGAGGGTAAGTCTTCCGACAGAAAAGTGGAACGAATATAAAAGGAAACAACACGTCTTCGAAAATTAAAATTAATGTAGGGTAAATAAATAAAAACGAAAATAAAGGTCTTAAGACCCTCCACCTAGTATCTCCTAGGACGACACTAAATACAGACTCTCACAAAACGGATACAAGAGGAGATCCTCAAAATATCAAAGACCAGAATGTAAATCTAGAAATTAGGTAAAACTCAAATAAAAACACACGCCACAATCTTTCACTAGATCAAAGTAAGAAAATGTTCACCAACTGGTCAAAAGGGTCGTGGTGAACAATTTCTCTAACAGAAATGAGGTAACATATAAGAACGGAGGAAACAGTTTCTATTCCACAGGTATACACACACCTAAATAGAGACCCGAAAGATAAAACAAGGTAACTAGATATACAGACAGAAACACGGTCATGGTATGACAGAACTACTGACACCGAAACATCATCTCGGACTTCAGTCCGTTCAACTAAGGAGGTCAAGGTAAGAAGAAAGAGTTCTAACGAAACCGATAAGCTCCAAAAAACATAAAGGTATGTTTAGAACTTTAATAAACAAGATCAAGACACTTTTTACACCGACCATCGAACTATCCCTAACGTAATTTAAACATTTAACGAAACCCATCATATGAGTAAAAGTGATATAACTAAGAAGGCTAGGTACTTGTACCATATAAAGAGGTAGATAATCACAGGAGAAACTAAAGAAAGTAGTCACAAAATATCAAAAGATATATATCCAGAAATCAAAGAAATCCATCTATATAAGGATTCATAAAATAAGAAAAGCAACGTTACCACTTACCTTAACAAAGGAATTAAAGAAAAAGATGAAAGAGTAATAATCACATATCCTAATAAGTAGAACATATTAACTTCGAAACATGAGAACTGGTTGTAGACGGGTGAAGTAGGTGGAGGGTCAAAACATTGTTGGTAAGACGAGAGACAAAGATAACCAAACTGAAATCACCTAAGGTGTATATTGACTCTACTACGTCATAAACGGGAAGACACAGATCGAAACAAGTGAATCGTATACGATAAGTCCAAGTAGGTGTAGCAGCTTTTACCGTCCTAAAGAAATAAAAAATACCAATTCATTGTAAGGTGACATACATACGTTATATAAAAGAAGTATGTAAACAAGTAGTTATCTGTGAACTCGACAAAGATATCGAACCAATGACACTTTATGACGACGTTTCTCGAACCCCCACGTCTGTAGAGTAGCTCTAGGACTCAGGTAGTAAAGGAAACCTATATAGGGTCTTCACCCTAACGACCTAGTATACCAACAAGAAATACATCAGAAAACTCCGACGACAAAAGGTATTACAGACTTTGAAGAAACACCATTTTATATGTATCGTGCCCGGAGGGTCCACCGTGATCACCATTTCTTTGGTGGACGGTTAAGTCCTTTGTATTACTCTAAACCCAAGGTAGAGACCCAGTGCTTATAGGGGCCCTCCTCCCGTACCGTTGAGTGAGGTCACCCAAGAACGGACCTCTTAGGGTACTTGTCTTCTCGGACCACCCGATGTCAGATATCCGAGTATTTCTCAGTTTGTGTTGATTTCGTTGAATCGTGCGTCAGTATGTGTCTTATTTTCACTGGTAAAATTTGTATGTCAAGTAATTCAGGACACCGTGATTCAGGAGGATATAATAACACGTTGAGAGTGGTGGTTGGTAGAGATCTTGAAAGTAGTGGGGTTTGATTTTGAGACATATAGGAAACTCGTTATTAAGGAGTAAGGAGAGAGGGTAGTCGAGGACCGTTAGTGGTGAATTGAAAGACAGAGATACTTAAACTGATTATGTTCTTAGAGTATAATCACCTTAGTATGTCATAAGAAAGACCAGACGTAATTAAAAGAAGTTCCAAGTCGGTACAACATCGTACAAAGTCTTAAAGTAAAGAGAAATTCCGACTTATTATTCTTATTGAAATATTTAATTTCACAGGACTGTGACCCTCCCACTACTATTTCTTTTGTATTAAAGACAACAGTCGGTTGTCAGATATGTCGGAGCATCATGGTTGTGTGGTGTTGCTCCATTCCCAGGGTCTTCGGCGTGTGTGTGTCGGGGTACCTTCGAAGGTCGTCTTCTCTAGTGTCTCAACATAGCACAGTAGACACCAGTAGGAACACTCGGGACACACCTCGTATTAGGGTTTGAAGTGACGGCAAATCGACACTCGATGACGTGTTTAATAGGAAGGAGAGACTCCGAGTCACGAAAGTAGACATTTTACCCTTCTTATTATCATAGATAGAGACTCAATACTAATGGAAATTTACTTTGGCAGGTACATTTCGTGAATCTCGTCACGTACCACGTAGTTATTTACCACACTTATTTATGCACTTTGGTTTGTTGACGAGAGGTCCCGTTGGACACCTCTTACACCGTAAAATAAAGGTAAAACCTCGTGTTCTACCAAAGGAATCCATCCCAACGGTATAACTTATGTCCTACGGAACAAGTTAAATCTAAAGTTTATTTGTTGATTATCAACAAACCATACAGGTTTATAACCTGACGACGACGACGACGACGATTCAGTGAAGTCAACACAGACTGAGACACACTGGGGTATCTGTCGTCGGGTGGTCCGAGGAGACAGGGACCCTAAGAGGTCTGTTCTTATGACCTCACCCAACGGTAAAGGAAGGGGTTACGTACTTTCATTTTTCGTTTTCACTTCAGGGAGTCAGCACAGACTGAGAATCGTTGGGGTACCTGACGTCGGATGGTCCGAGGAGGTAGGTACCCTAAAAGGTCCGTTCTCATGACCTCACCCAACGGTAACGGAAGAGGGTTTATAACCTGTACGGATTAGTTTATGAATGTTTTCCGTTCCAGAACCCTGGTACATAAACTATGAAGTCTTGTAAAATCAGCTTGACTACTCATTTTACTCTAACCAAAGAGGGTTGACTCGACCTCTTTCACCCCTTTCTTTTCCTACTGGAGTCCTGTGGTTCCGGGGTCGAGTCAGAGAGGTATTTGCTGGACGTTCGAAGACGAAGACGGGATTTTCTTTGTGAATAGATAGAGAGGACTTCCCGACTCGGACGAGTTTTGGTTCGTCTCAGAACAGACCTCTCAACAACTTAACGTTGTGTTTAAATTAAGTGTCGGACTACCCGTAAACAACAGTCTCACTCCGTAACTAATCTTTCCTTCCCTTAGGGCCTTTAACCTTGCCCCTGTACACTCGTCTAGGGTTACGTAGACCCCTGTACACGTTTCGGAAGAAATGGTCACTATGTCAGGAAAGGGGAAAAGGATGGGTGAGGGGGTGTCGTTGTTGGTGGACGACGTGGCGTAGGACAGACTCGTCCAATTGGGAAGAAACGATCTTCTTGGACATTGGTAGAGGGGACTCCATCAGTGAAACGTTTCATGACAACTAAGAGGAGTTCTGGACGGAAGTAGAAACGAAAATCTAGAGATTCATCTAAGTTCAGGGTCGTCCAATGTTTCTCATTCCATGTTTTACACTGGATGTTTCTTAATACGCAAAATGTTACTTATCTGGCTTTAGACCCTCTACACACATTCTTACCTATAACTCCCCACCCTATTATCATCTTCCTTATACTTCAACCCCTAGTCTGGTTCAAATAAATATCCTTAGACGATTCATCTCGTAGACCTAAATTACAACGTCGAACCCCACCAACCAATCCTTCCCCAGATCAAGAAACTAACCAATCAACCAACCAATCAACTGACCGTCCAACCGAACAAGTGACCAACCAATCTACCGACCAACGGACCAACTGACCAAGCGACGAACCAACCAACCAACTTTGTGTCTCGTTTTCCACCGGATGTCATTTACTTCAACTTTACAGCTCAGACGAAACCATATGACGTCTTCTACCATCTCCTGTCGTAAGTTTCCGAAGTCCTCTAACCTTGTAGTCTGTCTGACTGACTAGTGCATTCCGAAAGAGTAGGAGGGACCCTCCCAGTGGTGTCGACACTCTTTATTTAGACACTCCTCCCGCGGTTCATAGGAACTCAAGACGTCAGTGGGAAGAGACACAGTCTTTAGTGTCACCCTTGGTGTCGATAATTCGACACTAGGGATTTACGTTACCCCTATTAACCTAGAACCTATAGTCCCGGTACACCGTCGTGAATGAGTGGTTTCCGGTCCACCCGTACCAATGTCATTACCTGTCTTTTCAGTTTTGTCACGAGTCTTATCAAACAGAGTGTCTATACATACCATAACCGGTCGACTAGTGTTACATTGATCATTTGTTTGTCTACCCGTTAGATGATGTCCCCAGATTGAACTTAGTGACTTTGTCTGTCAGTACCGGGTGATTCGTTAACGATGAAAGTCTGAACCCGGCCAATTATCTAGGTCTTGTGAACTCCGACCCAGGGGAACTCCTTCCTGGTACGATGTGACGGTTTTTAAATATACCAATTGGAAGGAGGGTCGGAAGGGGTTTCCCTAAATGCCGGAAAATAGTTCCACTGACACATAGTCTTTTTCCTTTGTTAATCTGGAAACTCCCCGTGACCTCTGACCAAGACTTGACTCTGATCAAGGTTCCGTGGTGAAACCAGGTAGTCAGTCTCGTCCCCGAATACCTCCAGTCCGAGAAGCAGTTTTCCAAATCGAGTCCAGGTAAAGTGTCACCCAGGTCGTTCGGGGACTTAGGTACGACACCAATAAAGGGGTCACGACTCACGGATTGACCTTATCTTATGAGTGACCGTCTTAGGGATCTTTGTAAACGATAAATGAACTTTGAGTTTACCTTGACCATAAGACATAAAAATAAACGATTTAGACCGTTGGGATGGACTTCCTTTAGTGTCCACTCCTTTCCGGGGGACAGTCGGTTCTGAATCTCCCGTCCCCTCACTCCAAACAATCCATCTAACGTCGGGACTCGAGTCGGAGACCAACCATATTTTGTTCCCAGTTTCCTACACTTTAAGTGATCCCGAACACTTTCAAGACCTTTAAATTAAAAATTTTTTCTTTCTCCCCCAATTCCTAATCGACCTTTCTTCATGTTCCCTTAGAAACCCCTATATCTTTACCAAATATAAGAGTGACAACTTAGAATAATTTGATACGTGAATTTTACCCAAGTAAAAATTTTTGAAAAATTCTTGCAGGTCACCAATTCTGATGTACGAAGGTGAAGTCCCTCGCGTCTAAGTTAGGGACCATTCCCTTGATTCTCAGACGTATGGTACCCTGTGAGTTTTGGTTTGGTTTGGAAACGTCAAAAGGGAGTCGACTAATTAAAGATCCTTTAAAGAAAATAATCCAGAGCACTAATATTCTGTTTAACAGACTTTCACTACTAAATTTGTCACGTAACCGTCCCTTCTTATAAGTGTACTTTCCTCAGAATAAAAGAAACTCGACTACCTTATCGACGAAAACACTTAAACGCCGAACCTGTTATACGGACTTCCACCATTCTCCAATTCTATATATTTCATCAAACTTAACTAACCAGTTTCCTTCCCGGGTAGCGTCCACCAAATTCACGATAAATAGTTTTTTGAATTTTTACATGTATGTAAAACAGTGTCGTTAAGGTGAAACTCGTTAAATAGGATTTCGTTTTTGAGTCGTATTTCTACCTACAAGATCCTAAAATGACGTTACTACTAATATTCACTTTTTGACCTTTAACGGATATACGAATGATTCTCTCTTGCCTCATGACAACTTTGTAATGCGAATTTTTCCTGTCACATCTAAAAAAATTTGTATCCTTTTTACAACGGTTCGATAACAATTTAAAGTTTTTAATATTGTGATCTAGATCATACTAGAAAAACAGATTTTTCGTTTTTTATATACGATCTTCCTCTTCTTTCTACTGTCCTTTCTTTAACGACACTACCAGAAGACTCACTGGTAACTTACATCGAAACCAGAACAAAACGAATAGACATACAGAGTTCAAGAAGATCCTTTTTATGCCGAAAGAATTTATTGGTTTGGTAAAACTTCTTTTATTGACCTTCGACAAAAACTCAAAACACTCTTTACACTTCTGTGTCTTGGACGAAAAAGTGTCGAGAGGTGTGCCCTCGGGAGTCCCTACGAGGTCTCTACGACATCTCCGACGTTTCATTAAAGGGTCCTTGGTATCAAGAATGTTGTCGTCGCATAAAGGGTGGGGAACAGTACGTGGATTGTAGAATTAGGGTCGAGGTCGTATGTGAGTGAGGCACGTACGACTCCTTCTCAGTGAGAGTGACAAATCTGGTAGAGCGAGAAACAGGAAAGGTAGGAGGAGACCAGAGGTAGTGGGGGTTCCGATGTCAACACAGAAACCCTATGAAGTAGTACGAGTGGTATCCTTGGTAACTGTCACAACGAAAGGACGAACAAATTACTTAGTAGGTTAAAGTCGATCGAAAGAGAGGGAGGACGGGGGGCAGTGAAAAGTTTAGTAAAGGGTCAACTAGTGACAAAGGTATGACTGGTTTCCGTGACTCCCACCGTCGTAGTAAGGAAGACTTTGACTTTGGACCACCAGAGGTAGGAACGACGTAGAACCTTAGTGTACCTTCTCAAAGAATTTTTATACTATGGTTCTGGGGGAAGGGTTTCTGAGACTATATAAACCAGATGTCACCGACGACGATAACGATTCAGCGAAGTCAGCACAGGCTGAGACACGTTGAGGTATCTGCCTTCGGGTGCTCCGAGGGGGCAGGGACCCTAAGAGGTCCGTTCTTGTGACCTCACCCAACGGTAAAGGAAGAGGTTACGTACTTTCACTTTTCACTTTCACTTCTACGAGTCAGCACAGACTGAGAAGCTCTGGGGTACCTGCCGTTGGATGGTCCGGGGAAGCAGGTACCCTAAAAGGTCCGTTCTCATGACCTCACCCAACGGTAACGGAAGATCTCAATGTGATAATGTCAGTAACTAGTATATAGTTTGATATGTAAACTAGTTGACGAAGTTCAGATCAGTAGTAAAGGCAACTTCCGAGTCAGTATATGAACCAGTATGTTCTTTATTATTAAAACACTTTGTTCGTTTTATGTTTACCATATCAATTATTGTAATCACCTTAAGGATATCACCTCTCACAAAATTTCAGAAAGTTCACTAAGATTACGTCTCACACGTAGCACTTCGGGACGGAACCGGAGATATTAGGTGCACCGTAGTAGACGTCCCGATTTTCTTCCTTTCAGATTCCATGGTAAAGGAGACGTCTCTTCGCGACCGGAACCCACGAAACACGGGTTCACCTGGACTATTAGTTCAGGTGAGGGAGTTTAATTGGGAACGTTAACTTTTACAACGAGAATAAAGGATGCCAATAGTAGGTCTTCCCCTCCGACTAAGTCGAGACTTCAGGGTGGTACTGAACCAGAACTTAACTGACTACGCATAAAAGGGAGGATTTACGTGTCTTGTGGGACATACAGAGAGAACACGACAGTAAGTCTCGGATAGTCCCTACGACTGTTCTTAGGAAGGACGAGAACGTCTTCCAAGTGGTCCGAGATGGTCCAACTAAGTTCGAAAAAAGGAGAGAAGATAAGTAGTAGAGGACAGACCTGGTATGTTCTCGAAGGATTGGTCAGAGGGAGGGTAGGGACGGGGTAGGTTAGGTAAGGACGTGGTGGTCAGATGTCTAGGAAGATCTAAGAGAAGGGGGACTCGTTCAGTTAGGGGACGTATTTTTAGAAGTTGTCGAGCATTGACGGACTGAATATTGTGACGGTAATTCTTACGTTAATTAAAATTACCAGTGTGTAAAAACTCACGAACGATACACGGTCCGTGGCCCGACTCGTACGACGTGCGTGTCAACGTAAAGGTTTTACAAAATAATACTTTTAAAAGTTTGTATACTTTTTCCTCTCTCTTATTGTGTCCGGGGGGTGAGAGGGAATAAAATTTTAAGTCTTTCGAGACTTTAGGTCTTCAAATAGTATACAAACCACGATTTTGAGTGGACCATCGTTTTTGGACTGGGTTTATTCTTACTTTAATCGGTACAGAAATAAATTAAGTGAAACACACTGAGAAGTTTTGATAGTGACGTCTGTATAATTATATAAAATAATATTCCATGACAGATCCAGGGGTAATTCCCACACTACATTATTATATGTCACGTACATGGGCTTACGGAAAGATTTTAGACCTTTGTAGTCTGAAGTTTTTGTTCTAAACCTATTCCTTAAGATATGTAGATGTTACTCATGGATATATGACGTTGAATCTAAATCTTTGACAATCGTAAAACTATAGAAATGAAAAGGAAGTCAGATATCTACATCTACTACTTCTGTATTTACTATGTCTATATCTATAACCAACCAACCAACACTTCAACGAGTCAGCACAGGCTGAGAAACGTTGGGGTGTCTGACATCGATCGGTCCGAGGAGGCAGGTACCCTAAAAGGTCCGTTCTGATGACCTCACCCAACGGTAAAGGAAGAGGTCTCCTAGAAGGACTGGGTCCCTAGCTTGGACCCAGAGGGCGAAACAGCCGTCGGCGAAAGTGGTAGACTCGGTGGTCCCTTCAGTTACATCTATTATAGTTAATATCTACATCTATGGCAAAACCGGGAGACAATCAGTGAGTCAGTACGACTGAGAAACTCTACGACACCTGCCATCGGACGGTCAGAGGAGACAGGTATCTGAAGAGGTCCGTTCTTAAGACCTCATCCATCGGCAAGGGAAGGGGTCCCCTAGAAGGACTGGTTCCCTACCTTGGTGTAGAAGACGTGACGTCCGTCTAAGAAATGGTAGACTCTGTGGTCCTTTCGGGTGACATTTGGGAAGGGGGGCTTATCTTGGTATAGTTTAGGGATCTTCGACACTTACAATGGGATAAGCCTTTTCAAGAAACGTCTAAATGAATTCCTGGACTTCCATGCATCTAGTAGGACTTAATGGGTCCCCCGGGATTTAGGTTACTCTTCACAGGAATTTTCCCTGGGTCCCTGTCTTCTCTCCCACGTAACCCTTTCGTCGTCGTCACTTTCAGCGAGTCAACGCAGGTTGAGACGCTGGGGTACCTGATATGTCAGGAACCTTAAGAGGTCCGATTTTATGACCTCACTCAGCGGAAAGGGAAGAGGTCTCCTAGAAGGGTTGAGTCCCTAGCTTGGGTCCAGAGACGTAATGTCCGTCTAAGAAATGGTCGACTCGGTTTCCCTTCGGGTTCTTATGACCTCACCCATCGGATAGGAAAGAGGTTACCTAGAAGGTCTGGGTCCTTAGATTAGCCCCAGAGGACGTAACGTCCGTCTAAGAAATGGTTGACTCGATAATCCCTTTTTACTTCCGTCTCTAATCCCACTACACCGGTGTTCGGTTCCTTTCGTTTCCTGCAGTCTTAACCTTTTTCGTTCCTTCCTCAGAGGAGATCCCGGAGACCTACCTAGTTCCAAGACGATTGTAGACTTCAGTTGTAGAACTAAAGTCTTAAGACCAGGGGTCGCGGTACTCTTTCATCTAAAGACGACAAAAAAGGTTGAGGTCAAACACCGTTAAACAACGTCGGAACTGTCCTTTGATTGTGTCGAAATTTATATCTATGTCTATAACTGTCCCGAAGGGTCCACTGGGATCACCATTTCTTGGACGGACGTCTAGGGTCTCTGTATTCTCTGGACCCAAACTATAGACCTACCCCTTCTAGGGGACCTCTTTCCTTACCGATGGGTGAGGTCATAAGAACGGACCTCTTACAGTACCTGTCTCCTCGGACCACCCGATGTCAGGTATCACAACGTATCTCACCCTGTGTTGACTTCGTTGAAGTGTACACACGCACGTGTGCGTGTGTGTGTGTCTGTGTATATCTATAACTGGCTCGACAGTCGTATCCGACTTGTTAAACTTTCACGAACGGGAGTACTGGGAAGTGAGGAGTTAGGAAGTACGGACGTAGAGTATGACGGGAGAGTCTCGGGTACTCTCTGTACTTGTATATCCGTGTAGAACGAAATGACGTGAAGTGTCTATGACGCAAGAAATATTTGACTTCAAAACACCGTTCAGACACAACTCGTTCAGATAAATCTCGGTAAAAAAGGTTTCTCTGAAGTACAGAGAGACAGTGTAAAACCCAAGCGTATTATAAAGTTTGAAAGAGTAACAATAACATACTACCACTAGATACCAGTCACTAGAAACTACAGTGACGATTCTGAACGGACGTCGGAGGCAACTACCAATCGTACAAAATTGTTACTGCATAAAGAAAATTTTATTTCCACAACCCCCGTCCCTGCGGGATGTTACAAAGACGTGTCGTAATCGTCGTACTTCATACGTACTCTCTCTTATAACTGGGTTATTGCACTTTATGAATGTAAAAACGTTGGGGAACATCCAAAACCCTGAAGATTGAGGTGGTGGGTGAGGTAGACTTTCGGGTAATACGAAGGTTGGGGATCCTGTTAGTACGTGAGGGGTGACTTATTGTTTTCGTAATTTCAGGAAAATTTAATTCCATACGTTACATGTAATAAAAAGATCTATATCACGATACCGTGTAAATTATCTGGTGTCATCTCATATTTGTGATTGAAATGTGTATGACTCTTTGGTTTTTTAACCATACTGAGTGAAATAACACTATAAGTGAAATAACACCGTCAGACCTTGGGTTGTGTTTTATAGAGGTCCTTGGGTCACGTTTTATAGAGGTTCTATACGGACATAAAAATGGTTCAATGTGTTGGTAGTGGTATTTAGTCAAAATATTGTAAAGTAGTAAGGTTGTACTAGGGGGTACGTGTGAATGACAATCAAGGATAGGGTGGGGTACGTGGGTGAATAGATGATAGACAGAAGTCTTAAAACGGAAAAGACTTATGAAGGATGTCTGTCTTGTATGTTACATACCAGAGAACGAATACCGAAGAAAAGGACTTGTATTATAAATACTCCAAGTAGACGCAGTACCGTAACAAATATCTACCAAGTAAAAATCACGACTTGTCATAAGGTAGTATGCCTAAATCGTGTAGACAGATAAACGGTCAACTACCTGAACATCCAATAAAAGTTCAAAGCAGATCGGGTAGTGTAAAATTGTACCCCGATCTCCCACCTGAAGTGTCGAAGACAGTTAAGGAACTGTACTGTTCGTTTTACACGCACACACACACACAAGAGAAAAACGGGTTCCATTATTCTGTCTTACACCACACTCTTACGTTGACACAGGTAATATCTCCGGTCCTTTTCATGTGGGTCAAGGTAAAAACGGTGAGAACCTCAGTTTAAGTTTCGTTCCTCAAATGTTGACTGGACGGCACCTTACTTGTTCGGTCGTTAGGTCTTCCTCTCAAATCCCTGTAGTCTCTGGGACGTCCTTCGTCACCGGTTCCCGTCCGCCGTCCTTAATAGGACTCTGAAGAGTCGTCCCTTTGTCAGTGCGAGTCCGGTTCTTCCTCTCGTAGTAACCGACACCCTCGGTGTGGACGACACGGAAGACTACGAAACAGGAAGGGCGGGACTACTACGATTACCTCTACTGTCCCGACTCTACCGACGGAGGAGTCGTTCCTTCGGACACACACAGACTCGTTCTACGATGTTCATTTATAGTGATGACCAAATCGATACGGCTTCACCCTCGACGGACTTCTGGACTGTTCTGTATTTAACCTCTCCTTACTCTGATAATCTACCGTCTCCATCCTGTCTTGAGACCTCAGAAACGACATTGAGTCCCTTCCGTATCGTAAAAGGGGTCCTTCTCCAGTAGACTTCTCGTTTAGTTTAGTCCTACGAATAAATTTCCCCCTAAATACCGAGATAACTTTTTCACGAGGTACCCCGAATCCGTCCCTCGATCCTCTTCTCCGTCGTAGTAATTCGGAAAATAGGATGTTTCTCCTTGGAGGAACCACTTCTCTCGGAAGACCGTAAAACCTTCCCTGTCGAGTCTTTTCGAACGGTTCCCCGTCAGACGTTCTACGGAATCTCTAGGACAACCCCGTCCTTCCTGTTCCGTTCGTCTATAGGGGGTCAATTAGGGGGAGGGGTCAAATTGGTGTCTTTATTCAACCAAATATATTTCTACAGATTTGTTCAAGTAAATTACTTTCCTCAAGACTACAGTTTTGGGGGAAAAAAAACCTTTGGGGTCATCGTGTAGAAAGTCGATTCGGTGTTCTAAGTAGGGTAATACTGTTTACTCGAGAATGATACAACGTCCGAGACACGGAACAGGATCTCTGTTCCACACTTGTTTCGTTCCTACTAAGAGTTACAGAACCGTAAATGTCAGAGGACCCCGTCACTCTGTGACCTTTCTTACTTAAGTGTTTATTTATATACTAATATTCAACACTATTCAAGTTGTATCTTTTATGGTTTTAAATCTTCTTTGGTTTTATATCTTTCTTTGTTGTAAATTTTTCTGTGTACATGGGGTTACAAGGAACGTCGTGATAAATATTATCGATCTTGCACCTTCGTTGGATCCACAGGTGACTGTCTACTTACCTGTTTCTTCGACACTATGTATGTGTGTTACCTTATAAGTCAAGTCAAGTCAGCGAGTCAGTACAGGCTGAGAAACGCTGGGGTACTTAGTGTCTTACGGTCCGGAGGGACAGGTAGTGGTTGAGGGTCTCAAGTGAGTCTGAGTGCAGGTAGCTCAGTCACTACGGTAGGTCGGTAGAGTAGGAGACAGCAGGGGAAGAGGAGGACGGGGGTTAGGGAGGGTGGTAGTCTCAGAAAAGGTTACTCAGTTGAGAAGGGTACTCCACCGGTTTCATGACCTCAAAGTCGAAATCGTAGTAAGGAAGGTTTCTTTAGGGTCCCAACTAGAGGAAGTCTTACCTGACCAACCTAGAGGAACGTCCGGTTCCCTGAGAGTTCTCAGAAGAGGTTGTGGCGTCAAGTTTTCGTAGTTAAGAAGTCGCGAGTCGGAAGTGTCAGGTTGAGAGTGTAGGTATGTACTGGTGTCCTTTTTGGTGTCGGAACTGATCCGCCTCGAATCAGTCGTCTCATTACAGAGACGAAAACTTATACGATAGATCCAACCAGTATTGAAAAGAAGGTTCCTCATTCGTAGAAAATTAAAGTACCGACGTAATGAGTCGGTATTTTGTCTTGCGGAAACTCAGTCAAGATTACTCCACCTACTTAGATATGGGATAATATGTCTCACTTCATTCAGTCTTTTTCTTTTTGTTTATAGTACATAATTGTGTATATATACCTTAGATCTTTAATAGGATCTACCATGGTTTCTTTAATAAAAGTCCCGACGTTACCTCTGTGTTTGTATCACTTATCTGCATACCTGTACTCTCCACCCCTTCTCCTCTTCCCCCTACATAGTTCTCTCATTGTACCTTTGAATGTAATGTCATACATTTTATCTATCGGTTACCCTTAAACGACACACTGAGTCCCTTGAGTTTGACCCCGAGACATTGTTGGATCTCCACCCTACCCCTCTCTCTACCCTCCCTCCAAGTTCTCCCTCCCTTATATACATATGGATACCGACTAAGTACAACTGCAAACCGTCTTTGGTTGTTTTAAGATTCGTTAATAGGAAGTCAATTTTTTATTTAAATTTTAAAATTTTTATACCTTTTACCACTACACGTCGTCTTTTCGTCGTCGCTCACAACTCAACCTGTCTCCTCCGAAGAGTCTTCACTGTGAATTTAACTTGGGCCTTCACCTCACCCTTAATCGACCGTTTTCTTTACATAAACACCCGAAGGGATAACCAAGTCACCAATTCACGGTTACGTCCCCTGTACCCAAGCTAGGGACTACCCTTCTAGGGTGCACGGTGTAACGGGGTGTCGATGACTCGGTCACGAGATCTCGGGTACTCGACGGGATGACTTCGGGCACGTACGGATGTCGGGTACGAGGTACTCTCTTTGGTGACGTTTCTCTGCGGGTGCGTGCCGTCACTTCTCATCGGGAGCCAACGGTGTAGTTTCTGGGTCACACCGGTGTTTCTTTTCGTTTTGGATTAAAGAATAAAAAAAAAAAATTTCTTTACCTAAACACTCCTCCCGGTCCATAAATGGGTTTTGTAATGTTGAAAGTGACTTATTGGGTGGGTGTGTGTCTCCCTCATCGTGTCGGCAATCCTTTCTTTATAAGGTGTAAATAACTTAGAAAAAATGGAAAGAATGACTAACTCAACTAAAGGGTAGATAAGTCACGACCACCAGACCTACTGCAGTTTATGTCACCTCAGGAGTTTCCGTTCCTGGGATTCGTTTTGTAAACGTTTCTCTCCGAAGGCCTTTGGAATCAAGTAGGTAGGTGAATTAGGTGTAAACGACAAATAAATACTACCCGATCCTCGAACTCTCCTTGTCACTTTTTCAACTCTTTGGTGGAGGATGTTTAGAATTTCATCTCTTTCTGTCCCTAGATCCGTCGCACTCGTCCCATGTGGACCTCCTGTGACTATTCTCTGATGTTCGGTGTCTATTGTGCACCGTCCATGGGCTCTTGTACCTACCGTCATGGTCCGATGGTAATGAGGAGCAGAGTTGGGTTCTTCAAGACGAGATCGAACAGAAGTCCGACTCTTGATAGACCTTCTTTTTTCTTCTTACTTCCCGAGACCTCTTTTGAGGTCGAGTTTTTCTATGTACGTGGGGTTACAAACATCGTCGGGATGAATCTTATCGGTTCTGTAACTTCGTTGGAGTTCCAGTAACTGTTCACTTACCTATTTCCTATCATCTTATAATGAGTCGGTATTTTTCCTTACTTCATTACGGTAAACGTCGTTGTACCTACTTGGATTTCACACTATTGGATTTCGAATAGTGTGATTCATTCAATCTGTGTCCTGCTCTTTATGATATACTATAGTGAATAGTCAAGTCAAGTCAGAGAGTCAGCACTGCAGATAGAAACTTCTAAACTTTATCGAGTTGACCTTATAGTGAATATACACCTCAGATTTTTTTTTGATTGTGTTTATTTGAATAAATGTTTTGTCTTCATCTGAGTGAATACCAATAGTTTCCCTTGTATCGTCTCCCACCCTTTCTCTATTTAATCGTCAAACCGTCTATGTGTGATGATATGTTTTTTACCTATTTATTGTCCCTGGATGACATATTGTAGTCAAGGTAAGTCAAGTCAGTGAGTCAGCACAGACTGAGAAACACTGGGGTACCTGACGTCATACGGTCCAAAGGGACAGGTTGTGGTTGAGGGTCTCTCACGAATTTGAGCACAGGGAGTTCAACCATTACGGTAGGTTGGTAGAGTAGTAAATAGAAGAGGAAGATGAGGACGGAAGTTAGAAAGGGTCATAGTCCCAGAAAGGGTTTCTAGGTCGAGAAGAAATCAACCGGTTTCATGACCTCAAAGTCAAAGTTGTAGTCAGGAAGGTTACTTGTAAGTGTTGGATAAGGGAAATCCTAACTAACCAACCTAGAGGAACGTTAGGTTCCCTGAGAGTTCTCAGAAGAGGTTGTGGTATCAAGTTTCCGTAATCAAGTCACGAGTCGAAAGAAATACCAGGTGGGGAGTGTAGGTATGTACTGATGACCTTTTTGGTATCGAAACTGATCTATCTGGAAACAGCCGTTTCAGAGCAGAGATAATTTACGAAATCCAACCAGTGTCGAAAAGAAGGTTCCTCGTTCACAGAAAATTAAAGTGTCGACGTCAGTGGTAGACGTCACTAAAACCTCGGGTTCTTTTATTTCTGACAGTGACAAAGGTAACCAAAGGGGTAGATACACGGTACTTCACTACCCTGACCCACGGTACTAGAAACAAAATTGGATATTATTTTTTCCCTCCCTGATTTAAAAAATTACCTATTAATTATTGGAAGGTTTTGTCTTTCGTAGTCCGGGTCTATTTAAGTAATTATTTAAGATGGTTTTCAAATTCCTCCTTTAATATGGTTAATATATTAGAGAAAGTCTTCTATCTTCGTCTCTCTCATGTGTGGGTTGAGTAAGATACCCTGGTCGTGATAGGATTGTGATTCGGGTTTATTTCTATAATAGTCTTTTGATATCTGACTATAGAGAATGCGTTTTTAGTGGTTGTTGAATAATGGTTTAGTTTAGGTTGTTACGTACTTTTCTTATATCTAGTGTAGTGTTAACTCCCCCCTAATTGGGGTTCATACGTTATTACCAAGTTGTAAACTTTTAGTTAATACACTACCTTAGTTTAATTACATTAGATAGTGTGGTTGTCCAGTTTTTTCTTTTTAGTGTACTAGTGTAGTTATCTACGTCTTTATATTAAACTTTAGTGTTTAATACTAAAATTTTTTCGGAAGGTATTTGATCCTTATCTCCTTTTAAAGGAGTCGAACTATTTCTTATATATGTTTTAGATGTCGATTGGAGTATGAAATACCACTCTTTGAACTTCGAAAGGGTGATTTTAGTCTTTATTCCGTTCCTAAAGGGGATTATGGTGGTGAAAAGTTGTAACATGACCTTCAGGACAAATTACGTTATTCTGTTCTTTTCCTATATTTTCATTATGTCCAACTTTCGTTTTTGATTTCGACAGAAATAAACGTCTACTGGATTGACAGATACATCTTTTAGACTTTCATAAAAATTTTTAGAGGACTTTGATTCTTCACTAATTTCGTTCCAACATCTTATGTTGCAATTATACGTTTTGAGTTGACAAAAGGATATAGTCTTTACTTATTCATCTTAAACTTTAATTTTTGTGTTATAGTAAATGTTAATCATGGGGATTTTTACTTTATGAATTATTACATAGATTGTTTTATACATGTTCTAGATATACTCCTTTTGATACTTTGAGACTACTTTCTTTAGTTTCTTGACTTATTTGCCTCTCTATAATAAGGTACAACTACTTATTCACCTGAGTTGTGACAGTTCTACAGTCAAGAGTCAGACTAAATGTCTAAATTACTTTAGGCTTAGTTTTCAACTCTTTCATTAAAACACCAATAACTACTTTACTAAGACTTCAAATGGACCTCTGTCTTCTAGATCTTATCGGTTGTATTACAACTTCCTCTTTTGGTTTCAACCTCCTAACAGTCATTAACTGAAGTTTTGAATGATATTCCGATGTCATTAGTTCTGTAGGAAGGATGGATTCCTGACCAATGAAGGGATGAGGGTGTACTTTCCGATCTCAACTGACCTCAATAAAAAGAAAGGGGTCCAGTCAATCCGAGAATTCTTTGGGATTTTCGGATCCGAGACTAATTGATCAAAGAGGGTTTCCGTTCGAAATCAAAGTTAAAAATAAAATAAAATATATACGACCCTTTCTACCTTCCGGTCTCCTCTTCCCCTGCTGTCTCCTACTCTACCAACCTACCGTAGTGGCTGAATTACCTGTACTCAAACCCATTTGAGGCCCTCAACCTCTACCTGTCCCCTCCGGACCACACGACGCTAAGTACCCCAGCGTTTCTCAACCTGTGCTGACTCGTTGACTTGACTTGACCTCATATTAACGAAATGTTACAACACAATCGAAGACGACATCATTCTTCACTCAGTCGATTGTGTGTGTGTGTGTGTGTTTCTGTGTGGTGTGTGTGTGTGTGTCTGTGGTGTATATAGGGGAGGGAGAACTTGAAAGGAGGGTGGGGTGGGGGACAGAGTGGGTAGATCCAGTAATGCCTCGTGGTTGGACTCGAGGCACACGAAATGTCGTCCAAGGATGATCGAGAGATAAAATGTGTACCCATATATACAGTTAGAATTAGAGAGTCAAACAGGGTGGGAGGGGAGGGGGGTTGGGGTACAGGTGTGAGGATAAGAGATGTAGAGACAGAAATGAGGACGGGACCTTTATCCAAGGAGACATGGTAAAAAAAATCTAAGGTACATAAACGTAATTATGTACTATAAACAAAAAGTGAAACCTAAAGTGAGACATACTGTCTGGGGTCCAGGTAGGTGTAGACATGTCTACTGGGTCAAAACAAGGGAAATACCAACGCATTAGGAAGTAACATACACATGTGGTGTAGAATTAGGCAAGTAGACAACAACCTGTAAATCCAACGAAGGAACAGACCCGATGACATTTATCACGACGTTACTTGTGACCCTATGCACACACGAAAACTTAATACCAAAAGAGTCTCATATACGGGTCATCACCCTAACGACCCAGTATACCATCGAAAAATTTCTTCCTCTCTTATAAGACCGTATAAAGTCTTATCAGAGAAAAGGGAAAGGGGTACTTTCGTACCCCCTAAAAAGAGGTCACAAATGACATCCTTGGACCAGTTCGAGGACCTCCATTTGGAGTGTTTTAACACCTCCCGGGTGGGACTGGCGTAGGAAGATCTCAAAAATGTGAGTCTCGACAGATGTGACTCGGAGGTCATTAAGTAGGTAACGTCAAGACCGAAAGGATGGAGTCGAGTCCAAGGAGACCACCAAAGGTGAGGTCTCAGAGACGAGGTCACTTCGGTGCTGAGGGATACAAACGGACAGAGAGAGGTGTCAGAACTTCCGTCGTCAACGGGTCACAGAAGGGAAGAGAATGTCTAGGTTCATCTCAACAATTTAAAAGTCCGACAAGTAGAAAAAACGAATAACGATCAGCGACGATTCAGTGAAGTCAGCACAGGTTGAGACACGATGGGGTATCTACCGTCGGGTGGTCCGAGGGGGCAGGGACCCTAAGAGGTCCGTTCTTGTGACCTCACCCAACGGTAAAGGAAGAGGTTACGTACTTTCACTTTTCACTTTCCCTTCAACGAGTCAGCACAGGTTGGGAATCGTACCTGATGTCGGATGGTCCGAGGAGGTAGGTACCCTATAAGGTCCGTTCTCACGACCTCACCCCACGGTGACGGAAGAGAAATAACGATCATGTCTCTCCATTAAGAGTTCGAGGAATGTACACCTTGATCTTTGACTTTCAGGACAAAGGGGATAATGATTATAAAACAAAACTACATCATACATAGAATGTAGACTACTCAGTTATAACTGTTTAATAATAATTAACTTCAATTATTAAATGTAATCCCGAGTGAGGAACACAACAGGTAAGATACTCAAAACTGTTTACATATTACTGTACATAGGTAGTAATGTCATAGTGAGTCTTATCGATAGTGACAGGATTTTTAGAGGACACGAAGTGATTAAATAGGGAAGAGAGTTGGGGAACCGTTGGTGACCAGAAAAATGACAGACGTATCAAAACGGAAAGGGTCTCACAGTTTATTAACCTTAGTATGTCATATACCGAAAAATTTTAACTCAAAAAAGTAAATCAGTATACGTAAATTCAAAGAAGGCACAGTAAAGTACCGAACTATCTAGTAAAGAATCGACTTATTATAAGGTAGCAGACCTATGTGGTGTCAAACAAATAGGTGAGTAGATGACTTCCTATAGAACGTACGACACTTCAAAACCGTCAATACTTATTTCGACGATATTTGTAGACACACGTCCAAAAGGACACCTGTATTGAAAAGTCTAGTAAACCCATCCATGGTTCCTCGTACTAACGATTAAAAATACAATTCTCACACAAATCAAAACATTCTTTTACGATTCGATAGAAGGTTTCTTGACATAGTAAAACGTAGGGGGAACCGTTACTTATTCTCGAGGATAACGAGGTGTAAGAGTGGTCCACCTCCGCTCCACTGTTGTGGAGTAAACCACAAGACCTAAAATCGATAAGATTAGTCATCAGAATCAGGTAAGTCCGATGGTATGTCTTATGGTGTCTGATCCGCCAAATATTTGTTATCTTTAAACAGTCAAGACCTCTGTCCCTGTAGGTTCTAGTTCCGTGGTCGTATAAGTCACAGATCACGACTTATATTTATATTTCGACGATATTTGTAGACACACGTCCGAAAGGACACCTGTATTGAAAAGTCTAGTAAACCCACCCATGGTTCCTCGTACTAACGACTAAAAATACCACTCCTGGTTGAAGAACTAAGTATCTGTCGGTAGAAGAGTCATACCGGAGTGTGCCGTCTCCGTCACTCCCTTTAGTGACCATAGAGAAAATACTCCCGTGAACGGGATAAATACTCTCAAGATGGAAACACTGGATTAGTTAGTTGAGGGTTTCCGAGGTAGATGTTTAGGGTAGTATAACCCCCAATTCTAAAGTTATATACTTAAACCCCCCTTTACTTATACCAGATATCGTTCCATACATCACCACAGAGGAACAATTAAAAGTAAAGAGATTACTACCTACTACAATTCGTAGAAAAGGATACGTATAAAAATTAGGTATATGGTAAAAACAAAACTACAGAAAACAGGTCAACAATTAACAAAAGAACGAAGACTCAAAATTTCGAAGAAACGTATAAAACCTACGGGTGTGAATAGTAACGTAAAACGTTGTTAAAAGAGGGTCAGATACACAAGACCTATAAGTAAAATCAAGTTTAGATTCAAATGTTTGTTATCTAGTCAAAAAAAATTCACAATACTTTTATATCCTTTAGGGATATTCTTTGATGTCCACTATCATCTTTTATTTAAAGTTTCCGTTATGTGTTTACTTCTTTAAGTCCTTTGTGAAGAAATCCGATTTCACAAAGAGAGAGGGAGAAAGTGTGTGTGTGTGTGTGTGTGTGTGTGTGTGTTACTCAGTTTAAGGTGGAGAGTCTTACAAGAACAGAGTCGTCCATTGTAAAGTCTGAGGTCAAATGTATCGTGTCCACCCAATAATAAGGTCGTCGAACGTGTAGACCCTCAAGTAATAAAGTTCAGACAATCTTTAATAAAAATGGTTCCTCACGTCCGTGATGTGTGTGTGTATGTTTATGTGTGTGGAATTGGATTCAAAATTCGGGTTAACTTCCGACTTTTTTTCCCTTGACCATCAAAGTTTTTTTTAAAAAAAATTACGTCACGGAATCAAATTGTCTTAAGAGTGAGTATGTGTTTTACAGAAGGAGTCCAGAGATTTAAGGACCTTAAAGTGTGTAAAGGGGAACACATAGGTGTCTGCGTTCTTTCTGTATCAGGGGGTTGTAGAATCTAGGAACCTCGGTGTAACCCTATTTACCGTGTTCGATTCCGACCTCCGTGTTGTCTGTACCCAACGCAAGTTACTGGATTCTCTTCCAACCACCGGTATCACGGTGTCCCAATTACCCTTCTTTGTGCTCCAGTCCCTCCACCCGTCCCCGGTCAAATACCCCTCCAGAACTTACGGTGAAATTTCTAAAACTTTTACTTCTCTTCTAGTATTTTATTCATCACGACCCCCACTATACTATTGTAAACTGAACATCTAATTTTTGTTTTCATCTATGAGAAGTAGTCTATAAGGACTCTTACCACCAAAGTCCCGATCTTTTAACCTAGTGAACTCAACGAATAACGAAAAACCTCCTGACCCTCACTTCGTCTACGAATTATCCGATAGTTCCTTTTTCGTATTGGGATCCTTAGCTGACACCCGATCAACTTCTACTAAGACGACATGAAAAAAAGAATCTTTGTGTTAAGGGTGGAGAAAAAGGACATATACCTCGTATACACATCTAGTAACATGGTAGAACCAGGGAAAGATCCTGAAAGTCACTTTCGCACTTGGATGGTTGTGGAACCAGAGTCCAAAGGTCGGAGATTTTGACTCTCTCTCATGTAAAGACAACAAGTTCGGTAGATTAAACAGTATGAAACAATGTCGTCGAAATCGTTTGGTTATGTCACTCGTTGTTTAGTGGTATGATAAACTTCATAGTCTCTGTAACAGTGACCTTGTTTAGTGTCTATAGAAGTATAGTACAAAACTTATAATGTCTATAAGGTCTTATAGTGAATACGAGTAGTCATAAAACTTTGTGTTAACAATAATTTGGACGACGGTTTGTACAATTATGTCCTCGTGTCTCCCCCGAAAGGACCACCAAGTCCACCATTTCTTAGACGGATGTTACGTCCTCTGGACCCAAGTTCGGGATCCACCCCTTCTAGGGGACCTCTCACCTTTCCGATGGGTGAGGTCATAAGGACGGACCTCTTAAGGTTCTTGTCTTCTCAGACTCGGTCAGGTACCCCAGTGTTTCTCAGTCTGTGTTGACTTCACTGATTGTGAATTTTTTTTTTTTCAATGATACAGTGTCAAAAAATTTATGAAACTCTTGACGTAAAGTTTTGAAACTCTAAGAAAGAAATATTGGTAGACTTAAAATACAACACGACAGGACACAAATCAACGAGTCAACACAGGTTGAAAAACACTGGGGTACCTGACATCGGACGGTCTGAGGAGACAAGAACCCCTAAGAGGGACCGTTCTTATGACCTCACCCAACGGTACAGGAGGAGGTCTCCTAGAAGGGTTGGGTCCCTAGTTTAGGTCCAGAAGACGTAACGTCCGTCTAAGAAATGGTAGTCTCTATAAAATAGAATGTACAGAATTTTGTAATAAGGCTCTTTCCCAAGTATCTTAACGGTTTCCCCAAGGATCATGTTTTGTGCAATTCTTGGGACGAAATTCGTCTTTTCTTCGTCATATCTCTATATATGGGTGTGGAATATTAGGGAAGGGGTAGTGTCTGTCTCAAGACCCGGGTTACACTACCTATACACTTGTCCACATACAAGTCCCTTCCCTTAAAGAAAAGATCAATCTTTCATACTACACGTTTAAACACTATTATGCACTGTTTAGTTCACATTCCGGAAGGGGGTAGGGTAAGGGTACATTGTTTTACATTCGTGGGTTACCATCTTCGAAACAAATTAAGACACAAGGGTCTACATAATCAGACCCAAGAGGTCTTTTTGTCTTGGTTGTCCAATACCTCTCTCTCTTACAGTTCATCTCTCTGACTAAATAATATTCCTTAACCGGGTATTCCAATACCTGTGACTCTTCAGGGTTCTAGAAGTCGACCGTTCGACCTGTGTGTCCTCTCGGACCTTATTCAAGATCAGACGCAGTCTTCGATTTTCGTCTTCTGATTATGGTGTCGACTTTCCGTCGGTCCGTCCTCCTCAGGGGAGAATGACCTTCCAATCGGAAAAACAAGATGAGTCCGGAAGTCGACTAACCTACTCCGGGTAGGTGTAGTTCATCCCGTTGGACGAAATGAGTCAGATGTCTAAGTTTTACGATTAGAGTAGATCTTTGTGGAAGTGTCTATGGGGTTTTATTCCAGAATGGGTCGTAGACCCGTACGACACAGGGTCAGTTCAACTGCACATTTTACTTGGTGCCATTCAGATTCGACATGAATCGTATGGTGACCATGAGTTATTCATGAACACCTCAATTACTTACTCATTGTTTACGACCTTTATAGATTTACCCCGGTCCTCTTTCCCCTTCTTTGTCCGACTTCTATAATTCACAGGTAGTACCAAGGGACTCCTATTCTCCCTTTTCTAAGTTCTGAGACAACCGAAGACACGTGTGACAACCGAAAACTGTCTACGGGTCCCTCGGTGTCCCCGACGAATTCCGATGTGGACAGTTGATTGTTCAAAGGATTTGACGTCGTCTCCTCGACTCGACCCGTCCTTTTGAGACGTGTTTCGACCGTCGATTGTAGTGGTCCGTTTACCTTCTGGAGCCCGTGAGTCGACTGAGGTTTCCGAAGTTCTGAGGACCCTGATGTGCCGTCTCTAGACCCAATTCGACCGTCAGAACTCGTTTGAGACGGTCGAGACGCGTGGGTGGGGGTATGTGTGTCTGGACGGAACATTTCAGAGTTTCCCGGGACCCCTGTGACTCCTGTCGAGAATCCTTCCACTCGGTAAATCACTGGACGGGGAAACTTACAGTTTAGGAAGACTTAATTCCGGAGGGTGTCGACTTGATTCCGAAGGGACCACCGAGTCTACCATTTCTCAGACGGACGTTACACCCTCTGGTCCCAAGCTAGGGACCCAGCCCTTCTAGGAGACCTCTTCCTTTACCGTTCGGTGAGATCATGGGAACGGACCTTTTAGGATACCTGTCTTCTCGGACCATACGACGTCAAGTACACCAGCGTTTCTCAGCCTGTACTGACTCACTGAAGTGAGTGAGTGAGTGTCGACTTAACGATGAGAACTGTGTAGTGTCCCCAACGACACTTACTGGGTCTGAGGTTTGGAGTTCCCCGTGACACCTACTTTGGGTGGAAGTTTCCTGATTTCCTCTCACTCCGACACTTCAGACTTCTAGTAATAGAGATCCACGTCCCCTCCGTCTTCCATAGGGTAGTTTTTGAGGGTCCATCAGTGACTTCGTTGCCGATGTTCTATGGGTCTCACGTCGAGCCGCGTTCGTCCTTTCGGTCCCACGGGTAGTCAGTTACTGTCTGACCGAAGGGAGAAACCCCTTGGGATAACCCGAAGGGACGACCGAGTCTACCATTTCTTAGACGGACGTCATGTCCTCTGGACCCAAACTAGGGATCCAGACCTTCTAGTGGACCTCTTCTCTTACCGTGGGTGAGGTCATAAGAACAGACCTCTTAAGGTACCTGTCTCCTGTCCACACACCCCAGTGTTTCTCAGTCTGTACTGACTCACTGAAATTGAAAGTGAAAAAGTGAATTAAAAGACACTCTGACGAAAGAATTTCCAGAGTGAAACGAGTGTTTGTGTAAACTTTGAGAATCGGTACTTGAGGTAAGACCTCCAAATACGTCGTCCATCTCTTGTCGACCCCACCAGACGGTAGGTTTTAACTCTTCTCATCTTCTCATACCAGACTGGTCGGTCGGAACCCAATAGAGGAGGGTATATCACCAACGGTATCGTTTTGAACGAGTCGGTTCATCACTTCTTTCTCGCTGGACCCATATCTAGCAGAGAGAAGGTATCGTCGCGTAGCGTCGACTCTGTTTCTTGTTCTTATCCAACGGTGTTCGTTCCAACGTCGTTTAGATAAAGTCAGTCCCTGAGTCAGACCCCTATTTGAAGTCGTTCTTAAAAGTATCGAAAACCCAAGGGACCGTCAAACAGACATGAGTGACATATGTTTTCTGTAAACCCGTGATACTGTGACTCACTGACTTGTTGTTTTACGGGACTTAACATAGGGGAGGGGTCAAGTATACAACTTCAAGACTAGGGGTCCTGGAGTCTTACACTGACAGAAACCTTTGTCCGAGAAATTTCTCCACTAATTCCACTTTAGGGACCACCGAGTCTGTCATTTCACGGACGGACGTTACGTCATCTGGTCCCAAGCTAGGGGTCGAGCCCTTCTAGGGGACCTCTTCCTTTACCGTTGGGTGAGGTCATGAGAACGGATCTTTTAAGGTACCTACCTCCTCGAACTACCCGATGTCAGGTACCCCAGCGTTTCTCAACCTGTGCTGACTCACTGAAGTGAAAGTGAAACATTCTACTCTAGTTGGGACTTACAAGTAACCTTCCTGTCTACGACTTCGGCTTCGAGGTCATGAAACCGGTGGACTACGTTTCTCGACTGAGTAACCTTTTCTGGGATTACGACCCTTTCTAACTTCCGTCCTCCTCTTTCCTCACCGTCTCCTACTCTACCAATCCATTGTAGTACTGTTACCTGTACTCAAACTCGTTTGAGACCCTCTGTCACTTCCTGTCCCTTCGGACACACAACGTTTTGTACCCCCAACGTTTCTCAGCCTGTCCTGAAGCACTGGCTTGTTGGTGTTTCCACTTTACTTTAGAAATCCCACCCGGGAATAGGTCATACTGACCACAGGAATCTTCTCCTCCGTTAACCCTACGTCTTCCTTCTGGTGAGCCCCTCTCCCTCATAGATGTTCGGTTCCTGTCTGCAGAGTCCTCTTTAGTTGGGACTAGAACCTGAAGGGAGTAGACCTTGACATTCGTTACGTAAAGGTAACCAATTCGGTGAATCCGACACGACGGAGCAATACCTTCGGGATCTTATAAGTGTCCGAGGAGTTCTGTTTCTCGTGTTTGTGTCGGTGGTTAGTCCCCTTGACTGGTAAGTTTCCACAGGGTCCGGTCTACCTAAGGATAAATTACGGACCAACAGAAGTCGGTTAAAACATTACAGATTTAAAGTCATAACACACATTTCGAGGTCAAGGGGTGGGATCAAAATTGAAACTTAGACTTGCCTTAGATGGATTCCGAACAGAGAGAACTGTAAACGTACGGGAAGGGCTCACGAAACAGGTACACGTCGGGAGTCCCTACGAAGTACATGACCTCTGACTTCCAGACCTCCTTTACTTTTTTCTACCCCGTCTTCTTCGGGAGACCCGAACTAGGTACGACTGGACTTTTCTGAAACTGGTGTACTGTAAAGGTCAGAGAGTCTTTAGGACCCTACCCTGAAGGGACCACCAGGTGAACGACGCAAGAACATAGGGCCACGTCCTCCGGACCCAAGGTAAGGGAACAGTCCCCTGATAATTATCCAGGGTGTCCGGTGTTGATTTCTAGAGCGTACGGTGTTGCTTCTACCTTCTAGGACGACAGAATCGACCTTGGGTCGTCTCGGCTTATTTACCTATTTTTATTTATTTTTATGTGAGATGGTGGTCCGACTCATGTCACGTACCGTGTAGCATCTACGGACATTTTATAACCAAATTTACTTACAATTTATCTTCAGTCTATATACCCACACCCCCTTCCCCTTCGTCTTGTTCCATGGTAGGAAAAGAGTATAGGTCTGTAAAGGTACCCATCCTAGGTCTTTCTCTTTACAAATTTTTTTTTATGTAGAACTGAAATTCAGTTCATCTTCAACCGGAATTTGGTTGGTAGTCTGAGGTCTCCTCAAGTGACAATGGGGTGGGACCGGAGATCCATCCTCTATTCTGAACGGACTATAGTAGGAAAAGGTGAGACTCAAAGGTTTTAGTTAGTTGTTTTAAGTCACTTCCTATTAGAAAACCTACCCCTTTTTTCGAGTCCAAATTGGTTCCGTGAGGATCCTTTAACAAAAACGTTTGGTTCTCTGAGACAAGTTTTCATTTTTGACTCACAACGGTGAGTATAGGGGAACAGGCTTTGAGTCTGTACACCGGTGTGTAACCACGTTTCTTCTGACCCTTTACGTTAGAAATCCGTTGGATCTTTTCAGTGAAATGAGACCTTCTTTCCCTCGGAGGTATACCTCCCTGTTGACCATCAGGAAACGAGACGTAGGGGTCTATAGGTGACGTTGGGGAGGATGGATCCGTCAGACGTAAGAGACAGTCCCAAGTGTCTTGAGGGACTGTACTCACTGTCGTCGTCTTTCATGGGTGCGAAGTAGGGTTCTGAAGATCCTGGGTGACCCCGTACTGTACTTGGTAGTCTACCCTTTTGACATTCGGAAAGGAGTTTCGGGATAACGGGGAAATGTAGCAGAGGGGGAAGGTAAAAGAATGTGATATAAATAATAAAAACGTTGAACTCTCTGTAGTCCAGATTACCTTTCTAGTGATTGAGACCAGGTCTTTTGGACCTAAACTTAGAACGATTCGGGGAACCACTGAAGGGACCACCGAGTCTACCATTTCGCAGACAGATGTTACACCCTCTGGACCCAAACTAGGGACCCAACCCTTCAAGGGACCTCTTCCTTTACCGTTGGGTGAGGTCATGAGAACGGATCTTTTAGGGACCACAGGTACCCCAGTGTTTCTCAGCCTGTGTTGACTCGCTGAAGTGAAGTGAAGTGAAGTTCGAGGAATGTCCTGCATACCGGAATGTCGTAAATTGGGTAGAGACAGAGTAAAAGAGTAGACGTTTTACCCCTAATATTCTAGAGTACCCTCACTTGACTTCTGATTCACAAAGTGTCAGCCCCGAGTCATTTGCCGTCGTCGGGAGTAGTGTTACGAAGAGAACCAGTGACTCCAGTAGCACCGACTGAAGATGTATTAGTGGGTTGTTCACCTCAAATAATTGTCTCGGAGGTAAGGCCCCCACTGTTCCCCAAAAGTCTCTTAGTTATATTCAGTGGGTTATATGTCTCTCTACGGTATTTATTTTATCCTAAGTTCTTGACAGGGTCTACCTTGTCTGGAACCATGTGGGACCAAATAGTAAAAGGACACACAACGACAACAGTGTAACGATTATTGTCATCGTTGTCGACAGTACACAGACTACGGAGGAGACACGGTCCGTGGTACGAAAAGTTCGACGTGTTATCAGGGTGTTCCCTTTAAAAGAGTAAGAAGAAGGTGTCCACTCCTCAGACACAAGTCTCCCTTTTCCACTAAATGGGCTTTAGTGGGTCTCGGTCGGATCATAAGTCTAGGTTATATTTCGTCATGAAAAATATATACGTACACGAGGGAAATATAAAGAAATACACTTTTTAGAGGGCGGGGGGGGCGTTTTTTTTGGTATTCTCATTTTTAATGGGTAATAGTGTGGTGAAAGAAGGAAACTTCAGATATTACTTTCCTTTTGATTTCGGTAGGGTGGGGGTCTTTATTGGCGAAGTACGAATACGTCGAATTATAAAATATTTAACAATAAGAGTGAGTGAAACTTTGTTTAGTAAAGTTTGTCCTCCTCGATTTTGGCGACACAATTTTGGACGACCCTCTTTACCGAAGGTGTGACATATACGGCCGAAGACACCCATAGAAGGTAAGTAAATAAGTAATCAAGTAAGTAAGTTGTTTATACTTGGTTCTTGGAAGTACACACACGACGCGAATCAGCGAGTCAACATCGACTCAGAAACACTGGAGTACCTGACATCGGGTGGTCCGAGGAGACAGGTACCCTTAAGAGATCCGTTCTTATGACCTCACCCAACGGTACGGGAGGAGGTCCCCTAGAAGGGAGACCTCCCTAGTTTCGGTCCAGAGGACGTAACGTCCACCTAAGAAATGGTCGACTCGACGGTCCCTTCGGGATTCTTGGAGTATCAACGGTTCTTGATCAAGCCATGAATCTTGTGTTTTTATTCTGAGTCAGAGACAGAACCTCCTCAGTGGTCGTGTCTCTCTTACTGGTAGTGGGTAATATTGTGTTTTACTTTTCTCCATATTACATATAGTTCTACTTCTAGTTTTTGCTCTTCTGGGTACGATTCTCTACGAACGTAAGTCCTAATCTAGTACGTAACTGATATCACTTGTCCCCCGTTCAGTAGGGTTCGTCTCCGGGTATCCTCCCTTGGACCTCCGGAAAACAGACCAATCTTGTTGTTCCTTCCCCCGAAGGGACCACCGAGTCGCCAATTCTTAGGTGGGCAGTTACGTCCCCAGTGTCCAAGTTAGGGACCGGGTCCCTCTGAGGTGTACGGAGTCCCTTTGACTCGGGGTCGAGGTGTCGATGACTCGGGTGTGAGATCCCGGACTTTCAGTGTTGATACTTCGGGTGTGTGAGATCTCTGACACGAGACAAGAGATGGTGATACTCTTTGGGCACGTGGTGTTACTCCTCATCGGGGGTGAGTAACGTCGATCTCTTTCGGGCACGTTTCGTTGTTTCTGGGTGTGTCGGTTTTCATTTATTTATTTATTTTATTTTTCTTGTTGGTCCTTTCCCTACCTTTTCTTTGTACCCGGAACTTATTGTAACGAATTAAAAATGCTGACAATTATTCTTTCTCTCAACGGTTGTAAAAATTTAGGTAGCAATTCTTATATTGGACCTTTATTTCCCTTTATTTGGTGGTTGTGTCCGTGGTTGTATTTATTTGGAACTTTTGTACTATGGTCCACTCACGTCGGTCAGTCTTTTCTGGTATGTCACAAACTGACTTACATATACTTTGTGGGTCTTGTCCGTTTACATATCCCTGTCTTTCATCTAGTCACCAACGGATCTCCCTCGCCCCAAAACCCCCCTTTAGCCATCTCTGACGATTACCCATACCCGAAACGGCCCTCCTCCAATTCTTTTACAAACTTTTAGCTAACACCACTACCAACGTGTTGAGACACTTTTATGATTCTTTGTAACTTAACATGTGAAATTTACCTACTTAACATACCATACACTTAATACCGAGTTATTTTGAGCAAAACTTTTTTCTTCGAATTGTCTCTTCTTCTTTTTGTTTATTGAGTTAGTAATCTTTTATTATGTGAGGACCCTTTGACGGTTCTCATTTATACACAAGTCCTAGTCGAAAACAACAGTGGCAACAAGACGGTACTAAACTGAAACCTGTTTCCCTTTTAGATGAAAACTTGAACTCAATGGAACTCTTGGCCAACCAGTCAGTTGTTGGGCCAGTTAAAAAAACAGAGAAGACAAGTCTCCAATGGATCTCCTGTCACGTAGAGTTGCGGACCAGACGGTTGACGCAGGTAGTCTTAGCGGACCTCCCACCCAATATTTACGTCTAAGGACCCGTCCTGGGTCTGGGTCACTTAGTTTTAGAATCCTTGTATTTAGGGCTCTTAGACCTGAAATTAAACCTCTACGTGGTTTTAAACTTCTGGAGACGAGAGATGATACTAAGAGTTGAACATTAAAGGAGGTGACGTACTACTACCGGGGGTTGGCTAAAGACACCGACTAACACTTATCAGTGGGTCTAGTGACTCCGTTACCTTGGCGTAGTTCTGTTTACGAATCACACCTTCTTGGAAACGTTTCTGTATACTGTTATGTACATTTAACACACACACTGACATTATCCATTCCACACTCTCCAACTGACTTAGACTGACCCGGTTACCTTTCGGAGTGTCTCGTACGAGTCCTGTCCTTCTTCACGTACTGGTCTTTTATTTCCTAAAGTCTAAACCCTAACGGGTCTAAATCCTAAGGTCAGGGTCCTTAAGGTCCTAAGATTACTAACTGACCTACTGGAGTTTAAATTAAGGATATTAGAGTCACCACCCGATGTAGTGGGTTCTTGTACTGTCTGATGGGAAAAGGGTGGTAGACCTAAAAAGGTTAGACATCACGTAGGAAGACTGGAGATACAAAACCGGAGTAGTTAAGAAGAGGGATTCTGAGTTAGGAAGTATACACTCTACTACCCAAACTAGGATAGACGTCCAAGAGATGACTGATACAGTAGTGTTCTAGTCTATTGAATTCCCCTTCTAATCCTTCTGCAGATAGTAACAAAACTGAGTCTTCATTCTGTTCTTTCCTATACCGGTCATAAAAAGTTCTAGGTAAAATTACTACAGATTAAATGTATACATACCTACACTCTCAACTTGGTTTTTCCTTCGACTCGTGGCTTCTTAACTACGAAAACTGACACCACAACCTCTTCTGAGAGTTCTCAGGGAACCTGACGTTCCCCTAGATTAGTCAGGTAGGATTTCCTTGAGTCAAAACTTATAAGTAACCTTCCTGATTATGACTTCGACTCCAAGGTTATGAAACCGGTGGACTACGTTTCTTGACTGAGTAACCTTTTCTGGGACTACTACCCTTTCTAACTTCCGTCCTCCTTTTCCCCTACTGTCTCTTACTCTACCAACCTACCGTTGTGGCTGAGTTACCTGTACTCAAACTCGTTCGAGACCGTCCACTACCTGTTCCTACGGACCACACGTCGTCAGGTACCCCAGTGTTTCTCACCCTGTATTGACTTACTGATTTGACTTGACTTAAATGTATACTAGTTTACGAGGGTAAAATTCACATGTAAAACCACTCAAAACTGTTTGTGTTGAAAACAGGAGTGGTGTTATTATTTTTATACCTCATAAAGATCGAGAGGTTTCTCGAGGGACAGAGGGAGGGACTGCTAGGAGGAAACCACAAAAGATAGTGATGTCTAATGAAAACAGAAAAGATCTTAAAGTACACGACCTTAGTAGGTTGTACTCGAGGAAACACACATTATGGATCTCTAGGTAGGTGCACCACGGTACGTCCGTATTACGGAAAGAAAATAACGATCGGAACAATAGTACCCGGACTGTTCTTTTTTCGTTCGTAGAGAAGGATCCTTCCCGGAGGGGACTGGTCTTGTTGGGATCCTAAACGAAGGTGTGCGGTATGCGGGGTGGTGACATTGGGAGTGCTGATTGTCACCAAAAGGGTTTCCGAAGGGTCCCCACGGGTCTCCTTTAGGGTCTACACACCGATAAGGGTGATGGGTCCTACGGTGCTGCAGTAAAGATTCCAGGACCGAGGACCAAAATTAGACTACCAGTCAAATAGTAATACAGGACTACCGAGGAACGTCTCCGGAGAACACCAATCGTGCAAGGTTCAGACACGAATCAGACGATTTACCTTCTGGGGAAAGAGTGTGAGTAAGAGGTCAGACTTCCAAGGTACGTCTACACGACACGACACGAATCAACGAGGCAGCACAGGCTGAGAAACGCTGTGGTACCTTACATTCGGGTGGTCCGAGGAGACAGGTACCCCTAAGAGGTCTGTTCTTATGACCTCACCCAACGGTACGGGAGGGGGTCTCCTAGAAGGGTTGGGTTCCTTATTTCGGTCCGGAGGGTGTAAAGTCTGTCTAAGAAAACTAGACTCGATGGTCCCTTTGTCTACCAGTGAGGGTTTATTTACTTGAAAATAGAGGAGAACAGGACACCGAATAGTTATTCCTCTACAACTTCGAATACCTCGTCTTTGTGTACCTGTCAGGTACCGACCTTTGACAGAAAATACTGGAATCTTCAGGATATTTGGTTCCTTCAGTCAAGTTCTACAACCGAACTTATAAGTCTTCCCCAGAGAAAGTTAGTAGAGGTAATAGTAGAATGTACATAACCACACCGACCAGTCAATGACAGAGAAAGGGGATATCGTGTCGTCCGAAGTCTCCCACCCTTGACCAGACAAGACCGAGGGGTGGGGTTGGAGGTACGAATCATATGACGGATTAGGTGTTTTCCATGTAGTGTTCATACACAACTGGTCCGGTGACTTCCCCTTCTTTCTTCATTTGTTCATTCCCCTCCCTCCCTCACGCCTTCCTTCCGTCTGGTCTCGTGTAACAACCCGAAGGAGGGCATTGTGAACATTCTTCCCCTCTAGACTACTTGATCTTGTAGTTTGTGAGGAAATGAATGCGAGAACATAAAACATGACACCGAGAGGGAGGGACGTTTTTCTGTACAAGGTGGGAGTTGGGACCATGAACACTTGTACTGGAACAACCCTTTATCCCAGAAACGTTCATTTCTACACCAGTAGGTCCCCAGCCACCCTCAGACTTAAGATATACTGACCACAGGACTATTCTTATCTCTTCTGTCTGTGTGAGTCGCTCTCCGGTGCAGTACTGTCTCCGTCTCTAACCTCCCCCCGTAGATGTTTGGTTCTTGTGGTCCCTACGGTCGTTGTGACCTTCGACCCTTCTCCAGTCCTCCCTGAGAGGTCTCGAAACCTCTCTCGTGTCGGGATGACTGTGGATCCACACCTCGAAGATCGAGGGTCTTGACACGTTCTTATTTGAAGACAACAAAATTCCGTGGCTCAAACACTAACGCACAATACCGTCGGGGTCCTTCGACTATGTATGGGGCTAGTGTTCCCAGTATTGGCGGACAAACGACCAGATAAAAGGGACGTTTTCCGCGTCCGCACTGAGCGCGTAGAGTCGTTGGGGTCCTACTCCGGTCCCACCACGGACTGTGTCGACAACAAACCAGAGACGAGGGACTCACCTGTCCTCCTTGCCCGACCACCGCCGAGGTGTCCTGGGAGAGTCCGAGGGAGCACAGTGACCAAGAGGACCCTTTGGTCGGGTTGTCGTGGTGGGGACGGACCCTGCCATTGGCCCGCCTAAGGAGGCGACGTCTGTTACTTGACCTCTCCACTGGGATTCGTTAACGCAGGGTCCTTCCTGACACTTAAACTTTTTGTTTGTGCGAAGGAAAATCGATGAAGGGGAGAGAGGGGTTGGGGGTTAGAGGAATCGATGTCTTTCGGAGGAGCGGTGGTTGGGTGAGGAGACAGGTTATTTTAAGAAGTGCAACTGTGTCTCGTTTTATCGAGTAGTTCCTGGTCCAAACGTCCACTGACTCGACATGACTCTTAGCGTCAAGTAAAAATCTTTTATTTGAGGTTAATCGTTAGAGTCGACGAACAAAGTAAAGGACCGACAAGTAAAAAGTGAACACGACGACGACGACGACGGTCGTAGAGACACCCCTGAAGTCTGGACCTCCGGGACCCCTTTGTACACCCAGAACCAAGAATTGGACAGTTCCCTTGAACGTAAAACGATTCCACTCCAGACTCGCACCTCCTGTGTACCAACTGTGTAACTAAAGGAAAACACACAACATGGTCTGTGGTCTTATGAGGGAAATGTCTGGACAGTGTACACCCGATAACTAGGGTAAAATGTCTACTCCTTTACCCCCGAGTTTCTCCAATTCCTAAAAGACGGAGTCTCTTACAGTAAGAAGGGAGGGGGTGGGGTCAACGGGTTCGGACCCGTAAGAAGAATTAAGGTTTTAGTAGTTAATGATTGAGAAAAGAAAAACAGAGGTTTAATCCAACGTTTAGGTGTACGTAGGGAGGTAGGGGCGACGGAAATAGGAGTAGACCCAGTGACAGTGGGTTGTTCGTCAGTAGCCAACGGGTCACAAATGGGTCGGGATAAGGTTTGTGACCCCTATGTATTTCTTTGGCGTGACCCGTTTCTAGGGTCGGGAGCTCGTCCGAAACAATGGATCTAGAGAACGGACCTAGAGGAGAGGAGGGTGTATTTGGTAATAGATGTCACGTCGAGTGAAAGGGCTTTAGTTTTACACTAGTCCAGTAAGGGAACATGTTAATTACATTTCTAACTCCAGATAGGAGGAGTCACACTAAATGTTTAGGGAAAATACTGGACCGGGAACGGTCGAGGGGTAGGGTTGAGAGGTGGAGTGTAAGGTACAAGATGAAGGGAAGTATACTTGAAAAGACATAAAGTCTTAGATCCCAGGGCATGAGAAGGGTCGGGGGACCGAAGGCGTGTACCTCGAGAGACGCGGACTGTGTTCCAAACGGGGGAAATGTAGGATAAGTAAGAAGTCAAAGTCGGACCTGTGGTGAAGGTGCCAACGGAAGGGACTGGAAGATGGGACGGGCCCCAATGTGACGTCGAAGACGAGACACTAGAGTATCGTCGTCAGAAGGGTGTACGATCGTGTCAGAACGAAATAATCCCGACAGACAGTGATCTAACACGGGAACTTCTGTCCCTATTGTAGACGGGACGAGTAGTGACTTAGGTGTTTGGTTTCCGTCGGGAGTCATAAACAAACACCTCACTTGTGTATAATTTCTTCACGGTCCAGAGTCAAAGTATCTCTCATTCACCGTCCTTACCCTAAACTTGAAGTTTTGGAAAGAGAGTTGGTGACATTTTGCGTACCACTTTCTACACTAGTCTTGTGTAGTAGTGACAGTATTTAGAAGGGTTAGTTTTCGTCTCTGAGTTCGATTCCTCCCCAAAGACTCCACCGCGATCACCATTTCTTGGGTAGACGGTTACGTTCTCTGCACTCTAAGCTCAAGTTAGGGACCCAGCCCTTCTAGGGGACCTCCTCCCTTACCGTTGGGTGAGGTCATAAGAACGGACTCTTAGGGTACCTGTCTCCTCGGACCGCCCGATGTCAGGTGCCCCAGTGTTTCTCGATCTGTGCTGACTGTGTTGAATCCTACGTGTGTCCGATCCCTCTGTCCCTGTGTGTTCTGTGTCACAGCCTCAAAGTCGCAGAATCATCCTCATCACTATCATCTCACAATCAACGAGTCAGCACAGGCTGAGACACTGGGGTACGTGACATCGGGCGGACCGAGGAGACAGGTACCTTAAGAGGTCCGTTCGTTTAACCTCACCCAACGGTAAGGGAAGAGGTCCCCTAGAAGAACTGGGTGCCTAACTTGGGTCCAGAGGGGGGTCACGTCCGTCTAAGAAATAGTAGGTTCGGTGGTCTCTTCAGGCAAAGTACTAGAATCCAGAAATCTTACTAACTCGAAGAAGGACCCATAGTTCCCTGACCGTCTTTGTGTCTTATAGGTTTTCTCCTACTTGGACTCTATAACGGAACAGAAAGCCTGGGTATTCTTAACTCCAGGTCCACCCCTCCTACGCGAGGAAGTTGAATGTGTTTCATTCTCCGTTCAAAACCGGACCTTGAGGTCCAAAGGACTGTGGTCTGTAGTACGAACATAGTACTCGTATTGATTTCAGATTCACGACTCAGTAATACTTCACCCAGTTTTTAGGTTTTTTTAAGATTTAAACGAGCATACGAGTCTCGACACTGACACCTTCCCCCATAAAAATGAAGAACTACCTTTTAAGGAAACATTCTTCCTTTCCACTTATGACTGTGGTCACCCCAATCATGTCTTTGGTGACACCCGGTAAAGTTCTTTTGGTTCACCACAAAAAAACAAAAAAACACAAAAAAAAAATTGTATCACGGATGGAATGAGTAATAAAGGAGAAAATAAAAAAAAGTAACAAGAAAAGTAAACAAACAAAACACCGACATGGTGTGTCGTACACCCTAGAATTAAGGGACTGGTCGGTACCTTGGACACGGGAGACGTCACCTTTACGTCTCAAAATTTGTGACCTGGTGGTCCCTTAAGGGGTTGGTTCACTGAAGAGAGAATCAGTAGGTGGTCGTTCCTTCTGTCCCTCTTTGTCTTTCCTTTAGACTGGGTGAACACCCCGACGAATGCGAGTAGAGGTGACCCTCCTTTACCTCTCCATCCCTAAATACCCGTCTGACTCATTCAGACAATTAAATGACACAAGGTCCGTACGATTCTTGTAGTGCACGGAACAGGGTAAGTCAAGATCGTTGGGTTACCCTGTATACGGGTACCAACATGTTGATCATCCATGACTCGACCCAGAACTTAGACTGCAATTCGGACCCAAAATGTTACGCACTGTAACTGAGAGTCTGTTGTCTTGACAACCGACTACCACTGACCTACTGGTGACTAGTTTACGACGGGCCAAATCTTGACACAGTAGAAGGGATAAGATCTCCTCCGGGTCTGTTTTATTCTTACTACAGGTTCCAGGGAGTCCCTTTGGCATTCCCCCGAATCGGGACCTTTATGGATTTCTAGTACTCTTGATCTTTTTCATGACTGGAATCGTAAGATCTTTCAGGAGTTAGGTGACTCTTGTTACTTTTGTTGATGATTGGTACATGACGCCCTAAAGGTGTCTATTGAAGTTAGACACACTCCGACTGGAACTCTCTAGTAATATTAAAGGTAGAGACAAAATAGATTTCATGGAAGTTTCGTCAGTCCATTACCTTTGTTTCGGTCCCACCACCAATCCCCATCCTAAGTTCGGGTCTAGACGGGAAGTGGTGGTACCCTACGGTTCAACGGTGTCGAGCTGGTGGTTATGTTTGTAACGTGGACCAAACTCGAGGTCACAGGACTGAAGACACAAAACTAAAGTAGACAATCTTTCTTTGACGGAGGTCACCCCTACACTCCCATTTAGTCCGTTAGAGTTTTGTGTAACCTCAAGACGTGGTACGTTTATGTCTGAGAGAACGAGACGAAACTTAATAATAATAAGTAACAGGAACCTCTCTTTACTTCCATCCTCTTCGTTAAATAACGATTCGGACGTCGACCTCTTTCTGTACTGAATCCTATTTTAACTAACCCGTTCCCCCAGTGATAGGAAGGAAAGTAAACGTATTTACGTATAAGGACTCTTCATTTGGATGTCGGTGCTTGTCGTAAACGACGGAGAGTGGGACCTCACTCGAGTGGTGGTGAGTTCAGAGGGACGTAGGAAGTAGGGGTTCGAAGAGGGGACGACGAGTGAGGGTCTCGGGAACCATCTTAATTTTAATATTTCTACCATTTTAAGCCGTTGACAAGGACACTGTAGATTTCTAATTTATGGTCGAAAAAAAAGAGGGTCGTTGTCAAAGGACGGGTCTCTAAGATTTCGTTCTCTAACTCGACCAATCTCGAAGGAGTCCTCGATGTTTGGTCCGAGCCCTCGGTCTGTCTATTTGGTGTCGGGAATTTCAGTTGACGACATTCGGAGGGAGTCAAAGTAGTAGACATTTTCCCCCTGTTCTTACCTCCGGAGGAACACTCTAACACCACCCGTAAGTTTCTCGTCTAAGTAAAATTTTTGGAAATGTTATCTGATTATATGTAACCTTCCTGACTACGACTTCGACTTCGAGGTTATGAAACCGGTGGACTACGCTTCTTGACTGAGTGACCTTTTCTAGGAGTACGACCCTTTCTAACTTCCGTCCTCCTTTTCCCCTACTTTCTCCTACTCTGCCAACCTACCGTAGTGGCTGAACTACCTGTACTCAAACTCGTTCGAGACCCTCAACCACTACCTGTCCTTCAGACCACACGACGTCAGGAACCCCAACGTCTCAGTCTGTGCTGACTCGCTGACTTACTGTTGTTGTTGTACAACATTTATACGATACTCACCGTCACTCCCCGACTGTGTGGACGTAAGTCTACCGAATCCCAATTCCTGGACCCGATCCCCACTTGGTCGGACCCAAGTTTAGGGTCACCAGGTAAAAGTTCAACGTACTGTGACCCGTTCAAACATTGGACTCCGGTAAAGGAGAGGACATTTTAGACCCTTCTGACCTCCTTCCCCTCTGCTGTCACGGACGGCGTTTCCCGACGACACTCCTACTTCACTCACTGATACGATCCGTACACCACCCATGTCAGCAGGTGATCCCGTCGATATTGTTTTACGGCGTCCAACCCGTCGTATTTTTTGTCTGTAAGAAAAGAAGTCTCAAAACCTTCGATCTTCGGGTACTAGTTTTACGACGTCTCAAGTCAAGGACAAATCTAGAGGGAAGGATAGAAGGGAAGAGAGGACACGAGTACACCGGAAAGGAGACACGTGAACCAACCCCTCTCTCCCCTTCTCTCTCTCTCCCTCCCTCCCTCGTGAGACCACAGAGAAGGAGAAGAATGTCCCGTGTTCCGGATACCCTAATCCCGGGGTAGGAATACTGGAGTAAATTGGAATAAATAGAGGGACTTCTTGAAGAGAGGTTCATCAAGGTGTCCTCGATCTTGAAGGTGCATACTTAAAATCACCCTGTATCAAGTCGGATATTTGCACAAGTTTGTTGTAATTGATAAAACTCGTCAGGTGAGTCCCTTCATCGACCTTGATTTTATAATTACGTTTTCATCTTTCGACTAAGGTACCAAGAGGAAGGGAGACGTAAAGGGGAAGTCGTTGGTTTTTTGTCGACACCAGTGGGGAAGGTCTGTTCGGTACAGGAGGGGGTCGATACCTCCGAAGTCAGTGACAACTACACCTTAGACGAAAGAGGAATGAACTTACAAAAGATTGGAAGAAAAGAAGGAGGGACCGTGGTCACTCTCCATTGTGGTGAGTAGGTATCTTGATAGACGTTTAGTCAAAACGATGTGAATCGTCGACCACCGAAACGATGTCCCGTTTTATAAATTGGTCGTCGTCTACCCCGTTGACCCCTAAAGATAGATTATGGTCCCTTAATCCCATAGAGTCTCTAGGTCCTTAAGGTACTCTTAGGAGTTCTCTCCCCCGCTCCCCCTTTCCTAACAGAATCAAAAGACAAAATACCATAATGATCATATCACTGTCGATAAACAACTCATAGATGGTCCATCACAGACAAGTCGTCATAGACTCTCGAAATGTGCCCAGTAAAGTAAGTTGGAAGAATTATCAGTAGATACCGTCACTGAAAGAGAGTCCCTCCGCCCCTTTCCCTCCGTGACACGGGGGTCGTCTGAAAACCGGTACAGACCCCAGTCAAAATCAAAAGTTTTGACCCCAACCCCCCACCCCTCTTACGTGATGACCCTAGATCGTCCATCTCCGGTCCTTACGGCAAGTTGTAGGACGTTGTGTGTCCTGTCGGGTTTATAGACTGGGGTTTACAGTTATCACGGTTCCGACTCTTAAGACATTCTATCGACGACGACGACGACGACGACGACAATTCAGCGAAGTCAACACAGGCTGAGACACGCTGTGGTATCTACCGTCGGGTGGTCCGAGGGGGCAGGGACCCTAAGAGGTCCGTTTTTGTGACCTCGCTCAACGGTAAAGGAAGAGATTGCGTACTTTCACTTTTCACTTTTACTTCAACGAGTCAGCACAGGTTGAGATACGCTGGGTCACCTGACGTCGGATGGTCCGAGGAGACGGGTACCCTAAAAGGTCCGTTGTCATGACCTCACCCAACGGTAACGGAAGAGGTCATTCTATCGATGAGAAAAATTTTATTAACATAAATAAATAAATACCGACACGACCCAGAAGTAACGACAACACCCGAAAAGAGATCAGCGTCCCTCGCTCCCGATGAGAACTCGACGTCGCGAACCCAAAGAGTAACGTCACCGGAGAGAACGACGACTCGCCCCAGAGATTCCACGTGCCCGTAGATATCGACGTCGTACACCCGAGTCATCAGCACCAAGGACCTGAGATCTCGTGTCGAAGTCATCAACACCTCGTCCCGAATCAAGGAGGCACCATACACCCTAGAAGAAGGGCCTAGTCCCTAGTTTGGGTACAGAGGACGTAATCGTCCGCCTAAGAAATGGTGATTCGGTGGTCCCTTCGGGACTGTATCGATGAGTAACAAAGAAGAAATGTTCGTTCCTGTGGCTAATGGTCTCCTTACTTTGTTAGTCGAGTTTAGTGTCTCCTCCGTCCTAGACTTGGGTTCTCGGAGAGAGAGGTGGTTCAGGATATTTGTTAGTACGTATGTGTAGCCGTATACGTAGTTTATGGAGCGAGGAACTTTATTTTCGATGCCGTTTGGATCTATCGTATAATTTTTCGTTTCTGTAGAGAAACGGTTGGTTTCAGGTGTATCAGTTTCGACACCAAAAAGGTATTGAAAGGTAGACGTGTACCAGTACTCGTCTACACTCTCTACCTGGTATTTCTTCCCACTCGTGACTTCTTAACTACGAAAACTTAACGCGACCTCTTCTGAGAACTCTCAGGGAACCTGTCGTTCCTCTAGTTTGGTCGGTTAACATTTCCTTTAGTTGAGACTTATAAGTAGTCTTCCTGACTTCGATTTCGACGTTATGAAACCGGTGGACTAAGCTTCTTGACTGAGTAACCTTTCTGGAGCTACGACCCTTTCTAACTTCCGTTCTCCTCTTATGTCACCGTCTCCTACTTTACCAACCTATCGTAGTGGCTGAGTCACCTGTACTTAAACTCGTTTGTGGTCCTCGATCATTTCCTGTCCCATCGGACCGTACGACGTCAGGTACCCCAGTGTTTCTCAGTCTGTACTGACTCACTAACTTGTTATTGTTGTTGTTGTTTACGTAGTTATATTGTAGGACAGACGTAAGTTCGGTAACCACAAGGGTTCTGACACCCTGGTGCCCACCTGTGGTGGGTAACGACATCTGGTCGACTGACTTTGTTGCGACGTCACATGATTGTGATCCTTGGTCGAGTGTAAACTAGGGTTCAGTAAAAACTAGAGAGTCTTGTCTATAAGAAGTGTTTTCTTTGACTAAGTACTTAAAGGGTTGACAAAAAAGGGGGTCGACGTCGATTACATCCATAAAGGTCGATATCTAATATAACTTAGAAACCCTGACTTTTTTTTCCCTTTAGTCGAAGTCCACGACTCGATTTCTTTCTCCCCAAAATCTTCTTCCTCTTACTAAACGGGATTGAGAGGTATAAGTGGGAGTGCGAAGTCTAGTTTTTCATTAACGGTTAACAACAGTACAATTCTCTCTCCATTGACACATCCAGTTTGAAAGACTAAAGAATAAGTCCCTTTAAAAGGTGAGGGGTTGAGAGTAGTTTTTCGGGTTTAGATTCTTTCGGCACGACGGTTTTCCCCGAGTCTTTTGTGTTTACTAAAAGAAATTTCTGAGAAAACAGGTAGTCTTTCGTTCGGTGACCTAGTCTGATTAATAAAGGGTTGTTTCTCTACTCTAAAGAAAAACGTAGACGAGCGAAAACGATAGTTTCCTTGAAAAAAAAAAATTACATAGGATCTGTTCCTTCGAGTTTTCCCTCCGTACACAGGCTTCGCTTATTATAAAAAAGTGTAATAAAGGTCAACTTAAACGAATTTAGACAGTATAAAATGAGGAACAGTAATAAACTTTGGAAGTGGTACTCAATGTCGAGCACTCCCTGTCCTTCCGTGAGGACACTTACTACGACCCATCGTCTCCTACTTTTTTCTGTTTCTATCCAGGTCCCACTGACTACTTATTTCCCTTATTCCTTCTCCACTGACAAAATAGAGTTATCGCAATAACTATAGAAACATAATCTCCGCATCTCTCTGACATATACACTTGACCTATCCCTAATAAGGTTTCCTTTTCGTTATAAACCTAATTTTGCCCAAATACTCAATACAGTTTACTCGTAAAGAACGGAGCCCTAATGGGTTTCTCCGGACACGTGTACGTATGCGGAGCGCAAAGGGGGTCGTAAGTACTCGTGATGACTAATCGGCACCCTTTGACTCTTCACGGGAAAGTCTCTCCCACTGCGTTTTTACTTTCACTGGTGTCACTTTCGGTTCCAGCTCGACACACACGGTCTATGGCAAGGTACAAGAAACATAGTCAAGTAAGATTATCGGAAATCCTTCACCCGTAATACTGACAAAAGTAAAATGTCTACCTTTTTAACTTCGTGTTGACATCCAACTTCACAGCACCAATTTTCGACGTCCGAAAACGTTCACGTCCGACCGAGTCATGTCTAAGACTAAGACGCAAACTATCGAAACACTAGAACTGGTTTGTCTCCCAGTTCAATGGAACGACTCAGATCAAAGGAACAATCGTTTTATCTTTACTACTACCACCACTATCGTCACCACTACTACTACTACCACTACTCTACTACCACCACCTCCACTATAGTCAAGTCAAGTCAGTGAGTCAGTACAGGCTGAGAAACGTTTGGGTACCTGACGTCGTGCGATTCGAAGGGATAGGTAGTAGTTGAGGACCTCGAACGAGTTTGAGTACAGGTAGCTCACTCACTACTACTACCATGGATCGATTAACAGTTACCCTATCAAAATTCCTACTTTACTCTATTAGGTTCATTTCATGAATCGTAGGACGGAGTGTATTTCATGGACAGTTATTTATACTTGAGAAGCACTAAGTATAAAGTCTTAACTACCACTTAAGTAATAAAATTAAGGGTTCGTCTACATCTGAGTCAGACCGGGGTACCTTTCTAGAAATGCAAATTCGTGTAGATTAATAAAACGGTTGATTCCAGACAGATCAGTTCCGATACCAAAAAGGTCATCAGTACATACCTACACTCTCAACCTGACACTTCTTCCGACTCGTGGCTTCTTCACTACGAAAACTTGACACCACGACCTCTTCTGAGAACTCTCAGGGAACCTGACGTTCCTCTAGGTTGGTCAGGTAAGACTTCCTCTAGTCGGGACCCTAAAGAAACCGTCCTGACTACGATTTCGACTTTGAGGTCATGAAACCGGTGGAGTACGCTTCTCAACTGAGTAACCTTTTCTGAGACTACGACCCTTCCTAACCCCCGTCCTCCTCTNCAATTATCATAAGGAAATAACATGACAACTATAAACTCCCAGACATTCTCCTCTCACTTTTTCAACCGAATTTCGAGTTGTAAGTCTTTTACTTCTAGTACCGTAGGCCAGGGTAGTGAAGTACCCTTTATCTACCCCTTTGTCACCTTTGTCACAGTCTGAAATAAAAAACCCCGAGGTTTTAGTGACGTCTACCACTGACGTCGGTACTTTAATTTTCTGCGAATGAGGAACCTTCTTTTCAATACTCGTTGGATCTATCGTATAAGTTTTCGTCTCTGTAATGAAACGGCTGATTCCAGACAGATCAGTTCCGATACCAAAAAGGTCATCAGTACATACCTACACTCTCAACCTGACACTTCTTCCGACTCGTGGCTTCTTCACTACGAAAACTTGACACCACAACCTCTTCTGAGAACTCTCAGGGAACCAGACGTTCCTCTAGGTTGGTCAGGTAAGACTTCCTCTAGTCGGGACCCTAAAGAAACCGTCCTTACTACGATTTCGACTTTGAGGTCATGAAACCGGTGGAGTACCCTTCTCAACTGAGTAACCTTTTCTGAGACTACGACCCTTCCTAACCCCCGTCCTCCTCTTCCCCTGCTGGCTCCTACTCTACCGACCTACAGTAGTGACTGAGCTACCAGCACTCAGACTCACTTGAGGTCCTCAACCACTACCTGTCCCTCCGAACCGCACGACGTTAAGTTCCCCAGCGTTTCTCAGCCTGTGCTGACTCGCTGACTTGACTTGACTTGACTTGACTTGACTTGAAGATTACGGACGAGTCGAGGACACACTGGGTCCCGTTGATTCAACTAGAGAGACTTGGAGTCTATAACCACACACTCTACCTCAGAGCAGGTCCCCACCGGCACACATTAAATATGAGTAACAAATCACTTATTTTTCGTAGAAAGAAAAAATTCGACGTCATATTAAATGTTACGACACAATCGAAGATCATACATAGTTTCACTACGTCAATATTATAAATATATCTGTACAGATAAGAATAGGTATAAGAAAAGGTAATATCAAATAATGTTGTATAAAGAAAAATAAAGTTTTGACGTTCTGAGAGGAAAGGAAAGAGACAGTCAGAGACAGTAGGAGTCGGAGAGGGTCGGGACTTGGTTAGGACTTGTTCGAGACCATCCTCAAACCTTAAGTCGGACCTCAGGACCCACATAGAAAACGGTGTTGGGGGGTCTACGGACGACTGGAGGGTCTTGTCAGGACAAAAGGACCGTATGAGGTAAGGGGGTCCCGTTAGTCCCAGAGGGACATAACAGCTCAGATGCTGGTTCGAACCGGAATCGTCGGGAGACTAGTACAAGGACTCGACAATCGGGTTCAGGATGTACCTTAGGTCTTACGTTCAGTGGTGGGTGGTCTACGAAGTCTCAGTTTATCTGTACTCGAATTTAAGACCGATACTGACTAGTTCAGTGAGGTGGAGAGGTTCTGAGTCAAAAGAATGAACACTTTACCTTTATTCTTCGGGATAATGCATACCCCGGCAACCCTCCTAATTTGTATTGTGACATATATCTCGTAAATCCTATCATAAACCAAGTATCATTTGACAGTTATTTTTAATTAGTGAAGGACCCCTGTGAAAATTAGTAGAGTTGGGAGTGTAGGGGTGAGTCTAGTTCGGGGAAGCTACAGTGGACGTCGTCTATGTCGGGTTCAACTGGTGTAGGGAAAGTACGGTCCAATTGAGGGGGTCGGACCCAGGAAATATGAGGACCGTAAGAAGGAAAGGAAGTTAGGGGGAGTCTCCAAGAACATATTGGATTATTTCGAAGGTGTAAAATGTAGTATTACAGTAAGTTGGAGAACTCCCAAGGAGATCTGACAGACGAAATTTCTTACGAACCATGAAAGGTCCATGGTTTGATAACGGGTTATAATAATCCTTCTGTCCGTCTAGATCTCTCTTTCTACGGGAGTCTGGCTCAGTCGTGGTGTAGTGAGGGGAGTTTAGTTACCAAGAGATCACTCTGAGACTGAGGAGTGTCGAGAAAACCAACGTTCATTGTCTTTGGGTTGAGCCATATCGAATTCATTTTTTCATTTAATTAACCGAATGTAATTTCCAGGTACCCCGAAGGGTCCACCGTGATCACTACTTCTTGGACGAACGGTTACTTCCTCTGTTCCAAGTTGGGGACCCAGTCCTTCTAGGGGACCTCTTCCTTTACCGTTGGGTGAGGTCATAAGACCGGACCTCTTAGGGGTACTTATCACCTCAGACCACCCGAGGTATTCTAGTGTTTCTCAACCGGGGTGTTGACTTCACTGAATCGTTCGTGTATTTCCTGGTCTCCGCTCAGACCGAAACTCGTTGTGAACTAGGTCTCAGATCCTCTCTCGTAGTTTTTAGACGGAGACAGAGAGTTAAGAAAAAAGAATAACCGAAATAAAACTCTGTTCGGGAAGGGAAAAGTTATTCCTTTGTCGAGGTCCTCTGTGGGGATGGTCGAATCGTAGGTCACAGACGTGTGTCGTTTCGGTTAGATGGCTGTGCCCCAACACCACTTCCTTTCACATCGTAAATAGTGTTCCGGTTCGTTTCTTATGTCTGTCGATTGCAAGTTTTCTTGGTTTGAAAGGTTATCTACAGTCCCTTTCCAAAAACTTCTGTTCCCACGTACTAGTCGAATACCTATCAAAAGACTGAACTACTATTCCATTATCCCTCAGTTGTAGTAGTTGGAGTACAAGGTTGGTCAGACCCCAGATGTCCGAACGCCCGTCGTTCGTCAATTGAAGAAGGTGGACTACTCCCAAAGTCATAAACGTTTTGTCGAATTCCTATACCGAGTCTTATAGTAGATATCTGGAACTCCTCTTCGATTTCCGGAAACTGAAACAAATTACCGATTGGATAATAATAAAACAGAACGAACCGACAAAAGGAAACAACGACGTAAAAGAGTGAAGAGACTAATTTAAAAGGTAAACTCCTTCCAGATCCTTCGACTTCAAGAAGACGTTTGTTCTATGTCCAACTCCTACACCACCCCCCCTCCGAGACAGCTCCCTTCCGGGGGATCACAGGACGAGACAATGTTGTACCAGTTGGGAATGGGTTAGTGACACCGGTCCCTCTATCTATCATGCAAAACTAACTAGTCTAGACGTAACATACAGGTGGGGACCGTGACTCCCCTCTTAGTCCGGGGGAGTTTTGTGGACCTGACTCACTCCTTACCCGTTAAGGGGTTCCCAGTTCGACTCCGAGACTAATCTTCTTTCCTCTAATGACTCGTTTTCGTTTCTACGTGTTTGGCCAACCCTCAATATTGTCGGACTATTCTGTGAGGTTCGGGTCTCAGTCTAAACCGAGTTGAGGTGAGTTCCTTACCAGGACACCTAGTTAGTCTCTACTTTGAATACTGAAGTCTGAAGTGAACCGTAGTAAGAGGAGTGGTTGTGTCAAGGGAAGAAGGAAGTCGACAGTCAGAAAGTGAGGGCGTTGTGTGTGGAGCGACTACGATTAGGAGGTTGGATGACAACTATGGAACACTGAAGTAAAGGTGTCTACCCACAGACACAAATTCTCGTGTGGAATAACAGTAACTTTATTGTCCTACGATTTTGGAAATATTTAACTATACGGTCTGTTCTCCCTCCGTTTTTACTTACGATTCAAAGGAACGTATTATGAGACACCCTACACAAAAAGGGGGATTCTTATAAAATCGTAATTAATTCTATTTGTTACTATATACGACTTTCTGTTAACTTAGACAAGAACCAATTTTTACAGGAGCAACCCATTTTTATCATGGGTTTAATATCGTGTATTTCTACGTCCCCCTTTTTATGACATTTGGATATTGTACTAATTTTATCTTTGCGTTTGACCATTACTACTCCGGACGTTCTCTAGACCCCCTCCTTCTCTTTCTACCCCTTCATCGTTCCGTACAGTAGTCCGAATTAAATAAGTGGAGGGAGACCCTAAGAGAAATGACAGAAAGAGAAATTATTATTAGTGGTAAATAGTACCATACCAATTGTATACAAAAGTTACTTTCACCACAACAATAATGGTCAAAGATTCACCCCTTAGACTTGAAATCTCTCAAATTCAGTTCCAGTGTGTCCATACTTTACCGTCTTGGTCCGAAACTTGGTCCAATTGAATTGAAGGGTTTGTGAAGGGTCGAGAGATACGATGGACTGACATCGGTACGAGAGGAGAAACTCTCAGAGGGTATAGTGGATTGATCGAGTAGAGAAGCCTCTTCCGTTACCGTGGGATGAGGTCATGAGATCGGACCTTTTAGGGTACCTGCCTCCTCGGACCACCCGNTCCGAAACTTGGTCCAATTGAATTGAAGGGTTTGTGAAGGGTCGAGAGATACGATGGACTGACATCGGTACGAGAGGAGAAACTCTCAGAGGGTATAGTGGATTGATCGAGTAGAGAAGCCTCTTCCGTTACCGTGGGATGAGGTCATGAGAACGGACCTTTTAGGGTACCTGCCTCCTCGGACCACCCGACGTCAGGTACCCCAGCGTTTCTCAGCCTGTGCTGACTCGCTGAAGTGAAACTGAAAAGTGAAAGTACGTAACCTCTTCCTTTACCGTTGGGTGAGGTCACAAGAACGGATCTCTTAGGGTCCCTACCCCCTCGGACCACCCGACGGCAGATACCCCAGTGTGTCTCAGTCTGTGCTGACTTCGCTGAATCGTCGTCGTCGTCGTCGTCGAGTAGAGAAATCTCATCTCATGTTTATTTCGATTGTCAAGTGTCTCCAGTGTAAATACTACACGACCCAGAAGGGACCACCGAGTCTGTGATTTCTTAGGCGGACGTTACGTCCTCTGGACCCAAGTTAGGGATCCTACCCTTCTAGGGGTCTCTTTACTTAACTTTGGGAGAAGTCTTAAGAACGGACCTCTTAAGGTACCTGTCCCCCGGACCACCCATGAGAGATACCCCAGTGTTTCTGAGTCTGTGTTAACTCGGTGACTCGTGTCCGTGTCAAGATTCGAAAAGTATACGTAACCGAATAAATTATCAGTGTTAATAATATTGTTATAACTCTCTAGTAACGAAAGTAATCGGGGTAAATGCCTAACTATAACAACAAATTCGGCACAGGTTAAGAAACGTTAGGGTGCCTGACGTGGTATGGTTCGAAGGGACAGGAAGTAATAGTGGACCTTAAACGAGTTTAAGTACAAGTATCTCAGTTACTACGATAGATTGGTAGAGTGGGAGACAGTGGAGGAAGAGGAGGACGGGAGACAGAAAGGGTCGTAGCTCTAGAAAAGGTTATCCAACCGAAAAACGTAGTCCACCGGTTTCATAACCTCGAAGTCGAAGGCAGGAAGGTTACTTATAAGTCTTAACTAAAGGAAATGATAACTGACCAAACTAGAGGAATCATAGGTTCCCTGAGAGTTCTCAGAAAAGGTCTTGGTGTTAGTTTTCGTCGTTGAGAAACGGTGAGTCGGAAGAAATACCAGGTCGAGAGTGTAGGTAAGGACTGAAGACCTCTTTGGTATCGAACATGATCTGTCTGGAAACAGCCGTTTTACTACAGAGACGAAAACTTATGTGATGGATCCAAACACTATCTAAAAGAAGGTTCCTCGTTCACAGAAAATTAAAGTACCGACGTCAGTGGTAGGTGTCACTAAAACCTCGGGTTCTTTTATTGGACTAAACGGTACTTCACTCCCCTGGTCTACAGTACTAGAAGCAAAAATCTTACAACGCAAAATTTAGTCGAAAAAGAGAGAGGAGAAAGTGGAAGTAGTTTTTCGAGAAATCAAGGAAAAGTGAAAGACGACAATCTCACCATTACAACATCGGTGCACAAGACCCTTTGTGTGAGTGAGTCCTGTTACGTCTATCACCTCACGTCAAATAATATGACCTCCCGGGTTCCGTCCCCTGGGACTGGTGAAAAACACTTTTGGAACATATGAGATTCACATGCACGGGTTTGGATGGAGGGGTTTAAGGGGCTTTGATCAGACTTGTTTCCTTTTCTTTCTATATTAGTTTCGATTGGGTACTAAGTATACGGACTTCGGATCCATCAATTGTCACTTGTTAATAGTTATCCGGACACCAGTATGGGGTTTTTCGTATTATCTTAAATACTAAGATAAGTCAATGTGTCTATTGATCCCATAAGAAAATCCGCTACCTCTCAGGTCCAAGTTCGGGAACTCGAGAAGGTAGACCCCCAGACCAAAAGGTCAACCATACAGGAAAGGTATCTATGACCTGTATGTCGAGTTTCAGGTGCCAGGTCGGGTTCTACCTCAGGACGAAAGTTCTACCTCGGACAAGATAGACAAAGGAGGAAGTCATAGTAGACGTATAGACTCCAACAACTATAAAGAGGGTCGTTACAACTAAGGTCGAACACTAAGTAAGTCGGGTTGTAAAACGAACTACAAGAGATGTATATTCAATTTATTCGTCCCATTGTTATGTGTCGGAACTACCTTAGGAAAGGGTCAAACCTTGGCCAAAAAGGTTCATTCCAAGATTGGCAACAAAGAACTAGATGTTTGTCCAAAGAGTCCATTTCACCAGACCATAAGGGAAGAGAAATTCTTAAAGGGTGTCAGACAACACTGGGTGTCTCAGATTACAAAATCGTATCGGTTACTTCGTCTTCATATACAAAAAGAACTTAAGGGAACGAAGGAGACGACGACGACGACGACGACGACGATTCAGTGAAGTCAGGACAGGTTGAGACACACTGAGGTATCTACCGTCGGGTGGTCCGAGGGGCCAGGGACCCTAAGAGGTCCGTTCTTATGACCCCACCCAACGGTAAAGGAAGAGGTCACGTACTTTCATTTTTCACTTTCACTTCAACGAGTCAGCACAGGCTGAGAATCGGTGGGGTACCTGACGTCGGATGGTCCGAGGAGGCAGGTACCTAAAAGGTCCGTTCTCAGGACCTCAACCCACGGTAACGGGAAAGGCAACGAAGGAGATACTAGGTCGTTTACAACCGTTAAACTAGAGACCGAGATTTAGGTCGAACATGAGACCTTCAAGAACCAAGTGTATGATGACTTCGGATCGAACTTCCCAAAACTCGTATTGGAACGATGGTATACTTTACTCGTGTTAACATGTCATCAAACTTGTAAGAAACCGTAACAAGAAGAAACCCTAACCTTACTTTTGACTGGAAAAGGGTAGGACACCGGTGACGACTCAAAAGGTTTAAACGATCGTATAACTCAAGTCGTGAAAGTGTCGTAGTAAAAAAATCCTCAAATTTATCAAGTCGACCTTAAGGTGGTGGAGGTGATCGAAACAAACATCACTACGAAAAATTACGAAAGTGTGAAAATGCCTAACAACAACAACAAGTCAGTGAGTAAGTACAGACTGAGAGACGCTGGGGTGCCTGACGTCGTGTGGTCCAAAGGGACAGGAAGTGGTAGAGGGTCTTAAACGAGTTTGAGTACAGGTGACTCAGTCACTACGGTAAGTTGGGAGGCCCTTTTAATTTATCGAACGGGTACAGTCTGTCACCACCCTCGTCCTTAAATTCCGTTCACTGGACCGGAGTCTCAGGTACGAAAAATGACGACACAAGGTACCAAGAAGGAAAAAGTCCCCTCGGTAACCACTAGGTACCACAGTAAAAGGGGTCTCAAAGACATCTCTACTGGGAGATGTGTAGATAAACCCATATCGGAACGTAAAGTCCTCCCCTATTAAAATACAGAAACAGATTATCGATGAAACGTTCAGACTATTGAGGAACTCTCAGTTCTCGAAGATCCTGAGGAGGGTAGAGAGTGTTACAAAGACCGATTACGAAACGGGTACTATTCTCAAGTCCTCATAAACTGTTCCTCCGGTTACCTCCGATCAATTAAAAAGAGGAAGATATCGACGGTGGACGTACGACTCTCGGTTCTCTAGTAATAGGAGGTAACCTAGAGACACGGTCCTCTCTGACCCGTTCCTACTACCTACCGAAAGGTGTTTGGGTGGACGTTAACCTGCTTATCGAGTTTCGACACAGACCTAAAGAAGAATCCATGTTTAAATAAGTAAGTAGGGTAGCAGTGTGGATGAGTGAGTGAGTGCATAAGTTGGGAGAGAAGGGATCAAAAGAGTGAATAAACACGTAAGAGGCTTGTCAATGACTCTTCGACGCAACCCGGTCTACTAGACGAACCGGGAACCCTTATTTTACTACGTGTGTTAGGGTAGAGAGGAGTGGGTCTACCTGTCTCCTGACTACTTTCTCACCGAGGGTCGAATCGGTCCCGTATTCCTTTTGTCGGGATAATCGATAATTAAAGACGTCGGAGGTTCGGGACGTTTGAGTTTCGTCGACGTTCTTTACCTTCCGGGTAGAGCACGGAAACTGAAACGAGGACCAACCTTCCAGTTAATAGTCGTGTGGACTACGTACTCCAGGTGTCGAGTTTCAAGACCAACATTCTGTCGTCCGACTTTGAGGCAGAAGAGGAGCGGTAGTAAAAACCTGGAGTACTTAGTTTAGACGTAAACGAAAAGAAAGATTGTTCTCCTACCACGTACTAGAAGAAGGACCGATCGGAACCGAAGAGACTCGTTTCAAGAAAAACAGAGGTGTTACTGTTGTCGAACTGACCTAAGACTCTCAATATAATGAAAGGAAAGTCAGTAAATAGTACACGGATGACGCACAGCTATTTAGATGTACACAATAGAAATTCTACCCACGACAATAGTGGACGAATTTTCACCCCTTTGGGTACTCGGAACTTTTTTTGTCAAATTTGTTAAATCTACTCATATTCCTTTGAGTTATTGACTTTTACAATGAAATAAATAGAACTCAAAAGAATATACATAGAGAAGACAAACTCAACCACTATTACAAAAGTGTCGAGCGAGAGAGTATATTAAATATATATTATATATATTAAATTGTATTTACCCTAATAGTGATTACGAAAAATAACACGTGTTAAAAATTGTAAAGAGACACATATTATACATAATGAAGAATATTAATCTCCATGTTACATACGGAATTACAAACATCTCGTAATTCGTTACACACACACACACACACACACACATATGTGTGTGTGGGTGAATCAGTAACTCAGTACAGGTTGAGAAACGTTGGGGTACTGAGGAATCGGGTGACCTAAGGAAACAAGTACCCTAAGAGATCCGTTCTCATGACCTCACCCATCGATAAGGGAAAAGGTCCCCACAGAAGGGGTGGGTCCCTAACTTGGGACCAGAGGACGTCCCAACTTCCGCCTAAGACATGGTAGACTCGGTGGTCCCTTCGGATACTTCGGTATATTTTTATACATTCATCCTGTAATTCCAAGAGAACTTTAGGAAGGGTGGGAAGGTTCGTTGGTCGTGATCAAACCATTCTCGAGGACCGCAGTCCGTCCGAAAAGGTAGTAGTAATCCTGATTGATCGGTCGGTCTCTCCTTATAAAAGTCGTCAATATTACTTGTGAAGAAAAGAAAAAGGAAAGAAGGGGAAGATAGAAAATAAAGGAGGGGTCCATTTGCTACAGTCCTTCGTTCCATATAGAAAAGGATTGAAACAGGTACAAGTAGTTTTATATACGTTTGTAAACTAAATAGTTTTCTCTAAAACACTGTGTAAAAGGTATAAAACGAAGTAGTACTTCATCTTGTGTGTTAAGCCACGAACGTAAGATTATTTAATTGTCTAAATGACGGTGTAAGTAAAATTGCCAATGTAATACTGGTTGGATCTCTCGTATAATTTTTCGTCTCTATAATGAAACGGTTGTTTCCAGGTAGATCATTTCCGATACCAAAAAGGTCACCAGTACATACCTACACTCTCAACCTGACACTTCTTTGGACTCGCGGTTTCTTAACTACGAAAACTTGACACCACGACCTCTTCTGAGAACTCTCAGGGAACCTGACGTTTCTCTAGGTTGGTCAGGGAGGATTTCCTCTAGACGGGACCCACAAGTAACCTTCCTGACTACGATTTCGACTTTGAGGTTATGAAACCGGTGGAGTACTCTTCTTAACTGAGTAACCTTTTCTGAGACTACGACCCTCCCTAACGCCCGTCCTCCTCTTCCCCTACTGTCTCCTACTCTACCGACCTACCGTAGTGACTGAGCTACCAGTACTCAGACTCACTTGAGACCCTCAACCACTACCTGTCCCTCCGGACCACACGACGTTAAGTACCTCAGCGTTTCTCAGCCTGTACTGACTCGCTGACTTGACTTGACTTGACTTACCGGGTACCAAACCCTGTAAAAGTGTATAACAGAAAAGGAGTTGGGTTGCAAAATGGTAATCTTTCGTAGTCCGAGTCTTGAACACCCACAGGGGGAAGGGGTCCGATTAGACCTCTACCTCTTCTGGTTCTGGTCCCTTGAGACTAAGAAAAGACAGGGGGAGCTCAGACACGAAGACTGTAAGTTTTCTGAGAGGAACAAGAAAAACGACAGGATAAGAAAGAGGAGTGACTCACTTGTATCTTCCCGAACCGATCCTAAAGGAACCACCAGGTCACCGGTTCCAAGGGACGAGGGTTACGCACGTCGGTCCAAGGTAGGGACCAATCCCTTGATCTAGGGTGCACGAGGTCGATTCTCAGGTCGATTTCGTAGGACGTATGACGTTGGTTCTGGGTCGTGTCGGATTAATTAATTAATTAAAAAAAAAAAATTTCTCCCCGAACCGACGCCCCCCCCCCACCCCCACCATTTTTTGTTTCTCTCACCCCTTCGTTCACTCCCTTTTTGTACAAAGACAAAGTTTTTGTAAGAAGGGGGTTGTTAATGTTATGAACATACGGGGAAACGTTAAACTTTTGGCAAAGATAGAACATAAACTTTACACGTGAATGGACCTACAAGGGAGAGTGAAGTAGCGAGTCGTGGGTTAGATCCTCAGTGCAGTGGTCTTTCTGAAACGTCCAGACGTCCCGTCCGAGTCCGTGGGACCGAAGGGGGTGGTGGTAGGTTCCTGACGGAACTCTTTGTGCACACACTTTAACTGTACTAAACCCCATATATAGAAAAAACAAAATTTTTCAAAGTTTAAAATGTTTTTCTCTTTGTTGTCATATTACTTACAGGTATATTGGGCAGTGACTCTTTGTGAGGTTCCTATTGACTTATGAGTTTCCTATTGAAAATTCTCACTTTTGATTGATTTGTGAGGTTCCTATTGAATAAAAAATTTTATTCAATCTCACTATTGTGATTGAATAAAAAATTTTATTCAATCTCACTATTGTGATTGAATAAAAAGTTTTTATTTTGGAGAATGTTTAAGATCGATTAAAATCTTTGAGTGTTGCATGGTGAATGGTCTTAGGTGTAGGTACAGAATATTTTAGGGACGGTGACTTCTTGGAACAGTCCCTTTTTAGTCTCGACCCCTTCTTAATGTCGTCCTTTTTATCTAAAGTAACTCCTGATAACGTTATCTCTCTTTCTCTAGAGTCACATCTAGACTCGAGTCAAGACTTAGGTCGTACTTGTCCACCTCTAAACGTCGGTTCCTCGTCCCACCCGCAGTCACCTACCTTTCAATGATTCTCTTTTGTAATCCCCATTCCTTCTTAAAGACCGATTTAGTTAAACTGTCTTAGGAACGGTTTCTGTCCAGCCACTAGTCTGTAGTGGGCCTCCAACCCCACTTCTTACTCCTTAAACTAGTATATAGTTCCAACTAGTCCATTGTCCCCACCCTCCAAAGTTAGATTTGGTTAGATTCATCCATCCTAATAACTGTTTTACCCCGTTACTTTTCCACTTGTGACTTCGGGTTCCAGTCCCGAATCAACTCTTCTTCCAAGTCTCCTCAGACTGACGTCAAACCAGCTCGTCTCGCAGAAACAGTTGAAGTCCGGTGCAAAACCTTCCACTTCATCATTGCCATGGTGTCGTCGATAGATCAGGGAAAAAAAAAAAAAAAGAATAATTTGAACAATACAACATGATCTCATACCGACTAATTGTTACAAGACTATCAAAGTCCACCAGGTCAGTGAGAAGAACGTTGTAGAGGATGAAAAGTAAATTCTAGTTGGAAGAGAACTGAAAATCGGGTTCACTAGGTTCGTCTCGAAGTGGAGAACACCACCATCTCTTTGTAAACTGAATCAAGGCATAGTCCTCGCAAACACTGAAGAGGTTTCAGTCACGTTAAGTCCTTCTGAAAACGACTCTTACGACCCTGTCTCAATCCGAGAGATGGTGGGATTTCAACTTTGAAACTCCTACATTCGATTCGTAAAGACGTCAGTAAAGTGGTAATCCTCCTCGTTCCAATACCTTTACCTCAATTGTGTCTTCTTTCGTCTTGATCGTTCTGTGCGTCAGGACTACTTTGGCGACCTCAGGGATCTAGGTCGTCACGGATTTTGGTCGAGTCAATGTATTCGGTTGTTTATAGGACAAAACGAACTCGGTCAAACTCGACTCAAAAGATAAAGAACGAGGACTGTTCAAGACTATGGGTATTTAGTCCTTCCGTTTCTTCGGCAATTGGTCATTAGTCTCCCCCGTCAGATTTGTGAGTGACCGTTGTGTGTAGGGTGTGATCACTAACCACGATAGGGTCCTGTGTCAGTAAGGTCTTCGACCGAGACCCCAGGATCTTAGTCTACCTATATTTGCCGTCTCGTCTCTGGTGGGCTGAGGGTCAGGGAACGAACAAGAGGGTACGGGGTGAAGTTTCAGTAGAAACATCCACGTTCCACCTTTACGTAAGGAGTGTTCTTTCTAAGGTTTCGTCATTGCAAGGGAGAGAAGAAGAAGTGGTACTGCTTCCGTGGAGAGGACTAGTTGTTAGGAAAGAGTGGGAGCAGTCAGAGATAAATTGACCTAAAGGACCGTTCAGGACTAGATCCGAGGTGGGTGTGTGGACGCCTCGGTCCTTTCTTACCTTAGACGGTACGTGGGACGATAGACCGAAGGAACGACAGTAGTGTGCGTCGTTAATTCCATCTTAAAGGGTACTAGCGACTTAAGATTAGTGGGAGGTGTCACCGTAGATCCGACAAGTAATAGACTGTTCTCCCTTCATTGACTGATAAACCACAGACTAAAACCGACGTTTGACGTCCAGCAAGACCGACCACACAATATCGTCTCGTACCTCCTGCTCCCCTTTGGAAAGTAGTGGAAGTCTTTACTGTCGGTTCGGTTGGAGATTAAAGTGAGGTGCTTTGTTCCGTCAGCTCACGTAGGTATCCTGTGCCCTGATACGCGGAGGTCCCTGTGTCCTTGATTTCGGTCAGACCCTGGACTGAACCGTAAAGACCGTAGGTCTCTTTCACGTTGCCGAGGACCGACAGTGGACGACATGTAGAAGTAGAGAAAGACCATTTGTCCTCCACTTCCTTATTGGTGAGGAAGTACTGGTGGGTCCACTTCCTCATTGATGACAAAGAGTCGACTCGTTCTTCTCGTTCAGTCATGTCTCTGGTCTTGATTTGGATGTAGATCTGGTACTGACACTGGATCAGGAACAGGAACTGGATCTGGAATTGGATCTGGAAATTGATGTGGATCTTGGTCTTGACACGACAGACTGGTAACCAGTTCTACCTGTCTCCCGGTACCCTTTTGGTCTTGGTTCCAGTAGAATTCATAGTAGAACCACTGGAGTAACATGAAGTACGTTGAGAAGACCAAAGTCGGAATATCGTAACGACTTAGAAATATTCCTTTGGTAGATCTTTCGAAAAGGGCATCTCATCAATCTTCCACCATAATCGGTCCCGACTGGTGTCGACTGGTAAAAATTCTTATAAGACATGATTATACAGAAAAGATATATTGTATTTCGTCTTGTAAAATAAAATTTCAATTTATATTAGGAGGTGTATAACAGAATTGATGTCTAGTATACGTTAACTTCCGTTCTACGTTTCTTTGTGCAAGATAAACCACTAAAAGACTGACCAGGAATTTAGAATAGTTGGGGAGAACGAGAGTCGGTCGAGTATGATCAGTCAACAGTTTTTATGTAGAATTACAAATTATGTCGTTGTGTAAAATATTCACGATTGTGGAATATGTCTACATTTTAATTTTATAGGTGGACTGGGGAGGGAGTCAGGACGACGTGCAGTCTAAAAGGTCCTCGTCGGAGGAGTTTATAAACGTAGAGATTAGTGCACCTTCGACCCGAGGAACATTACGGAAATTTAGGGGTGGGTTGAACTATATGTTGGTACTCTAGTGTGAATTTTCACACCGTAGTGTTTTAGGTGAGAAGAGTCTTACAATGACGACTTGTGATGTGACTTTGGTCGTAGTGTTCTAAAAATTTTATCTGTGTTTCAAAGAGGAAGGTCAAGAATAGTTTCCTCCCGAGTCTACCCCCAGTACTTTCTACCCTTACCTAGTGAGGTCGGTCGATTCAAGACAACCCAGTCTCCTTCTCTCTGAGCCCAATACATGTTCTACCTTTCATGATTTACCAGTACCCTACACCCTATTCTTCAACGTGTACTCACCACAAGAGTTGTACCCAGTGACAGGAGGGTCGTTTCCCTACACACGTCTCGAAGGAGGTATTTCCCATCCCAACGGGTCGCCACGAGTCACCTCACCGGAGGGGAGACAGAGTGTTCGTACACCCACTCTACGGTAGTGACTTTAGTGGTAAACCGAGAGGGGAGGTGCACAAGGACAATGAGGATTGAGAAGGGTGCGAGATTACCGTCGATCTGAAATATTGTAAATAAATTCCTCCCCCAACGTCTTTTCATCGCTCTTCTGATTTGAAATTTACCGAGTATAAAACTCCGAGTTTTGACCCCGAAGACTCGAAATCTTCACATGGATCTTTCTTTTAGTCCCGTATATTTTTAATTCGACTCTGTCTCTTTTAAAGGGTAGGGAGATGACCTTCGTATATAACTCCGACCCCTTTCCTTTTCCAATTTTTCGGTTCCCGTACCTTTCTCTCCTTTCAGTCAACCTAGACCCTACTTTTCTGGTGTGTGTGGACGTCTCTTGACGGGTGGCTCTCTACACCTCTGGGGGTGGTGGGGGAGTTTACAGAGGACCTTGTTCCTGAGAGTAATGGTTAGGACCCTTGACGGACCCTCGGGGCGACCCAGTGGGGACTCGTGACTCAGAGACGACAGGAAAAGTCACTCAGTTCAATCGTGGCTCCTACGAACCCTTGGTCTTTTGCTCAATCCCTACGAAAGGACGTTTCCCTACCAAGAGTTTGAAATGGTACGAAGCCTTCTGGACAAGTGTGTGTCTAACGACCCTCGGCGAAGGTCTTAAAGACTGAGTCATACAGACCTCACACCGGGTTCGTAACGCAAAGATCGTTCAAGGGTTCCCGACGACTACGACAAGAAGGGTCCCTGAGGTGAATCTCTAGGTGAGGAGATTTATCCGGTAATTTTTTTTTTTTTTTGCCCGAAGACGGGAAGAGGTGTTCTCGTCTGGAAAGATGGAGGTCGAAGGTACTCTCTTTTTGACCTCAAGTCTCTCCACTTTATTCAACCAGTTCCAGTGTGTCGTGTTGTCTTCACCTCCGTCTTGACTTTAGGTCCAGAACGCCTCAGGTAGGTCAAGAGGTAGGAAGGTACCACCCCGACCGCAATCTGGAGCTTAGAAACGACGGTCTATCCCACCAGACGTCGTACGCCCAGGGTCGTCTTCGGGACGAGGTCCGTCGACCTTGGGGTCAAAGACCCTCGTCACGAGTCAGGGCTCGTGTACCCCGTAATACCTACGACCCGTCTCCGATAAAGTTTGCTCACACCTGACAAGAAGGTCCCCTAACGTCTGGGGACGACGAGGACAATAAACTCAATACACAATGTCGAGAGGTCCCTGTCTAAATAGAACCAAAATGAGTGAAAACCTCGTGGTCGAAACGGGTGAATCACGAAAATCGAAATATATAGTAATAGTGTACGAGACAGGAAGATCACGTCTGTCAAATCGGGAAAAAACGAAATTAAAGAGAGAACCACAAGGATTGTCCCCTGTTTTCCCTTCTTTTTACCAGGGACCTTCTCGTTCTTTCTTCTGACCTAGAGTCGGACCACCTCTCTCGCGAGTCTCGTTTGGGGAGCACACCCGTCTCCGAAGGGAGGAAAAAGTAGTAAAAACGTCCTCCACCGTACCACTCTCCTTTTCTCGTTTCCGAAGTACCGGTTAGGGTGATAGATAGTTGAACACTCGACTGTGTCATTGTAAATATCGTGATTCGTGATTACGAATAAATTGTGAGACGGTTCGTCGAGTAATAATGTAAGTTTAGATGAAGAAAGAGAACCATGTCCCCCCTGAACTTGGGCTCTGACAAGGATAAAGTGTAGGGTCTGAGAGTTCGAGAGGTCTCTCGGGTGTGAGTAGCGACCCCTTTTATGACCGAACAGAACCCAAGTAGAGGCTTTGAATCAGGTCACGGACGGTAGAGGTGTCGGGGGAGCAGTGTGAGTAGAAGATAGGAGTCGTAGATTCTTCCGGTCAGGGGTGTGGACGAGTGTCTCTTGACATGAGTCTCGAACCAATAGAAGGGTCTCACCGGGGGTCTGGGACCCCCGACACGTATATCTACAGAGACCTCAGTCTCACCTCATCTCCCCTTCGGTTCACGTATAGGTTCAGACGGGGGTTTTGTGTGTGGACGGGGGTACTCCTCCCGAGACATAAATAAGTTCTTCTAATTTCTAATGACGGAAGGATTAAAGGTCTGTCCTTTGTCCCTTGAGAGTAGGTAGCGATATCGGTCCTGGGGGACTTCTAGAACCCGACTGAATACCTGACGTCTTGAACTACAGACTAGTTCTCTTAGAACCCTTTAGGACGATTATTTACCGCAGACAACACCGTATTCACCGTCTCTTACAAGGTCAGGTTCAGACTGAGTTGTTTACTCTAGAATTGTCTCACTCTGGTCGAGGGAAGAGTGAGGGATAGTTGAAGGTTGTGTAGTGGGACCTAAGACTGTAGGTATACTGTTCCACTCTCACTGGCCCCTTCCAATATTGTCGTAACGATTCAGACTAAAAGTTAAAGGAGTGATTCGAAAAAGGAAAAGGTTGACCCGGTACTACTCTACAGGACTTACAGGTCTGTAATGTGGTTTTTAGGATGAGTATGAGAGAATTGTACAGGGTCACACAAGGTAACACCTACCTCCCCGTCCTCCTCCCCTCCTGGTTTCACCTTCCGTAGAAAACGAAGACAGACTACGAGGAATGGGAGAGTCACACCCTAACCGTCTCGACGGTTAGTTTACTATGGTGGAGATAGTTGACCCGTCCACGGTCCTTTCAGGTAGTCTCAGAGGGTAGAATCAGGAGTCAGAACTGCCTCCACCAGTTCTGTGACGCCAGTAGGAACTACTTTGGGTTTTCTGTTTGGTGTCTAGAGGCAACAGTTCCAAGGGTCTCCCTGGGACTGAGGACTGCAGAGATTCTTAACAAGTAAACAGACAAAGGGACTCAGAAAGAGCATTCATTGGAAATGGATAATAAGTACAACCTCAACTAAAGTACTATGTTCACCTATTTTGACCGAAATTCGTTTGGACAGAGGTCTATCTCGAACGATTCGGGGTATTTGACCTACAGCTTCTGCATCAACACACGTAGGACCCGGTTTCTTTCGATAGGCTGAACTCTTTTATAGCTCACAATCCTTTCTTTCGTTTAGAACTCTCCAAGGAGGTGACAGGAGCCTCAAGTGATAATTAACGTAGACTACAAGTTCGGGTACAACATAGACGATAGAGAACGACGTATTGTTTGGTTGGATATTAAACCACCCAATTTTGTCATTCTCAGAGAAAAACTGGTACTCTGTCGCCCAGTCAACTGACCAAGAAGAACAGAGTCGACACCAGGTGTCAGACCAGTCGACGCCAGATATCCGACCAGTCGACGCTCAGTCCATGCACCAAGACGATATCCGACCCAAGGCAGAGTGTAAGTGCCCTAATCGACCAGGGTTCAAGTCCGTGGAACCGACAAGAGGTACTCCGGGGAACAGGAGGTCGTTTGATCAGGTCTGAACGGGTGTACTGTCTCGGTCCGGGTTATCCTTGGTCGTCTTGACACGTTTCAGGGACTCCGGGTCTGAACCACGATAGTCTTCCGTTCAGGGTTCCGGACGAGGTTACGTTCCCGACGTCTGTGTCCGAGGTCCAGAACCATCGTCCTCGTCCCTTGGGTACGTCGTTACCCGTCCTACTCCTCCGATCTCTTGGTCTCGTAAAAACGGTCGGCAGAAAGTGTAGTAGATTTTAATCCTTGTATTGAATCGTTTGTCACTGAACCTCAGTGTTTGACAAAATCTTCTCCCAAAGAGTAGTAGTCGTGGGGACTGCGAACTCTGACCTAGTAAGAGACGACTCCCCCGACAGGACACATATGACTACAAACAGTGTGGGGACCGGAGATGAGTGATCTTCGATCACAGGGTACCTCCCGTGTAGTGGTGGGGGGTCAACTCTTCATGTCGGGATTTCGGTTCTGATCCTGCGGGAGTGAGGGGAGACGGTCCGTGGTCTGAGACTGGGGTTTCAATTAAGAGTCGTCTGAAGTTCGGTTCGTCCGCGGCACTACTGGTCCTGTCAAACCCTCGCTAGTTTCGTCGGGGAGGAGAGAGGAGAACGAGGGAGACCTGCGCAAGACAGGACCGAGAGGTACCTAGACCTGGGGTCGACGGCCTCTCCGAAGTCTACACGCTGGCGCCCCGGCGGGAGGGGGTGGGAGTGGTGAGTGTGGCGGTCGTCCTGGACCAAGGGACATTGTCCTCTGTAACCGGGATGTTCTACTCTCGTCCGGGCAAAAGTTAGAGTCAATCGAAAATGTCGGCAAAGAGGGTAAACGGCCGGTGAGGTCGACTTACGCTTTCGCAACCGACAAAGGAAGCGACCCATAAAAAGTAGGACACAGTTAATCGTGCTACTTCCCTTAGATTATTACTACATACCCGACACGACCCCACCGACCGCGACTACCTAGACGTTCCTCCCACCCACCTCTCACTTCGAGTCCGACCGGGCCGAGACCTACGGTGACCTGGACTAAGAGTACCGAGGACTGTCGTGGGTCTCTAAACACAGACAGATGTCAGACTGGGTTCCACTTTTTTTTTTTTTTTTTTTGGATCTCTCTGGAAACAGAGATTTGTACAGTCCCGACTTCCCCTAGATCCCCAGTAAGAAGGTTCGAGGAGGAGTGTATGCATTCGGTCGAACTGGGGTGTCTCCAGTCAACCGAACAGGTTCCAGTCGGTAGGGGAATTATGGTTTAGGTTCGGGCTTTCAGTTAAAAAGACTACGAGTCAGGTTATAAGAAAAGTACGACAAAAAAAGGAAACGGAACTTTGTGTACGAAAGAAAAAAGGAAAGACCGGAGAGAGACATAAGGTTTGGTGGAATAAGAAGTGACTTTGAATTTGGGTTGTCCATAGCTTACAGAAGATACGTGTTTCCAGAGAAGAGAAGGACGTCCCTACTGTGTTAGACTAATCCCTATTCTCCAGTCCTCCCTTTCTCTCCTGTCGTGGTTGTTCGATTGTGTGTCAGACTTGAACAAGCCAGGTTCTCTCGACACCTCCGCACCAGTCCCTGTGTCCACTCTCTAAGCAGGGTGCTGTCTTACACCCGTACCGAAAACGGGAGGCGTCCATAGCGACTTCTGTTTTAGGCAGAAGTTGGGTCCCGGTCTCACTACTCTTCCTGGTCCCGACCCCTGGACACTGAAACTAGTAGGCAAAACCTGTCGGTCGTCGGTCCTGTCCTTTAAGACTATTTAAGTCTCGGTCGTGGTAGACCGCCAGTGTAATTTCTCTTCGTCCCTCGTAGAGGGATCCTTTAAAAGGTTCTCGAAGACGCCTGCCGAAGTCAGATTTTTCCCCGAACGGTCATACTTTACTGGGGCAAATTCATTTTTAAAATTCATACTATCTCCCCGTCTATTTATATATTACTATGTAGGCCTTCCTTCGAGAAATTTTTCTCACTATGCGATTTTCATCATAGACTCACTGAACATAACACAAAATACATGAAGAATAGTGCTAAAAAATTTTGTTACTTGTGTCTATAAAAAATCTGTTACTTTTACTATTTTGACATAAGTAACACCTCCCCTTTTTTATCCAAGTCTCTAAATTTCACAGAGCTGGGTCTTATTTAGTGACCCAATCAGGACACACGACCAATTGGAAAGTCGTCCGTATTTTGGTCCAGTTTACCTTTGCTTTCTCATCGGAACTCCACCCTTTCATCTCTTCTCCACAGTGTGTTCCTGTCCTTATACTGGTCTGGTCATTCATTTGGGAAATATAAATACATTGAGGTTCATTAGACGTTTCGTTACTAAGAGATTGTACGTTTCACGAGTGGATCGAAGTACCGGACTTCTCCGAGGCTTTCGAGACAAAAATAGAGACGAACCAGAGGCGGATTCGACGGAATATTAAATAGATGTCACTAGTATTGTTTATTGTGATTTTGACTAACTTGTAATACAACAGTCCGAGACACGGTTCGTAAGATGTATGTAATCATGTAAAGTAAGAGTGCGGTCGGGGCACTTCACGTGTTGCAGTACTAGGATCACTTCTCTGCTACATTGACTTCGAGTCCCTTGCCTGGACAGCGGGTGAGTGAGTACTCTGGGTCTGTGGTTTGCCATATAACATGAACCAAAATGTCGGGGGCACCCCGAAGGAACCACTGAGTCCACCACTTCTTAGACAGACGTTACGCCTTGTGGACCCAAGCTAGGGACTCACCCCTTCTAGGGGACCTCTTCCCTTACTGATGGGTGAGGTCATAAGAGCGGACCTCTTAAGGTACCTGTCTCTTCGGACCACCCGATGTCGGATAACCCAGTGTTTCTCAACCTGTACTGACTCGTTGTGAAGGTGAAAAAAGAAAAAACGTATGGGTTATGGATACACCACCACGGACCCACTCAACTACCGACTTAGCTACCTATCACATAACCCTTTTCATGTTTGGATCCTTCTTTTTTTGAGGGTAACTTTACCTGAAATAACCCGTGGATGGTACGTGATCTGTCCGATCATTCACGACTCTCACTTTTCTACACATTTTGGTTTAGGGGACCACGAGGTAAGTCACTTTACCTCAGGGATCTTTTCCCGGTGAAAACACGTCTCCTAATCTTAAGATAAAAATAGTAATAGTGGTAGTAATACTAATAAGTCAATCTTAGAGTTAGCCCTTGTCTCTATTGTAAGTTAAACCGTATGAAACTTCTCAAACAACCCGAAGGGAGCACTGAGTCACCATTTCTTAAACGGACGTTACGTCTTCTGTGTCCAAGCTGAGAACCCAACCCTTCTAGGGGACCTCTTCCTTTACTGTTCGGTGAGGTCATAAGAACGGACCCTTTAGAGTACCTGTCTCCTCGGACCGTTCAATGTCAGGTACCCCAGTGTTTTCTCAATCTGAACTGAATCGTGGATTTGTTGTTGTCGTTACTTCTCAAACGATACTTAGTGTTTTGACACCTTTCTAATTTACTTCACTGAGAGTTTGAAGTCGCACGTAGTCTTAGTACGAAAAGGTCTTATGATCAAGTCTTACGTCAGTCGACCCGGGGTGCAGAACAAAGCTGAAGTATTCCTAACCCCTGTACCGGGGGTTTAAACGTAAAACTCATTAAAGGGTCCGTTACGACTGTGTCGGCCATGTCCCCTTGGCGACACTCCCCCTTGTAGATAGAGCCCTCTCGTCGCACCTCCTCCCGGGTTGGACGTCCCTGTTCGTCTTACTTTCTGTGGTCACGAACCTTTCTCCCGTAGAATCTCTCTTCCGACGGAACTTTCCCCGACTCCGAGGAAAGTCCTTCCTTCGACCCTTCTTTGGGACGTCGGAGGAAGAAGGGAGGAGCATTGTCTAAATTGGGTCGGTCTCGACTACTCCAACTTTATCGAGGTAGAGGGTCTCTGTCGTCTAGACCCCCTGTCTACCTTCTATAAACCTACGTGTACAACTCAAATTTCATAGTCTCTCTATAGGTTCTCCTCTAAACTCGTCCTTTGTTTCACGTCCAACCTCGAGTCTCTCCTTAGGACCTTAGGTCCTTAGGTCCGTCGGATAGTGCAGACGTGACGACCTCGAGGTTGCCCCGGTGGGTCTCTGAGTCTCCCCCGGGTTCCTCTCCTCTCTGGAGTCCAGCCCGAGTGTCTCGAGATCTTCGGACCGGGTTCTCCAGTCCTGTTCGTCTCTCTCCTGAGCTCTACTCCTACTCTCTTTAAGTTCACGTTTTAATCTCGTCCCATCCCTACCCCGATTCCTCCCTCTCTCGCACTATGTCGGGGACCTCGCGACTACAGTTCTCCTTCGTTCTTTGACGAGGTAGTCTTTCGTTTACACCGAGTCACGCCGTGGTCGGGGTCCCTTCGAGGTAGGTGTGACGGTCCGTCAGACTGAGTGAGCTGTCTGTCGAGGGAGACCTGGACTGCGGGGGAGAAGAGTACGCAAACTAAAGTGTTCAAGGGACGGGTGAGACCAAGGTGTCTCGAAGTAGTCTTTAGACGACAGACTGTTGGTGATTAACATTTGACAAGACACCGTACTACAAAAACTTGGACCCTGAAACTTCTTGCAATATTTTAATCCTAGCATCTCCCCCTCTCGGGAGGGGATGTCATAATCAAAAAGTATTCGAAAGGCTACGGAGTTTAAAATGGTAATTTCTAAGTAAGGAAGCCGCATTCCGAAATTAGGAGATAATTTACATTTAGAGTGACCGTTCGGTCATCGCAGACCCCTTACTCCAGTATGTAATTCGGAATAGATAGTGACTGTGGAGTTACTCTCACTCAACTGTCAGAAACGTTCTCAGTCCAAATTATCCCCTCTTCCCTCTATTTACATTTCCATGACCCCTTAAATCGTCGTCTCCCTCTCTGTAAGTTCTTCTATCCTAGCCTTTGATTGTAAATAACTCCGTAATACGATTATTCTTTTTCTTTTTATCGATGGAAAATGACCGACGAATTTACACAGTCCAAGGTACGACACGAAAAATGTATACCCCCTATTAAGTGACACTATAGACAAACACAAGACAAGACCAACGGCTTCCTACGAGTCTTCTGGTTCTCCCCCAAAGGAACGAAGTAGAATTCTTGTTCGGTGGTTCGGAACTACAAGGTCCTACCACGCGGGAGTATAGGTGAGGGTGTCAGTAGTTAATCCCACTGAAATATGTTATTTTACGGGGGGTTTTAACCGAATCTGTTTCCCGTTTACTAGAGTAAAGTACACTGTTCTTCAGACCTCCACCCTCCGACCTAGGTGAGAGAGGAAAGAAGTCGAGACAGGACGAGTCAACTAGGAACTTGAATGGTGAACTACCAGTGTTCTATCTTCGACGATAGGTAATCGTACTGTGCTTCGACTTCTTCTCCACGACAGGAGGAGACACTTAGAAAATAATAACTTCAGAATTAGGGGAGGGATAAGTTACCAGATTATAGAAAATTTTATGTTTGTAGTACGAGAACCTCCGTGGTGGATGTAAAGTTCGTCGTCCTGTCCTTTTCCCTTTATTTCTACTCTGTTTACTGTCCGTACGTGACAGAGGACTGCCTCTGAGGGCCTTCAAAGATGGGAGGGAAAGAGGAATCTAGGGTGACCGGTCTTTATTCGACATGTCGATGGGAGTCTGCAATCCGTCCGACCAGTTACAGTCGGAACAAGACTCGTAGATGGACATGTCGATTTTTAAGGTGACCGTACTCTCTTCCTCCTTGAACTGTCACCTCTGTTGATCGTAGAATCGGTTTGCGGGCTTTCGTATTTAATACCCTGTGGGTCTACCGTTGAAAGTGGGATCAAAACAAAGTCCTCCACTTTCGAGTAACTATCCTCCCTTTTATCCGACCACCCCACCCCAACCACCACTCCTCCGTCTAATTCGTGACGGAAGAGGTATTGTCTTGCCCCTGTTTCCAAACTCCAAAAGTGTTCGCTATCTTGCCCATAGGATAAACTTGTGTCTGGGGACACCCTATGGTCCCTCCGACTTGTTCTACGACTCTGAAACTGTCGTGATCGGTTTTTTTTTTTTTCAGACCAGTTTGGAGTCCGATCCTTTCTATGTCATCATTGTTTCTCGTAGGAGGAAACTCCCCCGTTTCCGACTCCCTGGTTCGTCCTATTTATGTCACTATAGTACCTCGTCTTTCTCATAGTTATTAAGACTCCAGATTCGGGGAGGGAATAAAAATTCAGGGTTGTATTCAAAGGATTTGAAACATATAGACACCCCTAACCGTCCCCTACGGGGTTTGTACGGATACTAAGTTACACGGTTGTAAGATCGATCCTAGGATAGATCTTTGACAACCCGTATTTACCATCTCTCTAACAGAATTCGTTCTACATATTAACGTTCACTGTCTTTATTTTGCCTTTATTTGTTTTATTGTTACTATACTATTTAAACAACCAAATCCTGGGATCCGATAGGTGTACAGTAGCCCGAAGTAAAAACCGAGTTATATCCGAAAGAAAGGGGTTTGGAGTCCAGAGTAAAGGGGACACAACCAAACTAGGAATATACCCGGTAGAGGCCCACCACTTTTCTGCCACCGGTCGTTAAGGTCCGAATATAACATGATTTAGTCGTAGGGGTCTTCGTTACTTGTGTCGAGAATAAGTTATCAAGGTGGTTTTCACGGTTATACGAGACACTAGACCTACTTCGGGACACAGGTGGGGACGTGGTCCAGTGTCCTCCGTCCTTCCACCATCTGTTACTGGACTCAGTGGAGACCTGACTTTCATCCTCTTCCACTAAAGTGACCTCTGCCCCCGTATTTACACCAGTCCGTCGTCGTTGTCTATAGGTACCGTCCCTTGTTGCGTTCGGCTGGCGTTTGCATGTGTGTGTACGTGTGTATACGTACTTGTGTGTGTGTATGTGTACGTGAGTACTCAACGTCTCTAGTTTTTTAGTCCGAAGTTGGTCAAGACCTGGGCTAGTCTAACTCATTATACTCACGGTTATCGGTGAGACAGGGAAGACGTCATCTCTTCCCCTGGGTGTCCGTCGTCCTTGTATTTGGACAACTTGTGGAGGAATTGTAAACTGTCTTCTGTCTGAGAGATCCTTTGTCTCGGGTCCCTGTCGGTAAGGGAAAAGGTTGGACTCTCGAAAGTCTGACCGCCAAACCCACATAAAGTTTCCACGCTGACACTGCCCTATTATCTTTACACGGACCTACCGTTACGTAAGTGCGAGTTAACACAATGTCCTTTCCAGGGGAATCAAGACTTGGTAGACGGTGGAACCTTTACTGTCATCGTTCAGAATTCGACGGTCTAACGAATATATTGAACGTATAGGTGTATCGTCTTTGTCACTACGATGTGTTTAGTCAGTTCACCGTAGTACCTTCCGTACTCTGTGTAGGTACAGTATAAAGGGTTTATTCGTCTCAAAGGTACCAATGTAGTTTCATGTCTATGGGACACAAGTCAGAGACCTGAGTCATGGGGCTACGGTGGGACGGGGTCCCACTCAGACTCCTACGGAGTACCCAAAACTTGTGAGGGAGATACCTGAGAGGTTTCTAAGTTCGACACGAAGAGGGGTATAAGGACCACGGAGATTTATGGGTCTTTGGTTTTCGGTCTAAAAGTGTGGTTCCATCTTAAAAGTCTGAGGTCTAAGAATCTTCTCCACCTGTCGTAACTGGTTTGGATGTTAACACTTATTACAGTAAGTGACCCAATTGTGTTTTGTATGTCAGGGAGAGACCGTTCACAAATTTCGTAAACCCACTCATAAACGTATAATCGGAGTGAGACCAGAAGTAGAAGAGAAAGGATCGAAAGTGGACCAGGAACTAAGTGAGAGGAATAAACGAATGGAAGTGCTACCGTACCAATCATAGACCCGTTCGTTTAAAATCAAGAGAGACTTTACTCCAACACACGTTTATTGAGAGGATCTCAGGAAAAGGTAATTACCACGACGGTATATGAACTACGGGTTCGATCTTTATGTCCTCAGTAGGTGGAGCGAAGGGAGAAAAGTAAGAGGTAGGATAATCAGTTATGATGTTATGATAAGAGGAAGGATTTATAAATAGTTTGGATGGGGTTTGAGAGGTGGGACGACGATGACGTGTTTTACCAACAATTGTCGAGAGGTGAAGGTCAGAACGGGAGAAAGTTAGGTAGAAGTTATAGCTACGACGACACTAGATAGGGGTTAAGTTTAGGTAGAACAATAGAGACGAAAGTTAAGAGGGTACCCCGGACAAAGGTGTGAGGAGACTATTTGTCACTCACCGTAGTCTTCATCAAAAACTGGTTTCGTTGAGTACGTGGTTACAAACACTCACCGAAGGGAAAGACTTGTTCCTAAACTTGTCAAACCTCTCTCTACCCTGTCCGTATTAATTACACTGTTCGAGGGAAGATTTTACATAATCGAAGGATCGAGACGGTATTTTTTCATAGTGTCTGGCCAACCGAATTTGTTGTCTTTGCACAAAAGAGTACCAAAATCTCCGACCTTCAGGCTCCAGCTCCAGAACCATCCCATCCAAAGAAGACGTCAGAGAGAGACCGAATATCTGCCAACAAGCAGACGCAGAAAGGATAGTCGAAGGACGTCACGCACAGACAAAGGTTTACAAGAGAAGAATATTTTAGTAGTCAAAAGAATCTAATCCCGACTTTACTGGAGTAAAATTACCAACCTACCGTAGTGGTATAGTTGCCTGCACTCAGACTCGTTTGAGGTCCTCCATCATTTCCTGTCACTTAGGACCGTACGACGTTAGGTACCCTAGTGTTTCTCAGTCTGTGCTGAATCGTTGACTTGTTGTTATTGATGGAGAATTTTCAGCGTATATACGACCCAAAACACGTACAGGTTGGACCGGTCGGAAGGAAGGTCACTACCGATACGGTAAGTGATCAAGTAACCACTCGGGAAATAGGACACAAATCACGGTTTTAAGTACCCTCAATACACCCTTGAACTCGGACCACTACCCTGTACTTCCAGTCAGGAGAGGAGAGTACGGGAAAACGAGGACTCTCACCTTTTACTTCAACGACCTGGTAAACGCGGTACGGGTGTTTGAGGGAACGTCCCGAGGTAGAGTAAAGGAGTACAAGAAACGACTCATACTTCTCAACTTAATCTAATTCAGTTTTATGTGTCTACTAAGTTGAGGTGTGATTTCTCAGACTCGATAAACCTATAATATAGACAACGACCTGATAGAAGGAAACAGGAGTTGAGGAGAAGTTCGAGGTTCGGACTACTCAGGTCCAAAGAATTCCTTTGGACTAGAAAAGTGTGTGAACAACCGATCTCTTTCCCCACGTGTATCTCGGTGACTCAATCATTAAGACCTACTCGGATCACACCTGACGACAATTGGACACACATTTAATATTCCGAAGACCTCTCGTTTGTCCGGAGTGGTACGAGACCGATGAAGAAGTTGGTGATGGGTACTGTATAAAAGAGGAGATCTTTGTGGTCTAGTGAAAGACAATGTGCGTATGTGTGTAGAAAAATAAATAGAAGAGGTGAGTAAAGTATAGTACCAGAACAGTTAAGTATGACTGTACTACTGGTTCTCCCCGACGGAGGTTCTTAGGAAGAAACCGAATCTAACCCTTCTCAAAGAAGGACGGTGTCTTGAGTAGTGTGATACCGACGTATATAATTATAGACGATTACCTAACTGTAAACTCGATGAACTCTGGTTCCCGTTAAGTAAAAACGTAGGGATTGTGTCTTGGACCTCGTACTTTTTCAGACCTTGAACCGATTCAGGTTTAAAAGGAGGGAAATCCTAAATCGATCGATTTTAATGGGGTTTTGACCTAAGTGGAGAACCACCCAGGTCTCGGTTTTATGTGGTCGTCGGTTTCCCGTCCTTTTCCTTCCCAATGATGAACGTCGTTCTCTTGTGGACCTCATCAAGGGTCTCGTCACAGAGGGGTCGTTGTTTTGACCCCCTCAAAAGTAGATCCTCATGTCCGTACCAATACTCCCAGAACTCGTCTCCTGTCAAGTCGTGTCATGACCCCGTTCGAAGGTGTCTCGGGTTTGAGATCAACTGCCTTCAGTCTTTGTAGTCGGTTCCAATCGTAATAGGGAGGAATCCAAGGTCAATCAGACCACTAACTCACGAGTTCCCTTAGTCCCAGGACGTTTTGTCGACTTCTTATACGAAGCCCCAGTAGAAATGGTAACTTTGTCTTGTCCTTCGGAAATGTTGACTTTATAACGGGGGGCTGTGTGTCAATGTAATAGAGGGACCGGACCATTATCGACAGACAAGAAGGTGAGAAAAAGAAGGGAATTTTAGTATAACTCCAAACGGGAAGACGTTCCCACTCGGGGCACGGGTCCGTGTCTATATTTTACCGAAGTCGGATTTTACCGAAGGAAATACAGTTCTTTCGGTACAGACTAAGAGAAAGAGGTCCCTGGGGGATGGGATAGACGTGGTCTATGATTCCAGTGTACCGTTAGATTCGTCTCATAGAAGAAATGGGGACCGACTCCTTCCCAAGACTAATTGACACGACAACTCACACTGGAATCCGAGTGTCGGTTTAGACCGAAAGGAAGATAGAGATACACATTTGGAACTTTTCGTTCCTGTTTCCTCCACTATTCCTTTTCTCTAAAGAGTGGTAATGGTGGTTATCTTTTTGACTACAGTTATTTACTATTTGCACCAGTCGCAAACTGAAAAAGATCTTTCTGTCCTTTAAATAAAAAAATTTACTGTTTTGGGTGTCTTGGGAGGATGCAACAACTATCCTTACATTCAACCACGTCAGTGATACCTTTTCTCATATCTTCAAGGAGTCTTTTGACTTTTACCTTAATAGTACGCTAAGTCGTTCACGATGAGGACCCGTATACAGACCTGTTTTGACATTAACTTTTTCTGCACGAGTATCTTCGTGATAAGTGTTATCGGTCAATCGGTGTAAGTGTTGGTGGATTTACAGGTCGTCCCCTAGTTGCCTATTTCTACGTTGTGCTACCTCATGACGAGCCGGTAATTTTTCTTATTTTATTACAAACGTCGGTGTGCCTACGTTGGTCTATAATATGATGAACTTTATTCAGTCTTTCTCTTTCGGTTTATAGTGTACCATAGTGAATATATGTTTACTTGGGTGGATACTTTGTCTTAGTGTCTGTGTCTGTTGTATGACCGCCAACGGTTCCCCCGTCCTTCGACCTCCTCCCTACCCGATCCTCCAATTCCAATTGTCTATATTCAAAAGTATTTCTCTTACCTATTCATTGTTCCAGAATGACATAATGTGTCCCTTGATATACGTTACAGGATATCACCTTCTCTTATGGATAAAACATTGACTTTTTTATTGTTTTAGGTATTACTATTGTTTTACATGATACTTCTTTGTCCGAAGTAGTTTTCTCCTTTCACCAGAAAAGGTCTCAAACCATCTGTTCTAACGGACCCCTTCAGTCTCACTTCGAAACCACGAAAGATAGTAGTGGGGTCCACCGAGTCACCATTTCTTAGACGGACGGTTCGTCCTCTGCGTCCAAGTCAGGGACCCACCCCTTCTAGGGTTCCTCCTTCTTTACCGTTGGGTGAGGTCTCAAGAACGGACCCTTTAGGGTATCTCTCTCCTCCGACCTCCCGATGTCAGGGACCCTAGTGGTTCTCCACCTGTGTCGACTCGTTGACTCGTACTTGTGTCAGTAGAGGGGTCACAATAGGATCGTTTATGTTCGGTCAAGTGTCGACCTCCTCCAGTGAGACCGTCAATGGGACGACGTCAGGTGGGTTTCCGTTTCGAAGAATATTTCCCCACCTGACGACCCGACTCCCACAGGGGTGGACGAGTTCCCTAATATCCACTGTAGTCTTTGACTATATGTCCCTTGGTCTCACTGTGTAAATCACCGAGGTAGTCTGTTTAGGTTGTTGTAGACAATTTTTACTAAATTCACGTAGAGGAAGGTTTTCAGATGTTCCTCTGCAAAGACTTGTTTTCTTTGTGTTTCCTGAGGATGTATATTCTTTTCCACGACTGAAGAGTGGTACCTCTTTACGGTGAATTTTGATGTTACTCTACAGTAAAAGTGGAATAGTCTCACCGTTCTTAATATTTCCAACTAGTATATAACACACTCCCCTTTTTCGAGAAAGTATATAATAACTACCCTCCTATTTAACCGTATTAGACATACTTCTCTTTACACAGTTATAGATGGTTTTAATGTTTTCGGGTGTCGGAACCGGGTCGTTTAACCGAAGACCTTTAAACGAAATATCTATATCGACGTATCTTTGTTTTACCACAAATATGTGCCAATAAGTTACTTCGTAACAATTATTTTTTCCTACCTTCCCTGGACGTAAATGTAGTTTCCCCTAGATAAATTTATTAAATATCACATAGATCTACTACCTGATAATACATTGTCATCTTTTCTCATTTCAAATTAAAATACATGACTATATCTTCGAAAAGTCATATATAATATCACCACCCCCTCCTCCTTTAACGTCTTCTTTTAGATGTCATACTATGGTCAATACATTTTTACATACACACATAAATACGTTTATGTCTCCTTTTCCAGACCAATGGTCCTCACACTACCATAAAGAATTTCCGTTCAATAAGTTTACTTATACTACTACTGTGCCCACGAGGGAGACCCATAATTACAATCTTTTAACGGGAACCATTTATAAGCATATTAGTGTCTGTAAAACTTCGACTTTCTCAAGAATCTTTAATAGTTCGGGTTGGGAGAATGAAATGTCTACTCACTTGACTCCGGGTCCAACGACTTATGGTTTCAGACCCATCTTTGGGCCCAGAAGGGGTTATACTGTTTCCGTAGGTGGTTTTTCCGAGGTCAGAAGTAAAGTAAGAAATAGGGTTGACGATGTAAAAGAACCTTCAGAGGGGTGGACGAGGTCGGGGTAGGGTCGGGGTCCTTTTACAAAGGGACACGATTTGGTTACACTCGCTTCGTTCAAGTAGAGTGTTTCCTCTTCCGACGAACTCTTTAGTTCACACCAGAAAGATTAACATGTCCCACTACGTGGTAGTCAAATTAAGGATAAGTAAACGCCACGAATAATCTCACAGACTTTTATATTCGACTCATTAACCTCGTAATCTTAACTAATTAACTTCATCCGAAAACCACATTTATGTGGACCTCTCTAAAACGCTCCACCCTAAGAGACGATTTCTAAACCTCTTTAAGTCTGGAGACTTGCACCTTTATTCTTAACACACCACCAAAACTTTGTGCCGACGTTTATAAAAATACAAGGACGATTTTCTCCACTCCAGACACAGGGGAGGGAAACTTAGACTCACTCGAGTACTGACGGAGATGAATATTTCATGCCGTCTTCCCTACGGTACACTGAAGGTTCTGGTCCAGTAGGTGTCGGTACGTCGAAGGTTACCGTCGAAGATGAACGAGAGCCTCGACACTCAGTGTCACTGGTAGGACTCCGGAGGTACAACTTTCCTTTGGGTTCGGTGACCCTCTCTGGTGTATATCCGTGGGCGGGTCCCCTGTCAAGGTCGGTTCGGGTTCACCTTCTGGACACTTACTTCCTCGGAGGTCTACTAAGGTCCCGGGTGGGTAAGTTCAGTAGTGGTCGAGAAGTTTGGAAGGGTTAACTACCGGGTCCGCTCCATCGGGGTTATAAAGGACGGGTGTCGGGACTGGGAGACTCTGACGCTTACAGTATTTTGTTGCCGAAATTTGGTGATTTAAACACCACCAGACAATAGTTATAATTAAATTTATTTGATTATTAAAAAAAAATTTCTTTTTTGTCCGACAAAACCCAAAGGTTCCAGACTTAGGAAGGAAAATCCTAGCTTTGGGGACAACAACCCCTTTGTGTCATGTTATTCAAGAAAACGCAACTTACCGAAATTTGTGGTGGTCCCAAACCTCTATGCCTAGCTCTTGATATCCCTTTCCTCTTTTCCTTAGACTTAGGTCCCCTAACTGGAATCTCTCCAGTTATCTGTCCAATCAACAAGAGTCGTACCCCGGACACGGGAGTCCCCTGTAGACTGGTGTAGAGTTCTGTGAAAAGCCGACGGTGTTCACCCCCAACGTTCACCGTAGATCATCCATCTCCGGTCTCTAATACGGTAGGTAGGACGTTACGTGTCCTGCCGGGGCGTTATTTCTTGATAGATCCTGAAGGGACCACCAGGTCATCAATTCAAAGGTGGAGGGTTGGATCCATTGTACCAAACTAAGGAGTAAGTCCTTTTAAGGTGTACGGTGCCTCGTCGATTCGGATACATGGTGTCGATGACTCGGACGCGAGATGTCGGACTCTCGGTGTCGTTGACTTCGGACGTTCTGGTTCTCGACACAAGGCGTCGTTGTCTTTGTGGACGCCATCTTCGGGTACTTGTGTGGATCTCTCATCGGGGGTGAACGACGTTGACCTCTTTCGTTCGTACGTTGTTCCTTCTGGGGTACGTTAGTTTTTATTTGATTAATTAAAAATTTTTTTCTTTACGGGACCACCGAGTCTGCCAAGTCACAGACGGATGTTACACCCTCTGGGTCCAAGTTAGGGACCCAACCCTTCTAGAGGACCTCTTCCTTTACCGTTGGGTGAGGTCATAAGGACGGACCTCTTAGGGTACCTACCTCTTCGGACTATCCGATGTCAGGTACCCCAGTGTTTCTCAGCCTGTGCTGACTCACTGAAATGAAAGTGAAAGTACGACAGGTTTTGTAGTTGCTACGGTTCCGACCCTCCGAGACCCGACCCCTTTCCCGTCGGTACTCCACCACGGACGTTCGAGGGTCTTCGTCTCCGGTCCTGGGTCCCTGCCGACGAATTCCAGTAACACCCAGAAGTGAGACGGACGCAAAACTCTAAAAGAGGAGATCTGACCGACCAGGGGTCTCTTCCACTACTCAAATTCGTTTGAGGTCCTCTATCACCTCCTGTCCCCACGACGTCAGGTGCCGCAGCGTTTCTCAACCTGTACTGAATCGCTGACTTGTTCACTCCCAGGTTATTCGAAGTCCTGTGTCCTCACCCCTGTCAATACCCCTGTCTGGACCTGTGTAGTGACGTAAACTTGAACTTGAGTCTGCAGACAATGTTGTAGACTCGTGTCAAGAGACCCGTTCCGGACACCACTCTCTCCACCATCTTCTATCGCACTGACGACCCTGATTCGGCTACAGAGGTTTTAGTAATTTCGTCTTCACTGAGGCTGGTGGGCGATTACTAACACTAATACACCGACGGATACTCTGTCAAATTCTTTACTAAACACTTAAATTTAAAATTAATTCCGTCTTTGGGAACCCCCGGAGACCTCAAGTTCGTACTTTTTCCTTTTAGATGACGACTTTCCTCTCCCGAGTCTCCGGGGGCCGGACCTCTATCACGGAGGGCCGGGACCAGGACACCAGGTCGTCGGCCGTTCCCTCGGGTCCCGACTCCAGTGATTCGGTGTCCCCCAGTCTCGACCTGTGAGTTACCTTGACACGTGAAACTACAAGACCTTTAAAGAAATCTATTTTATCATTTTTATTCTTTTCGTAGGTTCAAAAGGTGAAGAAAGAACTCAAGATTAGAATTTTTACTCGATATGGTTCTGAAGGGACCACTAGGTCACCAATTCTTAAGAGGAAGGTTACGTCCTCTGTACCCAAACTAGGGACCAGTACCTTGATCGTAAAGTTGTATGATACCCCGTTGATTCGGTCACTCGACGCTGGTCTTTGGGGACGTAGAGTTCTTCTCTTTTGGGTACGTGGTGTCACTCCTGGGTCACACCAGTTTTTTTTTTTTTTTTTTCTCGATGTGACGAGTGAAGTGATTGTGACGTGGGTCGTGACCTTAAAGACTTGAGATCAGAGGAGAGGTGGTGACTTCGGGGGTCACTAGACCTACAAGATAATTAGAGCCGACTCAAACCAAAGAGGTACACCCTAATTGTGACGGTGGGGCCCCATGGGGTGTCCCGGTAAACGTCGGAGATAGGGTCCCCTCCAACGGCCCCAGGTCGGGGCCACCTAGGTCCCTTAAGCTTCCCACCTGCCGCAACCGTACCTTTCTGAACAAACAAATAATTACATTCTAATCTAATTCTTTGACATCGCATCATCCTTCTAATTCACCTCCTTCTCCCGACTTATCGAACCAAATGCGCCTTCCGGTTATTTTAAGGTCTGTTCCTTAAACGTGGTAGATGGAACCCGGTGGCCGCGGGCGAACTTATAGATTCCCACGGAGCGGAATTCGAGGGAAAGCACGCCCAGAATTGTCGGTCCCGTTCATTCATCTGACCGCTCGGAGGCGCGGGGTCCACCTCTAAGTCGGACTTCA